>CM077157.1:52261661-52566006 GCA_039583875.1 Platanthera guangdongensis | reverse complement strand
GCTAGATGTCTGAATGTTGTAGAATATTCAAATTACAGGTTTAATTGTACGTGTTTCTGCCTTAAATTTAAAAAGAAAAAGTTCATCTATTCACCCCCCTCTAGGTGGTTAGGTATTGTTTCTTTCAAGTTGGTATCAAAGCGAGGTTACTCAAAAAGGGACATAACAGTCTGAGTAAGATCTCGTAGGCAGATGCAGAACAAACAAGAATTAAGAAAATGGATTCTAGTGAGAATCACAAACAGCTTGGGTCCATGAAATTGTCAATATGTAGAAAGAGATATTTGGCATATGGAAAGAGAGGTTAGACTTTATGGAAGCTTTTGACCCAAGGATATATATTACAGTTAAAGAAGGCCCATATGTGCCAATGAAGGTATCCATTAGGATGCAAATCAGAAAACTCGCAAGGGACTTCTCTGAAATGACTAAAGATGAAATCATTCTGGCCACTATGGATAAGAGAGCCCAGCATATAATTGTTAGTGCAATTGATGATGCAATATTTCAGAACATAATTCATTGTGAACCTCTAAAGAAATGTGAGACACATTAATAGTCTATATGGAGGGCTCAGAGGAAGTAAGACAAGATAGGAAGTCCTTGTTAAATCAGGAATATGAAAGCTTCAGACAACGAAAGTCTGATAGCATTACAAAATTTATAAGAAGTTCTATAGGATAATTAATGAATTGATGTCCTATGAAGAGATTTCAGCAACTATGAGCTGAATGACACGTTTAAGATCTCTGACTAAGGACTGGGACACCAAGATTTGTGTCATTAGGGAAGTGACCAAACTAGCTGATATACCTCCTCCAACTTTGTTTGGAAAAACTGCTATCTTATGAGATGCAGTTAATGGCTAGAAAGGAGGAAGAGAAGAATACTAGAGTGGAGCACAAGGAAAAGACTATGTCTTCAAGACTGAAGCCACTAGGAAGTATAGACGCAAGTCTCCATCTATACCTCAATAATTGTTGAGGCTGTGACAAATAATTCAGATAGCAGAATTCAGATAGCAGTGAAAGTGATGAATACTTTGCTGCTTTTACTAGGCATTTCAAAAATTTCTGAAGAAGAAGCAGTGGAGGTCTAAGTCTTCCACTTCTCAGCCAAAAGATGACTACTATCAGAAAGAAAGTCATCAAGGAATGACAGAAGAGGTCCAAGCCAAGCAAAGCTACATCTCAAAGATTGTGTGCTATTGCTGTAATAGACAGGGACATGTAGTGACTGACTGTCCTGAAAAGAGGAAGGAGTCAACTGACAAAAAGAAGACTCAGTTAAGGGCAAAAGGAAAAAGTCCTTTGTTGCTAAGAAAGACAAGAGTCTGACAGATCAGTCATCTTCAAAACAGAATCAGAAGCTGAAGCCTGCATGGGATTATTTGCTGAAGAGGAAGAAGATGAGTTCATGCAGCTAATGAACTCAATTTATGAGCATGAGGACCATCAGTGCAAGGGACTGATGACTTTATCTGAAGGAGACAATATCCAGGATCAGGCTGGACCAAGTAAGGTACAAAGTTGTTCTTCTAGTTCAATTTTAGTACAGAGTCAGAGTCAGATACATCTGCATCAAGTGATGTGGGTGGGAATCTGAAAGAGATATTCATCAGTTAATTGATTAATATAAGGACTTGTTGCAGGCTTGAGAAAAGCAAAATCTTGACCAAAACTCAGGCAAGGAGATTGCTAGTCTTAAATTGGCTATATGATTCAGACAAGTTGTTAGATTAGAAATTGAATGAGATTGCCAGATTGAAGAACATAAACTGTTATTCAATAGGCACAAATCAATTTCAAGAATGATCAGATTAGAAATCTGGAGGTTAAAATTCAGAAGGAGAAAGAGATAGTAGCAAGTTTTTCTAAACCTAAATCTATTTTCCTTGATAGATGAGTTTGTACCTCAAAGGGTAAGGCTGGATTAGGATTTAAAAAACCTGCCTGGACTGCTAGGTCCAAATGTAAGGGCAAAACCCCAGCACAAAAAATAAAGCCTGCTGTAGATACTTCAGCTATGCTAGTACCTAAATAAAGGTACAACAGGTTTGAGTGCTGGTGTTGTGGCAAGATAGGCCACTTTGCCTTAGATTGTTGGCACAATCTAGTGTCAAAGAGAGTAGCAAAACTGCCTGCTAGAAGAGGTACATGTATTTTGTTAGAGGTCAGACTAACCTGCACAAGGACCCAAGAGTTATTTGGGTTCAAGGTTAAGTAATCTGTTTTGCAGGTGAGTCCAAGTGGCCATGCCCCTATATGGTACTTGGACAGTGGATGTTCCAGGCCCATGACTAGAACTAGGGGTTGCTAAAGGACTACACACCTATCAAGGATGGCCCTAAAGTTACCTTTGGTGGTTCAGAAAAAGGAATCATCAAAGGCTTTGGTAACATTTCTAGTAATCAGATTACTATCACTCAAGTGGCCTATGTGAAAGGTTTGAAACACAACCTATAAGCATAAGTCAGTGAGTGATTTAGGATATGACATATCATTTGTCAAGAATGGTTGTCATCAAAAGGTCAAGTGATCAAAAGATCATTTTGACTGGATATAGGAAGAGAAATGTTTATTGTCTTGACTTGGTATGTGAGAACAATGTTTCTCCTATTTGTCTGGTAGCTGATGAGAGAGTCTCTCATTGTGTCAAATGGCACAAGAGGCTAGCACATCTAAATTACAAGACTATTATCCAACTCTTTAGCAAAGAGTTAGTGAGGAATGGTCCTTAAGTTAAGTGTATAAAGGATGGGATATGCTCAGCTTGTCAAAAAGGTAAGCAGACCAATTCACCTTTCATAGCCTTAGAACAAGGATTCTGTGAGGTGTCTATACCTTGCATATGAATCTATTTGGTCCTATGTCAGTCCACAGTCTGGGTAGGAAGTCTATACTTTTGTGGTAGTAGATGATTACTCTAGATATTCCTGGGTATTCTTCATAAGACAAAATCTGAAACCCATAAGTATCTTATATAGTTTTGTTAAACAAATTAGAATGAGTTAGACAGTACAGTGGTCAAAAACAGAAGTGACCATGACACTGAATTTCAGTCTGAAAGTATGACAAAACTGTGTGAAGAATTTGAGAATTTTCAGAAATTTTCCTCACCAAAAACACTCAGCAAAATGGTATTGTAGAAAGAAGAATAGAACATTGATAGAGGCTGGTAGAACCCTATTGAGTGCACTTCTCTCCCAGAATATTTCTGGCTGAGGCAGTAAACACTGCATGTCATGTGATCAATAGGGCTACTATCACCAAGTGCCACAGAAAACTCCCTATGAGATTGTGAAGGGCAAAAAACCAAATTTATCCTATTTCAGGATCTTTGGTTGCAAGTGTTATATCTTAACAATGACAAGTCTTATCTAACCAAGTTTGCTGCCAAATCTCAAGAGGGGATCTTTGTTGGGTACAAAATAATAGTAAGGCTTATAGGGTCTACAACTTAATTACTCAAGTTGTAGAAGAGTCTATACATGTAGTTTTTGATGAAACAAGACTCATTAACTGTGAATTGCCAAGTAGTGTTTGCAGCTCTACAGTATAACTGATAGGTTGGACAAGCTTACCATTACAGAAGGTTCTACTGCAACTCAGCAAGTGGTAGATGGTGGCTGCTGTCCAGGGGGAGTACAAGACTCTCTAGATGCAGAAGAAGACCAAGAGGTGCAGCTAAATAAAGAGGCTGGAGGTGTACAATCTGAAGACGACTACCTCCAGCAAATAGACACTTAAAGGATCATCCAGCCAATCAGATAATTGGTGATCCCAAACAAGGAGTGCAAACAAGAAGCAGGAATATGAGTACAGTTCTTTACTCCAGTTTCCTATCACAAGTAGAACCAAAGAAATTTGAAGAAGCAGTTTAGACCCTCATTGGATTGATGTCATGTAAGAGAGCTGAATCAATTCAAAAGATGCAAGGTCTGGAAGCTTGTTCCTAAACCCAAGGACACAACATCATGGAACTAAGTGGATCTTAGGAACAAGTTGGATGAGAATGGAATCATTATAAAGAATAAAGCTAGACTGTTGCAAAAGAATATAGGCAGGAAGAAGGTATTGATTTTGATCAAACCTTTGCTCCAGTAGCAAGACTGAAGCAATAAGGATGTTTCTTGCCTATTCAACATATCAAGGGTTCAAGGTATATCAAATGGATGTTAAGTCAGCTTTCCTAAATGGAGATCTAAAGGAAGAAGTCTATGTAGAGCAGTCCATCAGGTTTTGTTGATTCTCTCAAACCTGATTATGTATATAGACTTAGGAAGGCTTTGTATGGGTTAAAACAAGCCCCAAGGGCTTGGTATGAAACCCTGTATAGTTTCCTCATTGAGAACAAGTTCTCAAGGGGGAAAAAAGACAAGACTCTATTCCTTAGGGAATCTAAAGGCAAGATTATTTAGTCCAAATATATGTAGATGACATAATATTTGAGTCTACAGAAAATAATCTTTGCAGAAAGTTTGCAAAACTTATGCAAGGAAAATTTGAAATGAGCAGTATGGGGGAACTTAAGTTCTTCTTGGGTATCCAAGTTAGACAGACTGAAGATGGTCTGTCCATATGCCAGTCTAAGTTCACCCTAGAGTGATAAAGAAGTATGGTAGGAATCATCCACTACCATGAAAACTCCTATGGGGTCAAGCGTGTCTCTAAGCAAAGATGATGCAGGGAAACCTGTAGATGAAACTTTGTATAGAGGGATAGTTGGCTCCCTACTGTATTTGACTGCTAGTAGACCAGATATTATGTATCTACATGTGTCTGTGCTAGGTACCAAGCATGCCCTAAAGAATCTCATCTGACTGCAGTCAAAAGGATTTTGAGATATCTTAAGGCACACCTTATCTAGGCCTTTGGTACCCTAGGAATGGAGATTTTGTACTGA
Source organism: Platanthera guangdongensis (assembly GCA_039583875.1). Taxonomy (NCBI): domain Eukaryota; kingdom Viridiplantae; phylum Streptophyta; class Magnoliopsida; order Asparagales; family Orchidaceae; genus Platanthera; species Platanthera guangdongensis. Next base: position 52,561,101 of record CM077157.1, on the reverse strand, counting down.
CAGGTTATTCAGATGCAGATTTTGCAGGCTGCAAGGAAGATAGAAAGAGTACTACAGAACCTGTCAATTTCTAGGTGGAAGGCTGGTGTCATGGAGGAGTAAGAAGCAGACCAGTGTGGCAATCTCCACAGCTGAGTCAGAATATGTTGCGGCAGGAAGTTGCTTGTGCACAATTTTGTGGATACAACATCAGCTAGAAGACTATGATATCAAGTAAGTAGAACACCTTTGTTGTGATTTACAAGTATCATTTCTATTGCAAATAATCCTGTCTCACATAGTAGGACTAAGCACATAGAAATTAAATACCATTTTCTTAGAGAACATGTAGAAAAAGAAGACATTTCACTAGAATATGTTAACACAGATAATCAGGTTGCTGATATGTTTACTAAGCCATAGATGAAACCAAATTCAATAATTTTAAATTGAATTAGGAATGTTGAACTTAGAATAGGTTCATAAAATGGCTAAGTAAAATGGTGTCGACACATGAAGTTGTCTGTGTCGACACATAGAAGTGGTGTCGACATTTCAGAGAAATGGTGTCGACACATCTAGAAAGTCTGTGTCGACACTTCAGAGAATTAGTGTCGACACATCCAGAGTAGGTGTCGACACATCCAGGGTGGTGTCGACACTTAGATTTAACACTAATTTCGTCGAGTAGAGTTTCGACTAATCGTCGAGCTGAGATGTATCAGTGTCAACACATATATTCTGTCGACTATATTGTGTCGACACATAGTTGTCGAGACATTAGAAGTAAGTGTCGACACTTTTCAACAGTGTCGACACATTTCAAGTATTTTGACGCGCCTTTTCACCTTCGATTTTAGAAAGGTATAAATAGGTCTTCACCATTATTGTCGACACGCTCACCATAGTTTCGAGACCAAACTTGTGTGTCGACATCTCTCTTCTCTAAATTCAACATTTCTCCAAACCCTAATGGCGCCCAAGCTAGAAGAGAACATCAATGAAGGTTATGAGCTAGTGTGGACATGCCTTTGACGACGCGGAACCAGAAATTCAAGGTGTTGTAACCCTAGTTGCGGAGACTGGGTTAGAGTATCTAGTTTCAGAGCCAATCAAGATTTGGAAGAAGGAGGTCCTCGAATTCTTTAGTGCAGCTACCCTTGATGAAACTTGTCTTAAAAAAATCAAAGTCCATGGAGTTAAGGTAAAAGTCACCAGAAAAGTCTAAGAAAAGTTCTACATCTCCCAAGAACTAAAGAAGAGGAAGATGTACCTGCATCAAGGATAAGGGAGGCACTGCAATGGTGTGGATTAGATTCAAGCATGAAGATTGGATCAGTTTTAACAGGAAAGGCATGAACATGCAAGGAAAATTTTTATCTGAAGTAGTAGGTAAGGTGATTTTGTGAGCAAGCCTGGTGGGCATGATAGAATATCAGCTCACATGTTCAGTTTAATGTCAAGATCATTTTCAAACTAAAACTGATTGGTTAGCAGTATTGTTTGACAAGATTAAGGAAAGTCTGAAGAAGCCAATCTGGGTAGGATTATGAGTTTGTACTTAGCTGAAGTATTCCTGAAGTCATGAACCAAGCTGCTGGTTCTAAGATAAACCACATGAGGAAAATGGACATCAGAATAATCTCAAGATGGGATAGAGTGTTAACTAAAGAAATGCCTACACCAGAGAATGAAACACCTCAAAAGAAGAAGAAGAAAGCCATTGTGGCTCCTGAATCCTCAAGTAGCTCAGAGGAGCAAGTAGTTTTCAGTTCTAATGAGGATGACGCTGATAAAGAAGCAGCTGATGTTTTTAAGGTCACCAGTAAGGACTGAAGATGCCCACAGGCAGGGGGAGCTACCATCTGCTAGCCCCATCACCTGGATCCACTCAAGGGGAGCCTCAACATGTGGATGAGCCAACTCACTTAGACAGTGAAAGGGCAACCCAAACAATTCTTGAGGTAATCAATGAAGTTAATCAATCTATTTTCAATATTGAGGATGAAGTATTGACTGAATCATTACTGATGTTGATCAACAAACTCAGATACATAGTCAACCACAAGATGTTGTCATGGAAGACACATCAGTTGCAGAAAATGCTCCTAAGATAAGAGATTCTCCAGTCCATACTCAACAGGAGTTTACACTAGAAGAGTTGTTCCCTGATTTACTACAGATGATTTGAGGGAGAGAAAGCAGCTTTTGAGGGGGAGAAGGTCAATCTTGAGGGGGAGCATGTAGAGTTTCAGGAGGAGACTGCTAGAAAAGAAACTGAGGAGCAAAGGAGTGCTGAGGAGCTACCAAGAGCAGAGAAGGAATTGCCACCTACTCCATAGGATAGAGTAGACATTGCCAGTACTTCTGTTCTGAGGATGAAGAGGTGCTAGAGCCAGAAAAGAAAGCACAGGTCTTCAAAAGGAGAAGCCAGACCTACAAGAAAGCACTGCAAACCATTGTTCCACAACAAGCTCCAACTGCTGATTATAGTTCTTTGTTGGTGGCTTTGCAGATCAAGATGGATGAGCAAAGGAAGGCTAGAAAAATATATGGATGAAGGACATAAATCCATTCAATTTGATCTGGCTCAAGATATAAAATCTATTAGATTTGAAGTAAATCAAAATAAGAAGGAAATGACTGACTGTTTTCATAAAGGAGGTAATGCAGTGGTTTACCAGCCACTCACCAAGAGAAGATAAAGACACAGGTTGATGACATAGCAGTTAAGCAGGGCTATGTCTTAGAAAATCAAATAAGAATGAATGAAAACTGACTGAATCACATAATGTGATTGTAACTGAAATGAAAAATATAGCTACTGCCAGACTGCAGTAAGTGTACTGCCAAAGAAGCATTTGATAAGCAATTACAAGAGAGCTAACTGCTGTTAAAACTGCAATTGAAGATTCTCAAGAGGCTATTACTGAAAAGCTCCAAAAGTTAAAACTTTTTTATAAAGATGGTGTTAACTATTGAATGCTCAGATCAGATTTCAGAAGGATGATCTTAGGGATCATATAGAAAGAGAAGTCATAAAGGGGGAGAGGGTATTAGTCAAAGCAGGCTCTGACCATGCTAAATGGATTTCAAACAGCATCAGAGCTACCCTTGGATATCCACCCTTGTGTGATGATGATAATGTAGCAGAATCTGGGATAAATCCTGCATATTTGGAGGTGAGCAAGCTGAAGTGGCTCAAGTGATCTACCCTCCAGCAGATTTTGACATGATACATCAAGAGATACAATCTATGTATAGTCCTCCAGAAGGTGCTCAAAATGTGATCATTGAGAAAGTAGTACAGCCTGTGCCAGAGGCAGTATTAAAAGAGCAAGAGGCAGTATTAAAAGAGCAAGAAGCTCAATTATCAAGAAGAGGTTCAGAGAACAGGCAGAGTTAAGGCCTGATTTTGAACAGTGAGCCCAAATTCTAAAAATATTATTCTGACTGCTTGGAAGGCTGCAAAGGATAATTTCCTAGAGAGGGGCAAATGGTACTCTGACCAAGAATGGAGAAAACATGAAGCTAGGCAAGAGGCCATAGTTCAGTACAGAAGGAAGGCTAAACTAGGGAAGCTACCTCCTAATGCAGAGCCTAGCAAGTATTTCCCTAAGCCTTATCATTATTTTGAGAGACAAAAGATAAGGGCTGAAGAAAAGAAGAAGAAAGATCTTAGGGCAAGAAGCCTGCTGATGACACTGATGCTCCAGTTCAAGCCAAGATTCAATCTGGAAAGGGCATTGTCATCAAGGAGCCAGAGCTGCCATAGAATAAAATTTTCTTAAATTACAACTTTGTAATCATTTGCATTAAATTCATGTAAACTTTTGATTAATGAAACTATTGGAAGTTGTAACAAAACAATGTTTAATGTTCAATCTATTACATTGTTATTCTGAGATAATTGTTTATACATGTTTTTTTAGTATTACCCTGTCATATAATACTGTTATACATCATATTGAGTATTTGTTATGAATGGTGTATATCATTGACTAAGGGTTATGACTTCTCCAAATAGGGGGAGATTGTTGGGTACATTGGAAAATGTGTACCAGATTTGAAGAAGCCTCACCTACTCAATGATATGATCAAGGTGTATTTGATGTGCTTTGAGTTTATATATGCAGGTTAAGTAATTGCAGGAAATGCAGAAAAGTTTCTAAGTCCATGTGTCGACACCTAGAGATGCAGTGTCGACACTTATGAAGGCTTGTGTCGACACCTAGAGAAGCTGTGTCGACACTTGGAGTATTTGTGTCGACACCAGGAAAGGCAGAGTCGACACCAGAAGAAAAGTGTCGACACACTATGAAGAATACTCAACATATATCATGTCGACACTTAGAGGCAGTGTCGACACTCAGAGAAGCTTAGTCGACATCAAATGTGTCGACACCAAGAGGCTGTGTCGACACTCAGCAAGTTCAACACAAGAAGCATGTGTCGACACAAAGCAGATGTGTCGACACTCAGCAAGTTCAACACAAGAAGGCATGTGTCGACACAAAGGAGATGTGTCGACACACAGCAGAATTCAACTAAGTGTTAAAGAAGAAGTACTTGTGTCGACACACAGAATCAGTGTCGACACATTCAACAGAAGGCTTGTGTCGACACACAGAATCAGTGTCGACACATTCTGAAGAAGCAGTGTCGAGAAGCTATTACAACAACACAGGAGTTGTGTCGACACCATCAAGGCTAGTGTCGACACTTAGTCCACTTGTGTCGACACTTGGTCTATTTGTGTCGACACATAATGAAGAAATATCTCGACACATTCAGACAGAGACAGTATTTTCAAGAAGTGACTGGATGACTTGACAGCTGTCATTTCAGTTGTCTACTATAACTGTCAGAGTTGTCAGAAGTTCGTTAGAAACGGATCAGTCAGTTACCTTGGAGGAAACTATATAAAGGTCTTTCTCCTTCAACAGAAGATCTATCAATCTATCAACAAATAGAATCAATCAGAAGATTAAGAAGATCAATACAGATCCAGAGAAAACTGTAAATCAGTATTTTGAAGAAATTTCAGATTTACTTGGAGAGAGAGAACTCCAGTATCTGAAGTCAAGAAATAGACTTGTTAATCAAATCTCTTAAGAAGCAGATTCTGAACCAGACTGCAAAGTAGGATCCAGATTTAATTCTCAATCTAAGAAGGAAGTTGCCAGATGGTCTACTTCAAGAAGATCATCTTTACTGAGTTCATACTCAAGAAGTCTTGAAGAAAACAAAGACAAAGTTGATCTCAGGAATCAGTGCTATCAAGAACTGATCAAGAAGATGTCCTATACATTCTATCAAACTGAGTGGTGATCTAAAACTTTTCTATTATTTTCCTTTGTAGGATCCTAAGGGATCTGAGTTGTAAGCCTAAATTTATAAAGGCTGAGGTAGGGCTTTTGAGCTGAGTATAGGAGAATCAATCTCTGAGTGTAGGCCTTGTGAATGAGGCTGTGTGTAGGTGAGGTAGGGTGTTTAGACTGAGTGTAGGTCTTGTTGAAGACTGAGTGGTAGAGCTTTGTGCCTGAGTGTAGGAGTGAGGACACTCTGAGTTGTAGGAACCTGGTTGTGGTTTGAGCTGTAAGATCTGAGGATCTGAGGAGAAGTGCAGAAGTTAGGCCGAATCTATTACACTACTAGATAGGCGAAGGGGGAAAGTGGATGTACCCAGACTTGAAGAACCACTATAAAAATCTGTGTGCACTCTGTGTTTGTTTATTTCTGTGATTGCTGAGCTAGATGTGCTGAATTGTTGTAGAATATTGCAAATACATGTTTAATTGTACAGTGTTTCTGCCTTAAATTTAAAAGAAAAAGTTCACCTATTCACCCCCCTCTAGGTGGTTATGCACTATTTCTTTCATGTACATTGTCAAAAGTGGTGTGCACGTCACATCGTCCTTATTTTAAAAATTTTTATGCACATAGTAAAAAGTGATGTGCATGTAGCAACAGCCTTTTTTTAATATATGACTGTAATGTGTTTGATCTCATGAATGTCCAAATTTGCAAGAAAATTATCTTAATTATAAATAATATAATTTTCAATGTGATAAAATGCAAAATAATAGTTCACGTTTTAAAGCAGTGTTGGCTCGGGACAACCTACTACCATAGTTGGAGTAGTTGGTACAAGATTTGTAGACGATTAATAAGCTGCTTCACCGTTACATCACTAGGTATTGAGATGTATAAAGGTCTGTTTGGGACAATTTGTGATACGATTAAGATTCGAATTTAAAATTGATATTTGAATGGAAATTTTATAAAAGCAATGATGAATAAACAGTAAATTGTTTGGATAGTTTGTCAATAAGTACTTATATAAAGTTTCATATATAAATTTTTTCGCCCGAACGTATTTTTCGCCGACACGAATTTTCATCCGCGCACGAAGTTTTCGTCTGGGCGCGAATGTTTCTCCCGGGCAAGAAGGTTTCGCCCAGGCGCGAATGTTTCGCCTGAGCGCAAATTTTCTCCCCGTGCACGAATTTTTCGCCGCGTTAATTTTTCGCATGTGCACGAATTTTTAAGTTAGGAAGCGATATTTCGGCTGGACGACGATATTTTTCGCACGGATGTGATATTTTTGCACGGACGCGATTTTTTCCCACGAAAGCGAAAAAATACGTTCGGGCGAAAAAATCTTGCCCGCGTGAAAAAATCGCTCCTGCCCGAAAAAATGGCACCTGGGTGAAAAAATCGTTTCCAGGCGAAATAATCGCGCCCGAACAAAAAAATCGCGCGCCGAGCGAAAAAATCGCGCACGAGCAAAATTTCGCGCTCGAGCGAGAAAATCGCTCTCTAGCGAAAATATCACGACCGAGCGAAAAATTTGTGCCGGGCCAAAAAATCGCCCCTTATTTGAAATATTCGCGCGCCGAGAGAAAAATTGCGCCCAAGCGAAATTAATCGCGCTCGGCGAAATATCCGCGTTCGGGCGAAATATCCGCGCCCGGGCGAAAAATTCGCGCCCGAGCCAAAATACGCCACCCGTCCAAAATTTCTCCCCGGAGCGAAAAATCCCCCCTGGCGAAAAATTCTTGTACATGGAAAAAATCGCTTTGGGAGAAAATACGCGCTCGAGGAAAAATACTGCGGTCGGACGTTTCGTCGGGCAAAGCCTCCCTGAGGGCAAAATAATCATACACGTCAAAAAAAACGTGTCATGTCGAAAAAAATCGCGCCCAGACGAAAAAACCAACTTAGGACTTGTTCAAAGAATAAACACTTATGAGAATACATAAGCTGCACCCGAAGAACTTATGAAAAAATTAGCTAATCATCAATATTTAAAATAAGAGCTTTTCTATAAGCTGCACAAACAAATAACTGTAAAACTGCGTTTACGTTTTGAATTGAGATTGTTCATCAGCATAAGTTGTCTCAAAGGTTCTCTTTGGGACAGTTTATGTGATGAATAATCTCTATTCAAAAAGCAAATGCATTTTACACTGTTTGTTTGTGCCAGTGTTAGAGAATTTTGCCCTGCGCGAATTTTTCGCCAGTGCGCTAATTTTCGCATGTGCGCGAATTTTTTGCCAGAACGCGATATTTTCGCCGGCACGCGATATTTTTCGCACGGATGCGATATTTTGCACGGACGCGATATTTTCCCACGAAAGCGAAAAAGTACGTTCGTGCGAAAAAATCATGCCGGGTGAAAAAATCGCACGAGTGAAAATATCGTTCCCAGGCGAAAAATCGTTATTCGGGCGAAAAATTCACACTCGAACAAAAACATCGCTCCGGAGCGAAAAATTGTGACATAGCAAAAGTTTCGCGCCTGGCCGAGAAAATCACTCTGGCGAAAATATCACGATCGGGCGAAAAATTTGCGCCCGGGCAAAAAAATGCCCCTAGTTGAAATATTCGCGCCAGGGAGAAAAAATTGCGCCCTGACCGAAATAAATTGAGCCGGGCGAAATATCTGCGTTAGGGCGAAATATTCGCGCCCGGCGGAAAAATTTGCGCCCGTGCCAAAATACGCGCCTGGTCCAAAATTACTCCCTGGTGACATATCGGTCGGGCAAAGAATCATGCCCTGTCGAAAAAAACGTGTCCTGTCGAAAAATTCGCGCTCAGACGGAAACCAACTTAGGACGTTTTTAAAGGATAAACACTTATAAGAATACATAAGTTGTACCCGAATAACTTATGAAAAATCAACTTATCATCAATTTTAAAATAAGAGATTTTCTATAAGCTGCACAAACAAACAAATGTAAAACTGTGTTACATTTTGAATTGAGATTATTCATCAGCATAAGCTGTCTCAAACAGAACCAAAGGTTTCTTTGGGACAGTTTATGCTGATGGATGATTTCTATTCAAAACGCAAATGCTTTTTTACACTGTTTGTTTGTGCAGCTATTAGAAAATCACTTATTTTAAAAATTTTAATAAGTTATTTTTCTATAAACTCTCCAGATCTGCTATGATTTCTCATAAGAGCATATCTCTTAAAAAGTCTTAGGCGTTCGTTGAAACCCGTTATGGAAATGATCATTCGGCACTGACAGCTCAGTTATATGCATCTAAGTACAAAACAACAAACAATAACAACAAAAATCCTTTTTGATCCGCTCTTATGCACAAACTGTTCAAAAACTGTAACTCATCATCACTATTTTATAACAGATTTATTCAATTAGCTTATTCCGTAAGCAGCTTTGTATCACAATGAGATGTCTGAAACATAGCATAAATTATTTTAGCGAGTTCCAACGATTACATCAAAAACATAATTTTCAGATATAACCTTATTATATAATACAATAGTTATATTTGGATCAACATGAAAAATATCTGAACTGTCCGATCTCCAGAAAATGAATCTGCCATTGGATTCATCAAGTGTGGCCTGCAAATAAAAAAATCCCCAAAGTGTTACTGTTCATCCCCCGATTTTTCCCGATACCCCCGTTCCGCAGTGCTCCTTCCGCGTCCTCCTCTGCCGCCGCCGGCGGAGCCGCCGGCGGCCTGCGGCGAACCCGCGGGGGTTGTCCCGCGGCGAGCGGGCAGGGCCAAACGCCGGCGGTGGCCCTGGCCGTGAGACCCAGATCTGGGTCTCACAGGCAGGGCCACTGCCGGCGGTGGCCCTGCCCGCTCGCCGCCGGACAACCCCCGGCGGGTTCGCCCGGAGGCCGGCGAACCCGCCGGTGGACGTCGGGCAGGCCGCCGGCGGCGCAGAGGAGGACGCGGAAGGAGCACTGCGGAAACGGGGGTATCGGGAAAAATCGGGGGATGAACAGTAACAACTTGGGGATTTTTTAATTGCAGGCCACACTTGATGAATCCAATGGCCAGAATTCATTTTCTGGAGATCGGACAGTTCAGATGTTTTCATGGTGTGATCCAAATATAACTATTGTATTATATAATAAAGGTTATATCTGAAAAAATATGTTTTTGATGTAATCGTTGGAACTCGCTAAAATAATTTATGCTATGTTTCAGACATCTCATTGTGATACAAAGCTGCTTACGGAATAGAGCTAATTGAATAAATCTGTTATAAAAATAGTGATGAATGAGTTACAGTTTTTGAACAGTTTGTGCATAAGAGCGGATCAAAAAGGATTTTTGTTGTTATTGTTGTTGTTTTTGTACTTAGATGCATATAACTGAGCTGTCAGTGCCGAATGATCATTTCCATAACGGGTTTCAACGAACGCCTAAGACTTTTTAAGAGATATGCTCTTATGAGAAATCATAAGCAGGATCTGGAGAGTTTATAGAAAAATAACTTATTAAAATTTTTAAAATAAGTGATTTTCTAATAGCTGCACAAACAAACAGTGTAAAAAAGCATTTGCGTTTTGAATAGAAATCATCCATCAGCATAAACTGTCCCAAAGAGAACCTTTGGTTCTGTTTGAGACAGCTTATGCTGATGAATAATCTCAATTCAAAATGTAAACACAGTTTTACATTTGTTTGTTTGTGCAGCTTATAGAAAATCTCTTATTTTAAAATTGATGATAAGTTGATTTTTCATAAGTTATTCGGGTACAACTTATGTATTCTTATAAGTGTTTATCCTTTAAAAACGTCCTAAGTTGGTTTTCCGTCTGAGCGCGAATTTTTCGACAGGACACGTTTTTTTCGACAGGGCATGATTCTTTTGCCCGACCGATATGTCACCAGGGGAGTAATTTTGGACCAGGCGCGTATTTTGGCACGGGCGCAAATTTTTCGCCCGGGCGCGAATATTTCGCCCTAACGCAGATATTTCGCCCGGGCTCAATTTATTTCGGTCAGGCGCAATTTTTTCTCCCGGGCGCGAATATTTCAACTAGGGGCATTTTTTTGCCCGGGCGCAAATTTTTCGCCCGATCGTGATATTTTCGCCAGAGAGTGATTTTCTCGGCCAGGCGCGAAACTTTTGCTATGTCACAATTTTTTCGCTCCGGAGCGATGTTTTTGTTCGAGTGTGAATTTTTCGCCCGAATAACGATTTTTTCGCCTGGGAACGATATTTTCACTCGTGCGATTTTTTCACCCGGGCATGATTTTTTCGCACGAACGTACTTTTTCGCTTTCGTGGGAAAATATCGCGTCCGTGCAAAAATATCGCATCCGTGCGAAAAATATCGCGTGCCGGCGAAAATATCGCGTTCTGGCAAAAAATTCGCGCACATGCGAAAAATTAGCGCACTGGCGAAAAATTCGCGCAAGGGCAAAAAATTCTCTAACAGCTGCACAAACAAACAGTGTAAAAATGCATTTGCGTTTTGAATAGAGATTATTCATCAACATAAACTGTCCCAAAGAGAACCTTTGAGACAACTTATGCTGATGAACAATCTCAATTCAAAACGTAAACGCAGTTTTACAGTTATTTGTTTGTGCAGCTTATAGAAAATCTCTTATTTTAAAATTGATGATTAGCTGATTTTTCATAAGTTATTCGGGTGCAGCTTATGTATTCTCATAAGTGTTTATTCTTTGAACAAGTCCTAAGTTGGTTTTTTCGTCTGGGCGCGATTTTTTCGACATGACACGTTTTTTTTGACAGGGTATGATTTTTTTGCCCGACCGCGTATTTTTCCCTCGAGCGCGTATTTTCTGCCCAAGAGCGATTTTTTCCATGTACAGGAATTTTTCGCTCCGGGGAGAAATTTTGGACCGGGTGCGTATTTTGGCTCGGGCGCGAATTTTTCGCCCGGGCGCGGATATTTCGCCCGAACGCGGATATTTCGCCCGAGCGCGATTAATTTCGCTTGGGCGCAATTTTTTCTCTCGGGCGCGAATATTTCAAATAGGGGCGATTTTTTTGCCCGGGCACAAATTTTTCGCTCGGTCGTGATATTTTCGCTAGAGAGCGATTTTCTCGCTCGAGCGCGAAATTTTTGCTCGTGCGCGATTTTTTCGCTCGCGCGCGATTTTTTTGTTCGGGCGCGATTATTTCGCCTGGAAACGATTTTTCACCAGGTGCCATTTTTTCGGGCAGGAGCGATTTTTTCACGCGGGCAAGATTTTTCGCCCGAACGTATTTTTTCGCTTTCGTGGGGAAAAAATCGCGTCCGTGCAAAAATATCACATCCGTGCGAAAAATATCGCGTCCAGCCGAAAATATCGCTTCCTAACTAAAAATTCGTGCACATGCGAAAAATTAACGCGGCGAAAAATTCGTGCACGGGAGAAAAATTTGCGCTCAGGCGAAACATTCGCGCCTGGGCGAAACCTTCTTGCCCGGGAGAAACATTCGCGCCCAGACGAAAACTTCGTGCGCGGATGAAAAATTCGTGTCGGCGAAAAAATACGTTCGGGCGAAAAAATTTATATATGAAACTTTATATAAGTACTTATTGACAAACTATCCAAACAATTTACTGTTTATTCATCATTGCTTTTATAAAATTTCCATTCAAATATCAATTTTAAATTAGAATCTTAATCGTATCACAAATTGTCCCAAACAGACCCTTTATCATCTCAATACCTAGTGATGTAACGGTGAAGCAGCTTATTAATCGTACTACAAATCTTGTACCAACTACTCCAACTATGGTAGTAGGTTGTCCCGAGCCAACACTGCTTTAAAACGTGAAATTATGATTTTGCATTTATCAACATTGAAAAATTAATATTATTTATAATTAAGATAATTTTCTTGCAAATTTGGACATTCATGAGATCAAACACATTAACAGTCATATATTAAAAATAGGCTGTTGCTACATGCACATCACTTTTTACTATGTGCATAAAAAATTTTTAAAATAAAGGACGATGTGACGTGCACACCACTTTTGACAATGTACATGAAAGAAATAGTGCATAACCACCTAGAGGGGGGTGAATAGGTGAACTTTTTCTTTTTAAATTTAAGGCAGAAACACTGTACAATTAAACATGTATTTGCAATATTCTACAACAATTCAGCACATCTAGCTCAGCAATCACAGAAATAAACAAACACAGAGTGCACACAGATTTTTATAGTGGTTCTTCAAGGTCTGGGTACATCCACTTTCCCCCTTCGCCTATCTAGTAGTGTAATAGATTCGGCCTAACTTCTGCACTTCTCCTCAGATCCTCAGATCTTACAGCTCAGAACCACAACCAGGTTCCTACAACTCAGAGTGTCCTCACTCCTACAACTCAGGCACAAAGCTCTACCACTCATTCTTCAACAAGACCTACACTCAGTCTAAACAGCCCTACCTCAGCCTTCAACAAGGCCTACACTCAGAGAATTGATTCTCCTATACTCAGGCTCAAAAGCCCTACCTCAGCCTTTATAAATTTAGGCTTACAACTCAGATCCCTTAGGATCCTACAAAAGGAAAATAATAGAAAAGTTTTAGATCACCACTCAGTTTGATAGAATGTAGAGGACAATCTTCTTGATCAGTTCTTGATAGCACTGATTCCTGAGATCAACTTTGTCTTTGTTTTCTTCAAGACTTCTTGAGTATGAACTCAGTAAAGATGATCTTCTTGAAGTAGACCATCTGGCAACTTCCTTCTTAGGATTGAGAATTAAATCTGGATCCTACTTTGCAGTCTGGTTCAGAATCTGCTTCTTAAGAGATTTGATTAACAAGTCTATTTCTTGACTTCAGATACTGGAGTTCTCTCTCTCCAAGTAAATCTGAAATTTCTTCAAAATACTGATTTACAGTTTTCTCTGGATCTATATTGATCTTCTTAATCTTCTGATTGATTCTATTTGTTGATAGATTGATAGATCTTCTGTTGAAGGAGAAAAACCTTTATATAGTCTTCCTCCAAGGTAACTGACTGATCCGGTTTCTAACGAACTTCTGACAGCTCTGACAGTTATAGTAGACCAACTGAAATGACAGCTGTCAAGTCATCCAGTCACTTCTTGAAAATACTGTCTCTGTCTGAATGTGTCGAGATTGTTCTTCATTATGTGTCGACACAAATAGACCAAGTGTCGACACAAGTGGACTAAGTGTCGACACTAGCCTTGATGGTGTCGACACAACTCCTTGTGTTGTTGTAATAGCTTCTCGACACTGCTTCTTCAGAATGTGTCGACACTGATTCTGTGTGTCGACACAAGCCTTCTGTTGAATGTGTCGACACTGATTCTGTGTGTCGACACAAGTACTTCTTCTTTAACACTTAGTTGAATTCTGCTGTGTGTCGACACATCTCCTTTGTGTCGACACATGCCTTCTTGTGTTGAAACTTGCTGAGTGTCGACACATCTGCTTTGTGTCGACACATGCCTTCTTGTGTTGAAACTTGCTGAGTGTCGACACAGCCTCTTGGTGTCGACACATTTGATGTCGACTAAGCTTCTCTGAGTGTCGACACTGCCTCTAAGTGTCGACATGATATATGTTGAGTATTCTTCATAGTGTGTCGACACTTTTCTTCTGGTGTCGACTCTGCCTTTCCTGGTGTCGACACAAATACTCCAAGTGTCGACACAACTTCTCTAGGTGTCGACACAAGCCTTCATAAGTGTCGACACTGCATCTCTAGGTGTCGACACATGGACTTAGAAACTTTTCTGCATTTCCTGTAATTACTTAACCTGCATATATAAACTCAAAGCACATCAAATACACCTTGATGCATATCATTGAGTAGGGCGAGGCTTCTTCAAATCTAGTACACATTTTCCAATGTACCCAACAATCTCCCCCTATTTGGAGAAGTCATAACCCTTAGTTAATGATATACACCATTCATAACAAATACTCAATATGATGTATAATAGTATTATATGACAGGGTAATACTAAAAAAACATGTATAAACAATTATCTCACAATAACAATGTAATAGATTGAACATTAAACATTGTTTTGTTACAACTTCCAATAGTTTCATTAATCAAAAGTTTACATGAATTTTAATGCAAATGATTACAAAGTTGTAAATTTAAGAAAATTTTATTCTATGGCAGTTCTGGCTCCTTGATGACAATGTCCTTTCCAGATTGAATCTTGGCTTGAACTGGAGCATCAGTGTCATCAGCAGGCTTCTTGCCCTTAAGATCTTTCATCTTCTTTTCTTCAGCCCTTATCTTTTGTCTCTCAAAATAATGATAAGGCTTAGGGAAATACTTGCTAGGCTCCTCTGCATTAGGAGGTAGCTTCCCTAGTTTAGCTTCCTTCTGTACTGAACTATGGCCTCTTGCCTAGCTTCATGTTTTCTCCATTCTTGGTCAGAGTACCATTTGCCCCTCTCTAGGAAATTATCCTTTGCATCCTTTCAAGCAGTCAGAATAATATTTTTAGAATTTGGGCTCACTGTTCAAAATCAGGCCTTAACTCTGTCTGTTCTCTGAACCTCTTCTTGGATAATTGAGCTTCTTGCTCTTTTAATACTGCCTCTTGCTCTTTTAATACTGCCTCTGGAACAAGCTGTAGTACTTTATCAATGATCACATTTTGAGCACCTTCTGGAGGACTATACATAGATTGTATCTCTTGATGTATCATGTCAAAATCTGCTGGAGGGTAGATCACTTGAGCCACTTCAGCTTGCTCACCTCCAAAATATGCAGGATTTATCCCAGATTCTGCTACATTATCATCATCACACAAGGGTGGATATCCAAGGGTAGCTCTGATGCTGTTTGAAATCCATTTAGCATGGTCAGAGCCTGCTTTGACTAATACCCTCTCCCCCTTTATGACTTCTCTTTCTATATGATCCCTAAGATCATCCTTCTGAAATCTGATCTGAGCATTCAAATAGTTAACACCATCTTTATAAAAAAGTTTTAACTTTTGGAGCTTTTCAGTAATAGCCTCTTGAGAATCTTCAATGACAGTTTTAACAGCAGTTAGGCTCTCTTGTAATTGCTTATCAAATGCTTCTTTGGCAGTAGCACTTACTGCAGTCTGGGCAGTAGCTATATTTTTCATTTCAGTGACAATCACATTATGTGATTCAGTCAATTTTTCATTCATTCTTATTTGATTTTCTAAGACATAGCCCTGCTTAACTGCTATGTCATCAACCTGTGTCTTTATCTTCTCTTGGTGAGTGGCTGGGTAAACCACTGCATTACCTGCTTTATGAAAACAGTCAGTCATTTCCTTCTTATTTTGATTTACTTCAAATCTAATAGATTTTATATCTTGAGCCAGATCAAATTGAATGGATTTATGTCCTTCATCCATATATTTTTCTAGAGCCTTCCTTTGCTCATCCATCTTGATCTGCAAAGCCACCAAAAAAGAACTATAATCAGCAGTTGGAGCTTGTTGTGGAACAATGGTTTGCAGTGCTTTCTTGTAGGTCTGGCTTCTCCTTTTGAAGACCTGTGGCTTTCTTTTCTTGGCTCTAGCAACCTCTTCATCCTCAGAAGCAGAAGTACTGGCAATGTCTACTCTATCCTATGGAGTAGGTGGCAATTCCTTCTCTGCTCTTGGTAGCTCCTCAGCACTCCTTTGCTCCTCAGTTTCTTTTCTAGCAGTCTCCTCCTGAAACTCTACATGCTCCCCCTCAAGATTGACCTTCTCCCCCTCAAAAGCTGTTTTCTCTCCCTCAAAATCAGTCTGTAGTAAATCAGGGAACAACTCTTCTAGTGTAAACTCCTGTTGAGTATGGACTGGAGAATCTCTTATCTTAGGAGCATTTTCTGCAACTGATGTGTCTTCCATGACAACATCTTGTGATTGACTATGTATCTGAGTTTGTTGATCAACATCAAGTAATGATTCAGTCAATACTTCATCCTCAATATTGAAAATAGATTGATTAACTTCATTGATTACCTCAAGAATTGTTTGGGTTGCCCTTTCACTGTCTAAGTGAGTTGGCTCATCCACATGTTGAGGCTCCCCTTGGAGTGGATCCAGGTGAATGGGGCTAGCAGATGGTAGCTCCCCCTGCCTGTGGGCATCTTCAGTCCTTACTGGTGACCTTACAATAACATCAGCTGCTTCCTTATCAGCGTCATCCTCATTAGAACTGAAAACTACTTGCTCCTCTGAGCTACTTGAGGATTCAGGAGCCACAATGGCTTTCTTCTTCTTCTTTTGAGGTGTTTCATTCTCTGGTGTAGGCATTTCTTTAGTTAACACTCTATCTCATCTTGAGATTATTCTGATGTCCATTTTTCTCATGTGGTTTATCTTAGAACCAGCAGCTTGGATCATGACTTCAGGAATACTTTCAGCTAAGTATAAACTCATAATCCTACCCAGATTGAGCTTCTTCAGACTTTCCTTAATCTTGTCAAACAATACTGCTAACCAATCAGTTTTAAGTTGGAAAATTATTCTTGACATCAAACTGAATATGTGAGCTGATATTCTATCATGCCCACCAGGCTTGCACAAAATCACCTTACCTACTACCTCAGATAAAAATTTTCCTTGCACGTTCATGCCTTTCCTGTTAAAGACTGATCCAATCTTCATGCTTGAATCTAATCCACACCATTACAGTGTCTCCCTTATCCTTGATGCAGGTACATCTTCCTCTTCTTTAGTTCTTGGGAGATGTAGAACTTTTCTTAGACTTTTCTGGGTGACTTTTACCTTAACTCCATGGACTTTGGATTTAATTTTAAGACAAGTTTCATCAAGAGTAGCTGCACTAAAGAATTCGAGGACCTCCTTCTTCCAAATCTTGATTGGCTCTGAAACTAGATACTCTAACCCAGTCTCCGCAACTAGGGTTACAACACCTTGAATTTCTGGTTCCGCGTCGTCAAAGGCATGCCACACTAGCTCATAACCTTCATTGATGTTCTCTTCTAGTTTGGGCGCCATTAGGGTTTGGAGAAATGTTGAATTTAGAGAAGAGAGATGTCGACACACAAGTTTGGTCTCGAAACTATGGTGAGCGTGTCGACAAATAATGGTGAATACCTATTTATACCTTTCTAAAATCGAAGGTGAAAAGGCGCGTCAAAATACTTGAAATGTGTCGACACTGTTGAAAAGTGTCGACACTTACTTCTAATGTCTCGACAACTATGTGTCGACACAAATATAGTCGACAGAATATATGTGTTGACACTGATACATCTCAGCTCGACGATTAGTCGAAACTCTACTCGATGAAATTAGTGTTAAATCTAAGTGTCGACACCACCCTGGATGTGTCGACACCTACTCTGGATGTGTCGACACTAATTCTCTGAAGTGTCGACACAGACTTTCTATATGTGTCGACACCATTTCTCTGAAATGTCGACACCACTTCTATGTGTCGACACAGACAACTTCATGTGTCGACACCATTTTACTTGACCAATTTTATGAACCTATTCTAAGTTCAACATTCCTAATTCAATTTTAAAATTATTGAATTTGGGTTCATCTATGGGGCTTAGTAAACATATCAGCAACCTGATTATCTGTGTTAACATATTCTAGTGAAATGTCTTCTTTTTGTACATGTTCTCTAAGAAAATGGTATTTAATTTCTATGTGCTTAGTCCTACTATGTGAGACAGGATTATTTGCAATAGAAATGATACTTGTAGAATCACAAAACAAAGGTGTTCTACTTACTTGGATATCATAGTCTTCTAGCTGATGTTGTATCCACAAAAGTTATGCACAGCAACTTCCTGCCGCAACATATTCTGACTCAGCTGTAGAGATTGCCACACTGGTCTGCTTCTTACTCCTCCATGACACCAGCCTCCCACCTAGAAATTGACAGGTTCATGTAGTACTTTTTCTATCTTCCTTGCAGCCTGCAAAATCTGCATCTGAATAACCTGTCAGTACAAAATCTCCATTCCTAGGGTACCAAAGGCCTAGATAAGGTGTGCCCTTAAGATATCTCAAAATCCTTTTGACTGCAGTCAGATGAGATTCTTTAGGGCATGCTTGGTACCTAGCACAGACACATGTAACATACATAATATCTGGTCTACTAGCAGTCAAATACAGTAGGGAGCCAACTATCCCTCTATGCAAAGTTTCATCTACAGGTTTCCCTGCATCATCTTTGCTTAGAGACACGCTTGACCCCATAGGAGTTCTCATGGTAGTGGATGATTCCATACCATACTTCTTTATTAACTCAAGGGTGAACTTAGACTGGCATATGGACAGACCATCTTCAGTCTGTCTAACTTGGATACCCAAGAAAAAACTTAAGTTCCCCCATACTGCTCATTTCAAATTTTCCTTGCATAAGTTTTGCAAACTTTCTGCAAAGATTATTTTCTGTAGACTCAAATATTATGTCATCTACATATATTTGGACTAAAATAATCTTGCCTTTAGATTCCCTAAGGAATAGAGTCTTGTCTTTTTTCCCCCTTGAGAACTTGTTCTCAATGAGGAAACTATACAGGGTTTCATACCAATCCCTTGGGGCTTGTTTTAACCCATACAAAGCCTTCCTAAGTCTATATACATAATCAGGTTTGAGAGAATCAACAAAACCTGATGACTGCTCTACATAGACTTCTTCCTTTAGATCTCCATTTAGGAAAGCTGACTTAACATCCATTTGATATACCTTGAACCCTTGATATGTTGAATAGGCAAGAAACATCCTTATTGCTTCCAGTCTTGCTACTGGAGCAAAGGTTTGATCAAAATCAATACCTTCTTCCTGCCTATATTCTTTTGCAACCAGTCTAGCTTTATTCTTTATAATGATTCCATTCTCATCCAACTTGTTCCTAAAGATCCACTTAGTTCCAATGATGTTGTGGTCCTTGGGTTTAGGAACAAGCTTCCAGACCTTGCATCTTTTGAATTGATTCAGCTCCTCTTACATGACATCAATCCAATGAGGGTCTAGAACTGCTTCTTCAAATTTCTTTGGTTCTACTTGTGATAGGAAACTGGAGTAAAGAACTGTACTCATATTCCTGCTTCTTGTTTGCACTCCTTGTTTGGGATCACCAATTATCTGATTGGCTGGATGATCCTTTAAGTGTCTATTTGCTGGAGGTAGTCGGTCTTCAGATTGTACACCTCCAGCCTCTTTATTTAGCTGCACCTCTTGGTCTTCTTCTGCATCTAGAGAGTCTTGTACTCCCCCTGGACAGCAGCCACCATCTACCACTTGCTGAGTTGCAGTAGAACCTTCTGTAATGGTAAGCTTGTCCAACCTATCAGTTATACCTGTAGAGCTGCAAACACTACTTGGCAATTCACAGTTAATGAGTCTTGTTTCATCAAAAACTACATGTATAGACTCTTCTACAACTTGAGTAATTAAGTTGTAGACCCTATAAGCCTTACTATTATTGTTGTACCCAACAAAGATCCCCTCTTGAGATTTGGCAGCAAACTTGGTTAGATAAGACTTGTCATTGTTAAGTATATAACACTTGCAACCAAAGATCCTGAAATAGGATAAATTTGGTTTTTTGCCCTTCACAATCTCATAGGGAGTTTTCTTGTGGCACTTGGTGATAGTAGCCCTATTGATCACATGACATGCAGTGTTTACTGCCTCAGCCCAGAAATATTCTGGGAGAGAAGTGACACTCAATAGGGTTCTACCAGCCTCTATCAATGTTCTATTCTTTCTTTCTACAATACCATTTTGCTGAGGTGTTTTTGGTGAGGAAAATTTCTGAAAAATCTCAAATTCTTCACACAGTTTTGTCATACGTTCAGACTGAAATTCAGTGTCATGGTCACTTCTGTTTTTGACCACTGTACTGTCTAACTCATTCTAAATTTGTTTAACAAAACTATATAAGATACTTAGGGTTTCAGATTTTTGTCTTATGAAGAACACCCAGGAATATCTAGAGTAATCATCTACTACCACAAAAGTATAGACTTTCCTACCCAGACTGTGGACTGACATAGGACCAAATAGATTCATATGCAAGAGGTATAGACACCTCACAGAATCCTTGTTCTAAAGGCTATGAAAGGTGAATTTGGTCTGCTTACCTTTTTGACAAGCTGAGCATATCCCATCCTTTATACACTTAACTTAAGGACCATTCCTCACTAACTCTTTGCTAAAGAGTTGGATAATAGTCTTGTAATTTAGATGTGCTAGCCTCTTGTGCCATTTGACACAATGAGAGACTCTCTCATCAGCTACAAGACAAATAGGAGAAACATTGTTCTCACATACAAAGTCAAGACAATAAACATTTCTCTTCCTATATCCAGTCAAAATGATCTTTTGATCACTTGACCTTTTGATATGACAACCATTCTTGACAAATGATATGTCATATCCTAAATCACTCAACTGACTTATGCTTATAAGGTTGTGTTTCAAACCTTTCACATAGGCCACTTGAGTGATAGTAATCTGATTACTAGAAATGTTACCAAAGCCTTTGATGATTCCTTTTTCTGAACCACCAAAGGTAACTTTAGGGCCATCCTTGATAGGTGTGTAGTCCTTTAGCAACCCCCTAGTTCTAGTCATGGGCCTGGAACATCCACTGTCCAAGTACCATATAGGGGCATGGCCACTTGGACTCACCTGCAAAACAGATTACTTAACCTTAGAACCCAAATAACTCTTGGGTCCTTGGTGCAGGTTAGTCTGACCTCTAACAAAAATACATGTACCTCTTCTAGCAGGCAGTTTGCTACTCTCTTTGACACTAGAATTGTGCCAACAATCTAAGGCAAAGTGGCCTATCTTGCCACAACACCAGCACTCAAACCTGTTGTACCTTTATTTAGGTACTAGCATAGCTGAAGTATCTACAGCAGGCTTTATGTTTTGTGCTGGGGTTTTGCCCTTACATTTGGACCTAGCAGTCCAGGCAGGTTTTTTAAATCCTAATCCAGCCTTACCCTTTTGAGGTACAAACTCATCTATCAAGGGTAAAATAGATTTAGGTTTAGAAAAACTTGCTACTATCTCTTTCTCCTTCTGAATTTTAACCTCCAGATTTCTAATCTGATCATTCTTGAAATTGATTGTGCCTATTTGAATAACAGTTATGTTCTTCAATCTGGCAATCTCATTCAATTTCTAATCTAACAACTTGTCTGAATCAATAGTAGCCAATTTAAGACTAGCAATCTCCTTTGCCTGAGTTTTGGTCAAGATTTTGCTTTTCTTCAAGGCCTGCAACAAGTCCTTATATTAATCAATTAACTGATGAATATCTCTTTCAGATTCAGACCCACCCACATCACTTGATGCAGATGTATCTGACTCTGACTCTGTACTAAAAATTGAACTAGAAGAACAACTTTGTACCTTACTTGGTCCAGCCTGATCCTGGATATTGTCTCCTTCAGATAAAGTCATCAGTCCCTTGCACTGATGGTCCTCATGCTCATAAATTGAGTTCATTAGCTGCATGAACTCATCTTCTTCCTCTTCAGCAAATAATCCAATGCAGGCTTCAGCTTCTGATTCTGTTTTTGAAGATGACTGATCTGTCAGACTCTTGTCTTTCTTAGCAACAAAGGACTTTTTCCTTTTTGCCCTTAAACTGAGTCTTCTTTTTGTCAGTTGACTCCTTCCTCTTTTCAGGACAGTCAGCCACTACATGTCCCTGTCTATTACAGCAATAGCACACAATCTTTGAGGATGTAGCTTTGCTTGGCTTGGACCTACTTCTGTCATTCCTTGATGACTTTCTTTTCTGATAGTAGTCATCTTTTGGCTGAGAAGTGGAAGACTTAGACCTCCACTGCTTCTTCTTCAGAAATTTTTGAAAATGCCTAGTAAAAGCAGCAAAGTATTCATCACTTTCACTGCTATCTGAATTCTTGCTATCTGAATTATTTGTCACAGCCTCAACAATTATTTGAGGTATAGATGGAGACTTGCGTCTATACTTCCTAGTGGCTTCAGTCTTGAAGGACATAGTCTTTTCCTTGTGCTCCACTCTAGTATTCTTCTCTTCCTCCTTTCTAGCCATTAACTGCATCTCATAAGATAGCAGTTTTTCAAACAAAGTTGGAGGAGGTATATCAGCTAGTTTGGTCACTTCCCTAATGACACAAATCTTGGTGTCCCAGTCCTTAGTCAGAGATCTTAAAAACGTGTCATTCAGCTCATAGTTGCTGAAATCTCTTCCATAGGACATCAATTCATTAATTATCCTATAGAACTTCTTATAATATTTTGTAATGCTATCAGACTTTCGTTGTCTGAAGCTTTCATATTCCTGATTTAACAAGGACTTCCTATCTTGTCTTACTTCCTCTGAGCCCTCCATATAGACTATTAATGTGTCTCACATTTCTTTAGAGGTTTCACAATGAATTATGTTCTGAAATATTGCATCATCAATTGCACTAACAATTATATGCTGGGCTCTCTTATCCATAGTGGCCAGAATGATTTCATCTTTAGTCATTTCAGAGAAGTCCTTGCGAGTTTTCTGATTTGCATCCAGAATGGATACCTTCATTGGCACATATGGGCCTTCTTTAACTGTAATATATATCCTTGGGTCAAAAGCTTCCATAAAAGTCTAACCCTCTCTTTCCATATGCCAAATATCTCTTTTCTACATATTGACAATTTCATGGACCCAAGCTGTTTGTGATTCTCACTAGAATCCATTTTCTTAATTCTTGTTTGTTCTGAATCTGCCTACAGGATCTTACTCAGACTGTTATGTCCCTTTTTGAGTAACCTCGCTTTGATACCACTTGAAAGAAACAATACCTAACCACCTAGAGGGGGTGAATAGATGAACTTTTTCTTTTTAAATTTAAGGCAGAAACACTGTACAATTAAACCTGTATTTGCAATATTCTACAACAATTCAGCACATCTAGCTCAGCAATCACAGAAATAAACAAACACAGAGTGCACACAGATTTTTATAGTGGTTCCCCAAGGTCTGGGTACATCCACTTTACCCCTTCGCCTATCTATTACTGTACTAGATTCGGCCTAACTTCTGCACTTCTCCTTAGATCCTCAGATCTTACAGCTCAGAACCCCAACCAGGTTCCTACAACTCAGAGTGTCCCCACTCCTACAACTCAGGCACAAAGCCCTACCACTCAGTCTTCAACAAGACCTACACTCAGGCTAAATAGCCCTACCTCAGCCTTCAACAAGGCCTACACTCAGAGAATTGATTCTCCTACACTCAAGCTCAAAAGTCCTACCTCAGCCTTTATAAATTTAGGCTTACAACTCAGATCCCTTAAGATCCTACAAAAGGAAAATAATAGAAAAGTTTTAGATCACCACTCAGTTTGAGAGAATGTAGAGGACAATCTTCTTGATCAGTTCTTGATAGCACTGATTCCTGAGATCAACTTTGTCTTTGCTTTCTTCAAGACTTCTTGAGTCTGAACTCAGTAAAGATGATCTTCTTGAAGTAGACCAGCTGGCAACTTTCTTCTTAGGATGGAGAATTAAATCTGGATCCTACTTTGCAGTCTGGTTCAGAATCTGCTTCTTAAGAGATTTGATTAACAAGTCTCTTTCTTGACTTCAGATACTGGAGTTCTCTCTCTCCAAGTAAATCTGAAATTTCTTCAAAATACTGATTTACAGTTTTTTCTGGATCTGTATTGATCTTCTTAATCTTCTGATTGATTCTATTTGTTGATAGATTGATAGATCTTCTGTTGAAGGAGAAAGGCCTTTATATAGTCTTCCTCCAAGGTAACCGGCTGATCCGGTTTCTAACAAACTTCTGACAGCTCTAACAGTTACAGTAGACCGGCTGAAATAGCAGCTGTCAAGTCATCCAGTCACTTCTTGAAAATACTGTCTCTGTCTGAATGTGTCGAGATTGTTCTTCATTATGTGTCGACACAAATAGACCAAGTGTCGACACAAGTGGACTAAGTGTCGACACTAGCCTTGATGGTGTCGACACAACTCCTTGTGTTGTTGTAACAGCTTCTCGACACTGCTTCTTCAGAATGTGTCGACACTGATTCTGTGTATCGACACAAGCCTTCTGTTGAATGTGTCGACACTGATTCTGTGTGTCGACACAAGTACTTCTTCTTTAACACTTAGTTGAATTCTGCTGTATGTCGACACATCTCCTTTGTGTCGACAAATGCCTTCTTGTGTTGAAACTTGCTGAGTGTCGACACATCTCCTTTGTGTCGACATATGCCTTCTTGTGTTGAAACTTGCTGAGTGTCGACACATCTCCTTTGTGTCGACTCATGCCTTCTTTTACTTTAACTTTGGTGAAGCTTTGCTGAGTGTCGACACAGCCTCTTGGTGTCGACACATTTGATGTCGACTAAGCTTCTCTGAGTGTCGACACTGCCTCTAAGTGTCGACAAGATATATGTTGAGTATTCTTCATAGTGTGTCGACACTGCCTGTATGTGTCAACACTTTTCTTCTGGTGTCGACTCTGCTTTTCCTGGTGTCGACACAAATACTTCAAGTGTCAAAATAGCTTCTCTAGGTATCGACACAAGCCTTCATAAGTGTCGACACTGCATCTCTAGGTGTCGACACATAGACTTATAAACTTTTCTGCATTTCCTACAATTACTTAACCTGCACATATAAACTCAAAGCACATCAAATACATCTTGATGTATATCATTGAGTATGGTGAGACTTCTTCAAATCTGGTACACAATTTCCAATGTACCCAACAGTGCACACCAAACTCTTAAAATAAACAATACCACTATTTTTTTCCAATCTCACCCATATTAAATCTAAGCGCAGACCCCCCCTCATATTTTCTCCCAAAAGCCGAAACACTACCCTCGCCTCAGCTTCATCCTCGCTTCACATGATATACAAGTAGAGTTGGATGTGATACTTCAAAATATAATACATCATTGGTTATTCAAAAAAATGAATTGAAATGAAAACTACGGGAGCTACTGGATCCTACAGCAAACAAAACTGTTGAACCTTTAGTTACGGGTCACTTAAAGGGGCGACCAAAATGAAGTTTGAACAAACAAAATGACCGTGCATGTATTAATATTCAATTTTAAGTAAATTGTAAATATTGTATTTAATATTCATATCTTTATGATCGTGCATGTCTACATGAACTTAAAAATGGACCGTGCAAATTTTTAATTATATCGATGAAAATGATCTCAGATTTTTATTTTATTTGTTTTTTGTTGGTTTTAAATGTAAAAGGGAAAAATCTTTTGTATTTAAAGTAAAAAAAACTCAAATTTTATTTTGATGTTTATTTAACAATTTGGCAGACAAATAAAATTTATGGTGTTTACTTGATATTTTTGCCTGTAAATAAAATTTATAATGTGCACGTAGCCAAAAATGCTGTGCACGTGACAACGCTATAAAAATAAAAAATCAATCACAACATTATTTGACAAGTTATTTTAAATATTTAAATTAAAAAATTGATAAAAGCAGTCTAATTTTAACTATTGACACGAGATTTACTTAAATTGAGGAAATAAATTCAAGCCTAAAAAAATAAAGGAATTGTTAAAGGCATCTCATTTTGGATTATTGTTGCCGCTTTTACTTAAATTTAGGGAATAAATTCAAGCCTAAAAAACATAATGGCACCCCTTATTTGCACCTCTCCCTATAATCGCACGGCCTCCCGATCAGAGAAACTCTAGGTGCTCATCCCCCTGTCGCACCCTCTACTGCTCGCCTGTCCAGCCGAAGCTCCGCCCCCGCCATCGAAATCTCATCTCCAGCCACCACTCCATCCCCTCCACACAAACTTGAGAGAGAACTCACCGAGGAGGTTCGACATTGTGGCAGAGAGTGGGCCGGTGAGGACTAAGTTCTGGAGATGTGATGATTGGATTCAGCCGGGGATGTCGCAGGAGACACCATGTCATTGACAGAAATGAAGGCTGGAGTTGTTAGGTTGCTCCTCGTTGAGAAGGTGGGGTGGCACGACTATTTACAATGAGGACAATGGCGATACTGATAGACATGTGCATGGAATGGAAAGTAGAGTAACGGCTATGTGGAACTGTGGATGGCTGAAAGATTTGAATTATTCAATCAAAGCTTTATTTTTATTTGTGACGTCTTTAAATTTTTTGCGGTGCAATTAAAAATTTAGGGTGCCTTTAGACATGTGTGGTGCTTTAAACAAAATTGTGGATTAGTCAAAAATGTGATGCCTATAACAATTCCCCAAAACAAATGGCACTCTTTGTTCGCACCTCTCCCTGTTGTCGCACGGACTCCCAATTAGAGAAACCCTGGGCGCCGCTCCCCCTGTCGCACCCCCTATCGCTCGTCGTTCCAGCCACAGCTTTTCCCCGACCATCGAGATCTCATCTCCAGCCGCCACTCAATCCCCTCCAGCCTTCAATATTTCCTCTCCGGGCTCCGCTCCTCTGCAGTGAACTTCGCCGCTCCCCC
Organism: Platanthera guangdongensis; assembly: GCA_039583875.1. Taxonomy (NCBI): domain Eukaryota; kingdom Viridiplantae; phylum Streptophyta; class Magnoliopsida; order Asparagales; family Orchidaceae; genus Platanthera; species Platanthera guangdongensis. Next base: position 52,534,417 of record CM077157.1, on the reverse strand, counting down.
GCATTTGCCGTCCGATAAACCACTTTCATCTATGGCCGCATATCTTCTTTCTCTGGCATTGAAGTTCCTTCCTTTTTTTCCCATTTTCGTAGAGCTTCATGCAATTTTTGTTCACCCCTATGCTCTAAGCTGCAGCTTTTCATTCCCATTTCTCAACCAGAATGGATCCACTACTTCTCCTTCCCCCTTGCATGTTCGATGTTAATGTTGTTAGAAATATTGGGTTTTATGCCCGCTCGTGTCAGATCCGACTCGGAACGGGTTATTGGGTTCATGTCACTCTAGGGCTTAGCTCTACGCTGGAGGTACTATATATACCTATTCCAAACTTGATAGGAACATGTAGAATACCTTGAGCACAGCCAACCTAACATTCTCAAGGTACATTTGCGCTCTGCTAGGGTTTCCCCCCGCTTCTGGAGTTCCCGATCTTGCCGTCGCCATCCAATTCGCGAAGCCACTGCAACGATTTCACGATTCCGCCGCACGTAGCCGCTCGTCGTTCCGCGATTCAAGAATCCGTCGTGCTTCCGATTTCTCGCAGTCGTTCCCATGAGCGATTTGGTCGCTGCTCTCCTGTGCAATCTCTTGTGATCGGGAGGAAGGCTATCACAGATCTTGGACCTGTTTCAGCGCTCCTGTTCGTCGCTTGAAAAGGGAGATCTGGAAAAGGGAGATCTGCCGCTCCTGCTCCTGTTCGTCGCTTGTTTGGAGGATTTGTTCCCGTCGCCACCGTTCAGGATCAGAAAAGCTCACTAGTTCTCTCTTCCAGAGCTCCTATTCTTGCTGGATCTGGGCTGCACACACTGGTTCTTCTCTTGTTCTACTTCCCGTCACAGATCTAGACTCCCCCGCGCGATCTGGAAGATTAAAGCCGTTAGGTCGCAAGGGAAATCGGTTTGTGGTGTTGTCGGTTCTAGTGCCTCCGCCATCGTTGTTTGCAGCGTGTCGTTTCAGATTTCGTGGTCTGGCCGTCTCCAACAACGGAGTGGTTTGAAGTTGCGCCTGCCAGCGCCGCATGTCCAGATTTGATTGCTAGATCTATTTTTCTAGATGTGCTGCTCCATCAACTGCTTCAGAGAGTTGTAGATCTGTTATTCTATGATTAACAGGCTGTTGATTTCACTTGTATCCGACCAAGAAGAAGAAGACCTGTTACTCCTGTTTTCACTTTCAGATTGAGTGGAAGAGTTGTCCGTCCTCGCCGGCGGATCTAGTCTTCCTTGACTGAGATTGTCACCATTGGTTTGCGCTCTTGGCGACTGTGTTCAGCCGAAGAGGAGGATCAAGCACAATTTTCTGGATTGGATCTAATGACACTGGGTCGTCTCCGCGCGGATCAGGTGACTTCTTACTAGTTTTTCTGTTCAAGATTAATTGAGATGACGAGGTGTAGCTCTCTTGATATCATGAAGCTTCAGTCGTTCGCTCCCACTGATTTCCATGTTTGGAAATTGCACGTCAAATTGGGGATGAAGGAACGTGGAATTTTCTACACAGTTCTGAGTGATTACGCCACTACCCGAGAGGATGTGGACGTATTTCAGTGGGGTAAGGACGATGTTCTGTGTAGGGACTATCTCCGAAGATCCCTAAATCCTCGTCTCGCCATGACCTACAATGGTTGTAAGACTGCGAAGGAGATTTGAGATTTCTTGAACGCGCGCTTCCAAGAGGAGGAGGGATCGTTGAGGATTCCACTTAGTGAGCAATTCTTTGACTTAAAATTTGATACAAATTCTTCTATAACCTCCCAAATTGTTAAACTAGAAATACTGCGTCTTAAGTTGGCGGACGAACAGTCTGATATGTCCGATAGTCTCTTTGTGAGTCTGATTCTGCACAAGCTGCCTCCTGGGTGGTTCACCTTCAGACTGGAGGAGGAGACCACTCTGGAAGAACTCAAAAGACTCATCCGCCTGAAGGATCAATATAATGGACATCTGTCGGTCGACAACCCGGAACCCAGGCCATTCGTGGCTATGGTCGGGAGTAGTCACCGCAGTACTTCCTCTGAGTGGTGGCTGGATAGTGGTGCTACATGTCATGTTACTAATGACAGAGGTCTTCTCTCTGAGGTCGTGGCAGTCCAGGAGAAAGTGGAAGATTGCAATGGAGGAGAGATCGCTGTCTCTCATGCCGGGACAGCTGAGCTGGTCCTCTCTTCAGGTAAATCTTTGTTTTTAAAAAATGTTAAAGTAGTTCCTTGCATAACTAAGAATCTGATTTCCATAAGCTTATTAGATAAGGCTGGGATGACATTCACTACTCAAAATGGTAGAATGACTTTAATGGTCAATTCACATTATTTTGGGTGTGCGTATATGATCAACGGAATGTATAGACTTAGCCTGAATAACGATAACATTAACCAAGTGAGTTCTAACCTCATTGATCCCAAGTTGTTACATAACTGACTATGACATGTGAACTATAGGAAAATGCTAGACCTAGCTAAGAGTCAAAACATCCCTTTAGATCTGTCTATTCGGTTTGACAAATGTGAGGTGTGTGCGCAAACCAAAATCACTAGAACACCTTTCAAGTCGGTGTCTAGAAGCACACAACTTGTAGAATTGATACATTCAGACCTTTGTGATTTCCGAAGTCATATCACTAGAGGGGGAAATAAGTATCTAATTATCTTCATAAACGATTTTTCGAGATATTGTCATGTGTATTTGTTGAGATCGAAAGATGAGGCCTTTGAGACTTTTAAAATTTTTAAGTCTCGTGTGGAAAATCAGTTGAACCTTAAAATCAAGAGACTCAGAAGTGATCGAGGAGGAGAATACACTGCAACTGAGTTTAAGAAATTTTGTGCCTCTGAGGGCATAATCCTTGAAACTACAGCTCCTTACTCACCCCAATCTACTGGCGTTGCCGAGCGTAAGAATAGAACTTTAATAGAGATGTTGAACTCTATGCTCCTAACAGCTGGCATGCCCAACTCCTTCTGGGGAGAAGCAGTTCTTACTGCGAATCACATTCTGAATAGAGTGCCTCACTCAAAACTCATTTCTATCCCGTATGAGTTATGACATGGTCATCCTTGTAGATATGATACTCTAAAGACTTGGGGTTGTATCGCATATGTGCGTTTACAAGACCTTAAGAGACCTAAGGTGGGACCTAGAATAATAACATGTGTTTATCTAGGTAGTGCAAAAGATAGTGCAGCTGACAGGTTTCTTGCTCTATCCACTAATACAGTGATAGAGTCTAGAGATGCTATTTTCTTTGAACATAAATTTATCAAAGATCATGGCTTAACCGTCCACGGGTCTACTGACGTGATTGCAGAATCTACTGTAGAACCTGAAGCTGGCCCCTCTGGCACTGCTCCCCAACCTCTAGAGGTGGAACCTGTTCCTGTTAGAACGTCTACAAGAGATAGTCCCTAAGAATTTTGGTGAGAATTTCGTCACCTACCACTTAGAGGACGATCCATTCTCCTATCAGGAAGCAATGAGATCTAGAGATTCTTTAATGTGGGCAGAAGCTATCGATGATGAGATGGACTCGCTGCTACAAAATAACACTTGACATCTAGTAGACCCGCCAAAAGGAGCTAAAATCCTAGGATGCAAGTGGGTGCTGAAGAAGAAATTACATAGTGATGAGTCTATAGCTAGGTATAAAGCGCGTCTAGTAGCTAAAGGCTATAAACAATAAGGGGGAATAAACTATTTTGATGTTTATTCACCTGTTTGTCACCTATCGACTAATAAGATTCTTCTAGCCTTAGCGTCTATCGAAAACTTTATAGTTCATCATATGGATGTAAAGACAACCTTCTTAAATGGAGAGCTTGATGAAGAGATCTACATGGCACAACCTGAAGGTTATTTTCATAAAGATCTAAAAGACAAAGTGTGCAAATTAGATAAATCAATCTATGGGCTTAAGCAAGCGCCTAAGATGTGGCACATGAAGTTTGATCAAGTGGTAAAGAACGTTGGATTTCAGTCCAGTCTTTCAGACAAGTGTCTCTATCACCGCTCGTTGTCCAATCAAAGAGTCATCATATGTCTATATGTGGATGACATGTTGATTCTAGGTTCAGATCTTGCTGCAGCGAGGGATGTCAAATCCACTCTCGCAGAAGCTTTTGACATGAAGGACCTTGGTCCTGTGGATACCCTGTTAGGTATGAAAGTTAGAGTTGACAAGGGTAGAGTCACTCTTAGCCAGGCTCATTATATAGAGCAACTACTTTCTACTTGGGGATACAAAGACTGTAAGCCTGTTGAGACATTGTTTGATCATAATGTTAAGTTGAGTCCTAATGAAGAGACCAGCATAGATCAATTAAAATATTCTAAAATAATTGGTAGTCTCATGTACTCCACAAGTTGTACAAGACCAGACATTGCCTTCACGGTTGGCATGCTGAGCCGCTTTACCGGTAGTCTAGGCAAAGAACATTGAGATGCCCTAGATAGGCTGATGAGATACCTGAGAGGTACTAAAGATCATGCCTTGTGCTATACTGGTTATCCTCCTACTGTGGATGGATTCTCTGATGCCTCGTGGTGTTCAGAAGTTGGGAATAACAAGTCTACCAGTGGATTTATATTCACTTTGGGTGGAGCTGCTATCACTTGGAAATCCAAAAGATAGACGCGTATAGCCTTGTCGTCCATGGAAGCCGAGTTGTTTGCCTTAGCTTCAGCTGGTGAAGAGGCAGATTGGATCAGGAACCTGATTTTAGACATACTCTTGTCTAAGTTACAAATCAACTCGTTGAGCTTGTATTGTGATAATCAAGCAGCAGCTCAAGTTGTAAAGAATGCCCTCTATAACACTAAGAGGAGACATGTACGACTGCGGCATGCTTTGTTGAATTATCTAAAAGAACAAGGAATTATCACTTTGATCGATGTGTGTTCGAAGAATAATCTAGCTGATCCATTGACGAAAGGAATGCCCAAAGACCGGTTAATCAAAACAGTGGGGGAAATGAGATTAAAGATGATTTAGCTCGGTCTTAGTTCAAGGTTAGGCGATTCAGTTCAGCCTTAGTCCAATTGTTTTGATTTTCAGATTTCTTTTGTCAAAGCAAGCATGTTGTGCTCCGTTGATGCTCCTGGTTGCTGAGTTCGGATCTGGTAAGTTGTTTTATTCCAAACTTGATGCTAACAACTTCACCTGGATTCGGCTATCTTGCCTTGGAGGAGAGTGTTATTCCAAACTTGATAACACGATCTTACTTGGTTTGACATTTCTCTTGTTGATTGGTTTCATTCCAAACTTGATGAGTTCCAGTCAACTCTAGAAGAGCAGTAACCGTGACATTCCATATAGGAACACAAATATAGCTGCGGTTTCCAGAAGTCCGTAAATCGTTTCATTTGGAAACAGATAACGGATTCTGAGGTTTATCTATAATACTCTGTACAAGCGTCCTCGCAGCCAACACTAATAAAATAATTAAATACTACGTTCTCTTGGTAGAACTAGATATTTGTACATTTTCAAATGATTGAATTCATTCTAAAATGAAATTTTCTGTTGGAAATTACAGGGGCTGCTGATCTAGGAGGAGCACTGGTAGACTGGGATCCTGATCATGATGATCTTCTGGATATTGACAGCTAGAGTATTGTTAAACCTTCTTTTTGGTATCTCTGTTTCAGAGCACTGTTTAGCTCTTTTTTCTCTTTCACCTGTTTGTTTGGACTTCTGTTGCTTTCTGTTTTTTTTGGGACGCTAGACGTTTAGGGCCTGTGCCCTGATTGTATCTGAGACATGTTGTGATGTGGCTGGACTCTTGTTCTGTTTATGCGTGCATACTATTTTTCTTGACTAAGTCTAATGATTCTCAACAGGTGTCAGACATGGTTGTGGATGATTCACGTTTGGCTGAACACCCCACAAACCACCCCCTTTTCCGACGTCGGGTTCACAACGGACATAAGAGGAGATTGTTAGAAATATTGGGTTTTATGCCCGCTCCTGTCAGGTCCGACTCGGAACGAGTTATTGGGTTCGTGTCACTCTAGGGCTTGACTCTACGCTGGAGGTACTATATATACCTATTCCAAACTTGATAGGAACATGTAGAATACCTTGAGCACAGCCAACCTAACAAATGTTTGGGTGTGTATATGTTCACCTAATTTTATTGTGTTTAATTGATTTAGGGTATGTTGGAAATTGAAAAGGAAGAAAAAAAATAAAGTAAAAATAGTCATAGAAGATATATTAATCGATTTTTTATTGTGTAACACGTGCTTGGTGGTTGATTGGCATATGTTTTTAGTCATGTTGCATGTGTGATTTAATGAATATTGTTCATTTGTAGTTTGGATTGTAGTATATAATATAGATTTATCTGTTGATCTTGTTCATACTCAAAAATGGAACTAGATATTAGTTCTCAATTTGAAACAGATAAAGTTTTTTTCTACAAGAGAAGTCTTAAGTGAGTGGGCTAAAAATGTTGCACGAAGTTTAGGTTTTGTTATTACAATTAAACGTTCACATAAAGAAGTTGGTCGTCTAACACCACGTCTGCCTTTGGGGTGTGATAGAGGAGGACATCTTAGAACCAATCAAAATAAGAACTTTGTAAAGAAAGGAATTCGGAAATCGTCAAGCGCTGTGATTGTCCGTTTTTTATTTCCGAAAAAAAGTAACAAATATTGATGAGTGGAAGCCTACTACTATTTGCCGCTTGAGAGAATTGTTTCTACACCGCAATATTATGTTAATATGAGGGAGCCCGTGCTCGTAAATGGGCTGCCACCACGCACGGAGCCTCGCCGCTATTCTCGTATGAGCTACGCTCGTTGCTCGATTGCTCTAATGAACAGGGTTTGCACATCCGAAGGTTACAAAAGGAATGGGTGTTCGATCGATGTAGGTCTGTGTCCTTGTCTACCCTCGGTGAGCAGGAGTTGTATTCATCGACATATTAGTGCATATCCCAGATCAAAACTAAAAAAAAAACTAAATTAATACATCTTCAGGGCGAAGTAAAATTAAGAGAAATTATTCTCATTCATTCAGCACAGGAGCATAATGTGAGAGAATAAAATTGAAAATTGGGACTAGAAAAAGTTGAAAATGTCCCCTAAATTATGGAGATAATTACCTCGTTTTTGGAGGGACTAGACTACCCTCGAGCTTGCCCGCCCCGGTGGCCGCCGCTGCAGCCAGCCATCGCTGGGCGCCATGGGGCATCTTGTTCGGGCTGCCGGGGGAGTTGTATTTATCAGCACAAATTTCGTCCCGACATAAATATTACCAACATATCCCTCCAAAAAATATAAATAGGTCATCAGAAGTTCATTTGAACACAAGCAACTGCAGAGACTAGAGAGAGCTCTGGCGTTTTCCGATGAGTACGTGAGACTTAGATCGCTACTCCCCTTGGAATTCGATTCTGTCCCTCTCTAGTGTGAAATTATCTCAAAGCTTCAAAGACGCGACATCCTTCTCCACATAAGCGCTCTCATTAAGGCTCCGGCTCAACAGGAGCGCTTTCATCGAGCCTCCGAGGACTTATCGATTTTTCCCACTAAAGCTGCAACACCTCCTCTATAATGACCGTATAATATGGGTCTGGCCGATGCCCCACAACATACAGACGTCACAGCTTAAGCATTATAAGATGATATAAACTACCAAACTCAAAACTCAGACTAAAAACAACATAAAAAAAAGAGCAAAACCAGAAGTTATCCAATAACACACGAGTATCAACACGGTTTTATGGCCTTACAACATTTCAGAGTCCAAAATTCAATCATAACATTAAGTGTCAATGTGCATAAGCACTCATATGCTACCTCAGCATGCAAGACGAAAAATATAGTACATAAAACATTACATTCCATAAAACAAAGCTATAACACTTCATGATGCTTAGGCCTTTTTGGCCGGCAAGCTTGCTCCCGCTTGTGATCCTTGCCCTATAAAAATTTGGTTGTAACGTGGGTCACCAAAGGCTGACCTCAGCTGTGTAACCAACACATCTCCTCCCGGCCGTCACTAGCGGACCCCGGGACACTCCATCACCCTGTAGGTCAGCACTTCGTATGTTAAATACAATAACATGTAAAGCTATAAAGCAGGTTTGGATGTCTTATACAACAAATACTTTTCTATGTTAAGCATATAATAAAAGGGGCCTACAATGCAGAATGAATACAATCTCGGGTTTCACCCAAGGCACCCTAAAGCGTATGCTTCTAACACATCATCACATCGGGTACTTCCAATTTTTCCATCGACGTTCAAGCCGCAAACACATGGGTACTTTAAATTCCCCCAAACGGCATACAAACCACAAACACAAGGGTAATCTAATTCCCACAAACGGCATACAAGCCGCCACACAAATAAGCTGATAAGAAACCTTGCTAGACCCCACTCGTTCGCGACGACTCAGGCCCGACTCTAATATTGGGATCAAGTCCACCTAAGGAGACCCAGCGGGACCCAGCTGGAATCATCCGGGCTTGCCCAAAGCTCGACATTCTCGTCTGTTCCACAGAAGGGGGACTTTTCTCGCCGAGACACTCTCCACACATGACTTTACAACGTCACGGGCTAGCCAGCCGACTGTAGAGATAAATCACACCTTAGCACATCACAATCTCACGCCTTTCCCGCCCAAATCCACTGTTCGTACCGTAACGTTCTCATGCCCCAAAGAAACCATCTACCATCACAACGGATCTAACCTTGTCCGGTTCCGATTAACGTTACCATGCCCCAAGGATACCATCTACCGTCACAACGAAGCTAAACTTGTCCAGTTCCGCATACGCGTACTCACGCGAAATGAGGGGGCATACAACATCACAAACGACGTCTTGCCGCTATGCATCATCATCGAGTCGGACTAACGGTCGCGACTGCGGCTTCACCGACAATGCCTAATCCACTAGCGGAGCGGATTTCTAGTGCAATAACATATCGAGGATGGACACAATCAACCCGGTGGCTCTTCTTGAACCATGGAAACCTGAATCCCTCTCATTTGAGATATCCGGTGCCTAGAATGCTTAAACGAAAATATGAATAGAGTAGATGTCACGCACGCATTCTAAAACCGAGAGGAGAAGTGTCGTTACCTTACGACTCCTCTTCTTAGCCATGAAACCCTTGTCTTGCATAGATGAAAACGAGCGCATTCACGTCCTCTTCACGGATCTGGTCTCGGAACGACGATCGGAGGTCTAAAGCTCCGTCAATGACGGAAGAAAGCTCTCTTCTTCCTCCTCCCTCTTTTCTCTTCAAAACCCTAATTCTCACTTCCCAAATGAGAAAGATGAGGAGAAACAACGGTTCAGCCCTATATAAGCACTCTGGAGGAGACTCTTGGGCCTTAAGATCAAATCCTAGAAGAAATTAGATGGCTAAAAAGCCAAACGACGGAACTACTTCCGTCCGTTACTGTCGGACGGTAACTATCTACCACCGAGCGGTAATTTCCCGAGCACTCATCCAGAAAATAATGTCGCGCTAATGCCGACGATAAGACTAACATCGTGCGGTCGTGTCTTTCTCGAGAACTCTACGCTCGACGAACGGGGCCCTACGTTCAACATTCGACGAATCAGGTCTATCTCCACGCGATACCTACTATCACCGGGCGGCGAACCTCCAGCGCACGACAAACAAGACTTTCATTCGACGGTTGACGAAATGGGGCTAACGCCGAGCAGTACCTAGCTAACGTCGCGCGCTAGCATTAAACGCTCTCAACACCTGGCCACTAAACGCTATCAGCGCCTGGCCACTCAACGCTAAGCTACCGCCGGGCGATAACTACTACCGCCGGGCGATAGCTTCCAGAGACTCATTCTGAAAACGAGGGTGTTACAACTCTTCCTCTCTTAAAAAATTTCGTCCTCGAAATTAGTCTTCAGACCGGAAGACAACAAGAAAATTGTTGCAACAAATTTAAACATTATTACAACAACTAAACAGTAAGAAAAATGTTACAACGTCTCAAAATATTGTTGCAACATACCTAACACTGTTCCATTCAACATTGTTGAAGCCAGGAAAAATCTCAACCTCAGAATTCGGACCAAAGCCGTCTAAGGTTACTAGCTCAGAAGGTAGATCAGACGGCAAAGATAACTAGAATGAAGAATCAGGTCAAACATGACCCCAGATGTTGCGGCAGGAACGTCCCACCACGTACCTGGATGCTCGAAAGGAGCATCCCCTTCTCAACCAAGGATGGCCGAACTGGGTACGAGGGAAGCTAGCTGGCGAGTTCGCAAGGTCGCAACTTGCTCTCCAAGGAAAAGGAATCCAAAGATTTAGCTAGTATCCAGAAACTGAAGCGCGCGAGTATCCTGTCGAGGATTTCAAGTGCTTCACCTCGTACCCCTGGGGTCCTATTTATAGGCAAATGCAGGGGGGGTCATATTTATACCCCACCCCCTGGCGACTTCCAGAGGAACTCGCACTGGCTGGGAGAGTATCTCGCCTAGTCGCCTACCTGGCGAGTATGCGAGGGGAGCTCGCCTATACTCGCCCAGGCCTTCCGCGAACTTAAATGTTGACTTTGACTCCTGCGTTAACTTGTTGATCTTGACTTCTGCTGACCTGGATGTGGTAGGACCCACTCTCGACGAATACGGGTTGTACACAATCCCCGCTCTTTCTGAGCGACATCAGAGCTCGGAAAGAAACATCCAACACTTATTTGGCGAGTTGCTCTGTCGAGTATCTGGGTTGCTCGCCTCTTGTGACTGCGTGCCGATCTCTATAAATAGGGGGGCCTAGTTCTTTAGACGGATCTTCAGAACTCCCATATAATGTCAGACGTTGTGAAGTTTCTTCATGATAGTCTCGTCGCGCTGACTGGTGCTATTGGCGTTGCTAAGCCGAAAAGGCCGCGCGAGGATGACGTCGTTGCCGACTTACCCCCCCCCCCCTTAAGAAGAATAAAGTTAAAAAGTCCAAGAAGAAACCCGCCTCTGGTGATGATAACTCGCCGCCACCACTTTCTCAAACCGCGGCTTTCACTAGCAACCTCGTGTGCTCTGCTAGCACGCAGCGACTGCTCAGCGACCTGGGGCTTGACGATATCCCCAATATCGCCGCATCTGATACGAGCTTCCTCGACTCGCTCGACATCCCTGAGCTCGCCACGACCCTGGCCCCGGAACTCGCCTCCACTCCGGTGCCGCAGCAGGTTGAAGTCATCGACCTGCCAGGTTGTCTTTTTTTTGCGAGATGCTTTCTTGTTCTAACGGTCATTTCCATTACTTGCTAACTTGACCATGATACTCGCAGATTCTCCCTCGGTGGGGGGGGGGGGGGGGGGGTTGGCGCGGCTCTGAATGTCGCCTCGTTGAGCTCCGCGCCGCTGGTCGCCCTTCCTTCCGGGAGACCAATAAATACCGCGCACACGGTGCAGATCAATATCGACGGCAAAAGGACATTTGAGGCCTCGGTTCCCTTGGCGAGCAAGGAACTGCCGTCGAAGGATCCTCTGCCAAGGAAGATGACCCAGGCGAGCAAGGACCCTTTGTCGAAGGACCTTCTGTCCAAGAAGGATCCGCCGGTGAGCAAGGGCCTCCCGGCGAATTCTGTACTGTCCGCGAGGAGTTCTGCTCCGCCCGCCGCGAGTTCTGCACTACCTCCGGCAAGGTCTTCTCTGCCTGAGGCAAGCTCTTGTCTACCCCCGCCGCGGCCTCTTTCAAACGTCGCCACCATCCAGTCGGTACCCATATCCTTGCCGCTGCCGTCGCCTCTGGTCGCGCGTTCTCAAGTCGCCACGACGCGACTTCCTCTGTCTCCTCCACTGAAGAATCCTCAGCCACCGGCGAGTTCGTCGCTCCCTCCGCCTCTTTCATCACATCTCGTGGTCAGTAAGCCGGTCAAACTGCGGCCGAGATACTTTCCGCCAAGAGGCGCAGATTCTGGACAAGGGGGGCGCAGGCAAGGCAAGGCGGCCGAGCACGCTGGTGGGCCATCTTCGAGCCGGCGAGATGAGCCAACTCGTGGATCCTCCCGTCACCGATCTAGATCTCCTCTCCGATCTAGATCTCCTCGCCGCGGTATGTGTTAGTATTGATATCGTATAGGGCGGCTAAAATACCTTGTCTAACCTGGTGACTTTCATTTGCTGTTAGATCAGCCGACGACTCCAAGGGCGGCCTTCATCGACGCCATAGGGTTATCGGGCATGGAATATCGCCATGCTGCTGCTCGCACCTACCTGGAGCTGGAGACCAAGTTTGACCAGCTGGCGATCTGCGAGCCTCATCGCCAAATATCATCGTTGGAAGTGCGGATGTCGAATATGGAAGAGCTCAAGAGTACGTTGGAGAGCTATGAATCTCGCTTCCACATGGTAAAGGAGAATGATCGTCAGCTGGCGATTAACAACCATCGCCTCCAGCTTGTCCTTGACGAGGTTGCCGGCATTTGCGCGAGCATGGGCTCCGTCGGTCGGTTGACGAGGATGGAGGAGCAGTTGTGGCTCGACGATGAAGCGATAGCGATGGCGACAGAATACTTTCAGCGGGCGCGCGAGATGGGTTGGGCCGGGCGACATCCCCATCCCCGAGAGAGGCCTAGGCCTTAGAACCTTTTTTTTCTATTTGAAACTCGCTGCGAACGACTTTACGAACTATCATTGATTAACATAAGCGAGTTTGAATCTCGTGTTTTATCGTATTAATTTCTTCTATGCAGTTTATGCGATGTCTTGTATGGTCTGTGCCGAGTTTGTTCTGCAGGTTGCGATAATGCTTTATCTTTTTCGTGCGACCTATGCAATCGGCATCAGATTACTCACTCAGGGCACGACTTGGTCTGATACTCCCTGCAAGGAAGATATACCCCCCCGAAGCCTATAAATAGACGGGGTAGGTAGGACATAAGTACGTTGTTGTGCTTTTGAACCCCTAGCTCGCGAGTATCTTTGCCTACTCGCACGCTGCGACTTTGCTTTGCTCCTCGCTCTTCTTTCTTCTTCCTTGTTAGAACTCGCAAGATTGTTGGAGACGATGCCAGTGCTCGCCGCCAAGCCCACGCCGCCAATTTCGCTGATGCGGCTTTCAAAAAATCAATCACAACAGAGCGGGACTTTGAAAATTTTAGGGAGCGACTTTTGCCGGAGGGATACTCGGCCCGACTTCGTAGTCGCAGCGAGCGACTAAACACATGTATAGAGGGCGCGCTTGTCCTCCCCCTTCGCCACTTCGACGCCGGTCTGCGACTTCCATTGTGGCCGGAGTATTGCGATATTCTCCGATACTTCGGCATAGTTCCCGCACAGATCAACCCCAACGGCGTCGCCATCATCATGGGGTTCCTTTATTACTTGCGCGAGGAGAGGATCATCTTTGATCTTTCCTTCTTCCGCAAAATATTCGCCTTCGCCGCGACTGCCGAGGGTGTGGTATATTTCAGCAGTCATGTCTGTACTCTGGTGGGGACAGCGAATAAGGTATATTGCTGGAGTGAGACGCTAGTCGTCGTTGAAGGCGACTTTGGTGACGTCCAGGGAAGGCCGCACCAGCCTGCTGATGTCGCCTTCCTTCCACCAATTTTGGAGGGCATGCGCGAGAAGCTCGTCGAATCGTTCCGAGTTCGTCGGTTCGATGTTATTTTTTGGCGACTAAACGTCAATACACTGTTCGAGGTCCACTACAATGAAGGTAAGTCTTAGCGAGGAACGTCTCTTGCATACTCGTCACGATAGCTATTTGTTTACATTACTCGGCCTTTTGCAGAGCCGAACGAGCTCCCGGCGAGGCCGCTTCCTCCAGCCAAAGAAATCTCCACCTCGCTTCTTGAGCCCCACTCTCCGGCTTACATCGGCGAGAAGAAGAAACTCGCCAAAGGCAAAGGCAAAGCCAGGTCGCCAGGCCCCACGACCAAAAAATAGAAGGTGTCGTCGCCGCATCTTGACGACCAGGATTCGCCGCTCCATGCTCGGCTTCCCCACTTTCACCCCAATTTCAACCTGGGGCTGGACGCAGTGGACGCCTATGGTCGCCCGTTGGTGACCTGGTCGGCGGACGAGCATCTGGTGACGTTGAGCACCAACCTCCCCTCCTGGGCAGAGGAAGGGGAGGATAAGGGGAGGCCTTTGCCGTCCTCCACGCGATGTACGGGAGAGGCGACGCCGAGTCAATGCTGGATCTCAGCGAGGAGGAACTCGCCCAGCAGGCGGCCTGCTCGCTCGCACGAGCCGTCGAACTAAATCACTTCACGGCGAGGAGGATGCTGGAGAGGACTAAAGCCTTGAAGATCGTCAGTAAGAAGGCGATTGATCTCGACATGGAATCCACTCGCTGGGGAGATTACGAGGTAAGTCGCCTCTACGCGCAATGTTGATGTTGCCACACTTGGATTCTTTTTGCTGACTCTGTTCTTTGTCGCAGGCTGCCGAGATAGAAACCGCCAAAAGCTCTCTGAGTACGAGGCGGAACTTGCCAAGTCTCGGGCTGATCTGGAGGCAGCCCAAATCCGCACGGCCGAGATGGAATCTCGCCTGGCCATTTTAGAAGCCAGCATGAGTTCCTCTGCTCCTCAGCCGAGGCCGGAGGACGATCCTCACTACGCCATCAAGCGATCTCACATCTTGTGGGAGGAGAGGTCGTCGGTTCGCCGCGAGATAGCCCGCGCGGCAGACAACGTCGTGCTCGCAAGGCTGAGGATTAGCAGGAAGCTCAGCGAGGGGGAGAAGGTGTTCACAATTGACGAACTCATCCCTGAGCTACTCGCCAAGACAGTCTCGCCAGATCGCCTGCCTTCACCATCGTTGGGCTCTGGAAGTAGCGGCAGCAGCAGCGGCAGTGGCAGCGGCAGTGGGAGCGGCGAGGAGGAAAGCGATGAAAGCGGCGAGGAAGAGGACGCCGACATTGGAGATGAGGAATATCGGCCTGATACTGGCGACGATGAGTCCTAGTTGCTCGCTAATATTTCTCATACTCGTACAAGATAGTTAGCATCTTTTTTGTAACAGATCTTTTGTAACTTGTAATCATTTTGAAAAAGAAATATATATACAAGTTTAAGTTACCTTGCTGTTGATTTCTTGTTCGCTTATCTGCTGGTAATACTCGCTAGGCTCGTAGGCTTGGGGAGGATGAGTGTTCATGACGCTTTACTCATACGTAGGCGTTATTCATAATCGCGTAGTTGATACTCGCACGACCGTAGTCGCTCTTCATAACTGTACCCCGGTACTCCCGTGCAGCTACTCGCCATATCATATTCACACTTTGTTATGTCATGCTCGCATATTTGCCGATGCCTGCGCGCATACTCGCCCAATGGTGCTCGCATCATCCCAACGAGGAACTTGGTCTAACTCGAGGAGGTCGTTGGCCAATATGCAGGAGAGGGGATCGTACAGGGATTTGGACTTACTAGGACCTGCCACTCGAGGACTTGAACATTTGTTGGATTCGATAGATCTCAGGAGCCTTGCTCGACTGGAGTGGTGTAGGTCGACTCGGGGAGGCAGTAGTCGGTCTGCAGGAGAGGAGCTCGTACATAGGTCTTGGACTACGTCATCACTCCAACGAGGATCTCGATCTCACTCGAGGAGGTCTATGGCCAATACGCAGGAGAGGAGCTCGTGCAGGAATTTGGACTTACGAGAACTGCCACTCAAGGACTTGAACATTGCTGGAGTCGACAGCTCTCAGGAGCCCTGCTCAACTAGAGTGGTGTAGGTTGACTCGGGGAGGCAAGTAGTCAGTCTGCAGGAGAGGTGCTCGTACAGAGGTCTCAAACTACGTCATCACTCCAGCAATGATCTCGATCTCACTCGAGGAGGTCTGTGGCCAATATGCAGGAGAGGAGCTCAAGCAGGGACTTGGACTTATGAGGACCTGCCACTCAAGCACTTGAACTTTGCTGGAGTCGACAGCTCTCAGGAGCCCTGCTCAACTATAGTGGTGTAGGTCGACTCGTGGAGGCAAGTAGTCCGTCTGCAGGAGAGGAGCTCGTACAGAGGTCTCAGACTACGACATCACTCCAGCGAGGATCTCGATCTCACTCGAGGAGGTCTGTGGCCAATATACAGGAGAGGAGCTCGTGCAGGGACTTGGACTTACGAGGAACTGCCACTCGAGGACTTGAACATTGCTGGAGTCGACAGCTCTCAGGATCCCTACTCAACTAGAGTGGTGTAGGTCGACTCGAGGAGGCAAGTAGTTGGTCTGCAGGAGAGGAGCTCGTACAGAGGTCTCGGACTACGACATCACTCCAGCGAGGATCTCAATCTCACTCAAGGAGGTCTGTGGCCAATATGCAGGAGAGGAGCTCGTGCAGGGACTTGGACTTACGAGGACCTGCCACTCGAGGACTTGAACATTGCTAGAGTCGATAGCTCTCAGGAGCCCTGCTCAACTAGAGTGGTGTAAGTTGACTCGAGGAGGCAAGTAGTCAGTCTGCGGGAGAGGAGCTCGTACAGAGGTCTCAAACTACAGCATCACTCCAGCAAGGATATCGATCTCACTCGAGGAGGTCTGTGGCCAATATGCAGGAGAGGAGCTTGTACATTGACTTGGACTTACGAGGACCTGCCACTCGAGGACTTGAACATTGTTGGAGTCGACAGCTCTCAAGAGCCCTGCTCAATTAGAGTGGTGTAGGTCGACTTGAGGAGGCAAGTAGTCGGTCTACAGGAGAGGAGCTCATACAGAGGTCTCGGATTACGGCATCACTCCAGCGAGGATCTCTATCTCACTCGAGGAGGTCTGTGGCCAATATGCAGGAGAGAAGCTCGTGCAGAGACTTATACTTACGAGGACCTGCCACTCGAGGACTTGAACATTTTTTCCTGTTGCTTCAAGAATTTGAAAATGGATTAAGCGCATCGATATCTTTGAGGGTGAAGAAATCAGAAATCGAACGACGATCTCGCCGACGTCGAGTTGGGAGGTTAGCGTTCTGCAATGTTTCTGATAGTTCCTCTAGTCGGAGGAGAGATGCAATCGGGGGTGGCTAGGCTGGCATGCGAGGGGGAGCTAATCTCGGCCGTCAATGCAGGGGTCCGGTCTTACAAGGGCGCTTATATCCCGAGGCATCGTCCCATCGTCCGAGCTAGGCTATTTATGAGAAACAGGTCGAAGGCACATTCCCCAATCCAACCGCTGCGATCGCTCTCAGCTCTGCCAACTGGCTATGAGCGTAAACACAAGAGCGGGGGTTATGTTCTTCCGAGGGCCCTATAGGACGCACTCGCGGCTAACATATTCACTTGGGACTATTATGGCTCCCTAGCTACTGGAGGGAAAGCTTGGCCAGGTTGATCCTTCCTCAAATCCGAGAGGTTGAGGTCCAGACCTGTTCCTGCTAGTTCCTCCAGTCGGAGGAGAGATACAGTCGGGGGTAGCTAGGCCGACATGCAAGGGGGAGCCGATCTCGGCCGTCAATGCAGGGGTCCGGTCTTACAAGGATACTTATATCCCGAGGCATCGTCCTATCGTCCGAACTAGGCTATCCAGGGGGAACGAGTTGACGACCAACTTCTCGGATCGATCTTGAAGCAAAACCTTGAGTTCCCAGAAAACTTGCGATAAAAAATAGGACGAACAGAAGCAGAATAGTTGCCATTGCATATATGTAAAAGCATGTACAAACAAAATACATCATTGGCCGCTAAGGATAGAACCTTTTCAGGTCATCCCCGCTCCAAGTACCTCCCAGCTGCTCTCCAACCTGATCCTGGAGATAATAACCCCCGGTGGCCAAGGCTTCCTGGACAATGAAGGGACCTTCCCAATTTGGATGCAGCTTGCCCACTATTGCTCCTCTTCCTGTGGCGTCCACCTTCATCATCACCAGATCTCCGGCGAGAAAATGCTTTAGGCGGACATTTTTGTCTAAGTGCTTCACCATGCGCCGCTTGATCTCCTCTTGGTGGATGGAGGCCAAGTCACGAAGCTCTTCTACGAAATCCAGTGAGAGTCTTTGGGTGTCCTCATTTTCCAAGCGCCATTCTTCGCCGCCATCTCCAGCTGCTATAACTCACGGGCTCCGAACCTCGAATTCCACTGGGATGAGTGCCTCAGACCCGTGGGATAACTTGAAAGGAGTTTCCCCCGTGGCCAAGTTTGGAGTTGTTCTTAAAGCCCAGAGAACCGAGGGGAGCTGCTCCGCCCAATTGCCCTTCAAGTTAGTGACTTTTTTCTTCAAAAGGTTGATGATCAACTTGTTGGCTGCCTCCACCTGTCCGTTGCTACAAGAATGATGCACAGAGGCGAATCGAAGATCCGTCCCTAGCTGCTTGCAGAAGTCCTCTAACTCCAAACTGGCGAACTGCGGCCCGTTGTCGGTGATGATGGCTAGAGGAATCCTGAACCTGCATGCAATTTCCCCCCAAATGAAGTTCTTCATGATTTACGATGTGGTTTTGGCCAAGGCTTTTGCCTCAATCCACTTGGAGAAGTAGTCGATCATGATAAGCATGAATTTCCTCAGCCCGCTGGCCTGAGGAAAGGGGCCGATCAAGTCCATCCCCCAGATGGAGAAGGGCTATGAAGATGTGATCTAGCGAAGATGCTGAGCTGGTTGTAGTTGAAGAGGTGCGAAGAGCTGGCACTAGAGGCATTTCTTGGAGAAGGCCTCTGCATCCTTCCTAATGGTGGGCCAGAAGTACCCATGCCTTAGAATCCTTTGTTTAAGAGTGCGAGTTCCCGAGTGACTGCCGCACTCTCCTGAGTGAATCTCCTTCAGGATACGAGGTACTTCAATCTCTGACAGGCACCGAGATAGAGGACCTGAGATGGTCTTGCGGTAGAGTTCTCCTTCTTAAAGCAAATAGTAGGCGGCTTTGTAGCGAAACTTCCTCTGGTCTCCTTCGCTGGCAGGTATCTGACACGTTGTTAGGAAAGAAACAAATGGATCCCTCCAAGATGCCCTCTGCTCGATCTCCATCATCTCCCCTTCCTCGATGGATGGTCAGAAAAGTTCAGTTACGATCCCCCCCAGCCCAGGGACTGTATTTGGCAAGATAACCAGCTTCTGAATTCTCCTCTCAGGGTACGTGCTCGACGAAGAAATATTGAAACCCCACAATCAAACCTTTCACCTTGATCAAGTACCGCTGCAAAATCTGATCATTCACCTCGAACTCGCCCCTGATCTGGGACGCAACTACCATCGAGTCGGTGAAGGCCTTTATATCTCGAATTCCTAACTCCTTGGCGAGGCGCAAGCCGGCCACCATAGCTTCGTACTCCACCTGATTGTTGGTAACTAGAAAGAGGATCTCAACCGCTTGCTCGATCCTGGTTCCCTGAGGGCTTACGAGCACGACTCCGGCTCCTACAGAATATCTGCCCGAAGCCCCATCTACAAACATCTTCCAGGACACCGTGCTAGAAGAACCTTCCTTTCCTTCCACCTCGGCCGAGAAGTCGGCAAGGAAATCCGCCACCGCCTGTGCCTTGATCGCTATCCTTGGAGAGTAAGAAATATCGAACTCGCTAAGTTCCACCGCCCACTTGGCTAGCCTGACAGAGTGCTCCACCCCATCCAAGATGCTCCGTAGAGGATTATCGGAGACGACTCTGATGGAGTGAGCTTGAAAATACGGACGAAGCCTTCGAGCTGAAACCACCAAAGCAAACACCAGATTCTCCAAAATAGGGTACCTCGTCTCTGCCTGCCGCAGCACTCTACTAACATAGTAGATACGAAGCTGCCTCTTGCCTTCCTCCCGAACCAGCACCAAACTAACTGCTTCCATCCCGACTCCGAGATAGAGAAAGAGATCCTCATTACCCCGCGGTCCCTGGAGGAGAGGAGCTTGGATTAGCTGTTGCTTGAGCTTTCCAAAATCCTCCTCGCATTCCTCCGTCCACTCGAACTTCTGATTTCCCCGAAGGGTCTTGGAGAACGGAGAGCACTTCTCACCTGCCTTGGAAAAAAATGGCTGAGGCCTACCAGCCTTCTAGTCAGCCTTTGAACTTCCTTAGGATCCCTTGGCGAAGCCATCTCCAGAATGGTCTTCACGTTATCTGGATTAGGTTCCACCCCCAGGAGTGAGGAGGTGACCTAGAAATTTTCCCCTTCCTGCACCGAAGACGCACTTGGCCGGGTTGAGTCGCATCTTGTACTTCCTCAGGGTAGCAAAGGTCTCCACCAGATCCGTTATGTTCTCTGCGACGCTTTTGCTCTTGACGAGGAGGTCATCCACATAAACCTCCAAGTTCCGCCCCTTCTGCCCCTTGAAGATTTGATCCATCATCCTCTGGTAAGTTGCGCCTATATTCTTGAGCCCGAAGGACATCATCTTGTAGCTATAGCAGCCGTCGCTGGTTATGAAAGAGACTTCCCGGCAGTCGGGGGGATGCATCCAGATCTGGTGATACCCTGAAAAAGCATCAAGAAAACTCATTACAGTAAACCTGACGGCGGAATCAACCACCGCGTCGATTTGAGGCAAGGGGTAGCAATCCTTCGGGCAAGCTTTATTCAACATTGAAAAATCGATACATAAACGCCAACCCCCTCCAGGCTTCTTCACCACTACAACATTGGAGACCCAGCCTGGATACTGGATCTCCAAGACAAAACATGCCTTCAGCAGCTTGTCCACCTCTTCCCTGATCGGCTTGGCCAGCATGGCGGCGCTCTTCCTCTGCTTTTGTCGAACTGGGGCCACCGCGGGATCCAGGTTGAGTCGATGACAAGCAACATCGGCGTCCACCCCTGACATCTCGGCGGCGCTCCATGCAAAGACATCAACATTGTCCTGCATGCAAGCAACCATCTTTATATTCCCCCCAAGTGGCAAGGATCCTCCCACCTTCAGCAGTCCCGACTCTCCCCCTAGAGAGATCACCTCTATCTCCTCTACGTCCTCAGTAGCACACAACCCTTTCTCCTTCTCCAGCAACTCCTCCAGCTTCTCCGCGTCACCCATCAAGCTGATGGTGCTGACGACATTCAAGTAGCACTCCCTGGAAGCCTTGGGATATCCCCTGATCCTGATCTGCACATCTCCGCGGTAGTACTTTAGGAACTGGTGGTATGACGATGGAACGACTCTGAAGTAGTTGATAAGAGGCCTCCCAAAGATGGCATTGTAACCGCTCGGTGCGTCGATGATGATGAAGCGGCATCAGATCGACGTCCCACCGAGCGTAACCAGTAGCTCCACTGCTCCCTCCACCTCTTTCTTCTCTCCTGAGAAGCCAAAGAGCGGTCCATCGGCAGCTTGGACCTTGGACGCTTCCACCTGAAGCCCGACGAAGGTTCTTTTGAAGATGACGTTCACTGAGCTACCATTGTCCGCGAGGATGTGGTCGACGGTGAAGTCCTCAATGGCGGCTTGAATGACTAAGGCATCATGGAAGGGGTTCTCATTCCCTAGCATGTCTTCCTCCGAGAAGGTGATCTCCTCTAATGGCGGCGGGGGCTGTGACGTCGAGGCGACGTTCTTTCGATAGATCTGGTGGAGACTCCCCTTGCGGGAAGCTCCAAGCCCGGCCCCTCCATTGATCACTCCTATATGTCTACCTCCTGGGCCATGTATCACTTCCCCGCGACCTCCCAGGTCGACACGGTCCTCATTCCCCCTCCTTGCTGGAGCTTGGAATGCCACCTGCCCCACCAGGGCCTCCTGCCTTTATTGCTCTCTTTCTGCCACTCCCGCTTCCAGCCTCCTCCTTGCTTCCCAAAACTCGGGGCAAGCCAAGGTGTCGTGCCCCTCTACCCGATGAATATCGCAGTAAAGTGGAATCTCTGCCTCCTCGCGCATCGCTCGCTGCTCCCTCCTACGCTGCTTGTTGTCTTGGCGAGTGATGGCTAGTGTCTCCCTTCTTCCTCCTCCTCGGCCTCCCTCCTGCCGATTTCCATTCCTCCTCTCTTCCTGATACTGCTACCTTGCTGGTCTCCATTAGGGGTGATTCTGGATACTGGAATCGCTTTCCCCCCCTTCCTTCTTCCCGAGCTTCCGCCGGCCTTCTCTCTTCCTGTCTTCGAGGCCTCTCGTGCCTCCTTTCTTCAACCATTCTAGGTTCCTCTCTCTTCCTTCTCTCTTCCCTCCTTGGCTCTTCCTTCTTCTTCTCCTCTCGCCTCTCCGGCGTCCTCCTTGACTTCGACCCCGAAGGTCCTGCTCCCCTCCTTTCTGTTGCAATCTCCTCATCTAGCCTTGCTAGGAAGTCCTTGTTCTTATCCTCCCCTCAAACGAAGGTGTTCGCCTTCTCTATCATTTCTTCAAAAGATCTTGGGGGATTGGACCTCATCTCCAGACTGAACAAGCCTTGCTTCAAACCAAACTTTAGGGCCGCCATCAAGGTAAAACTGTCCACCTCTTCCACCTCCAAAATCTCCTCCTGAAAGCGGTCGATGTAATGACCCAAACTCTCATGCTGCCCTTGGACAATTTTGAAGAGGGCCGTCGCTTCTTTCTTCCTCTTCTTCAAAGTCGCGAACCTTGCCATAAGGCCCCGACGTAGATCTGAGAAGTAGTACACGGACCCTGCCGGTAGCTGATGGAACCAATCCTTGGCGTTCCCCTTCAGGGTGATGGAGAAGAACCTACACTTGAAGGCATATGACATATTGCGGATGGAGACGACGTCTTCAAACCATTGGAGGTGTCTGACAGGCTCGTCTCGGCCGGAGTAGTAAGTGAGAACTAGTTCACTGAACCCTTCTAGAACTGGAGCGGCAAGGATCTCATCACAGAAGGGGCTCCTCCCTCCCTGGCGGTGACGAGTTTCATCCTCGCTGGAGATGTCGTACTCGCCATAATGAAGAGTATCCCTGCACCACGCCAGCGACATTGGATCCTGAAAACGGACCCCCCTGGCTGCTCATCGGGTAATGACGCGACTGCATCGGTCGCTCTTCCCTCGCCCAAGCGGGCTCCTTTCCAGCTCGCCTCAGCGGCGCTTCCTCTTCTAGCGGCGTCAGGTGACGAGGATAAGTCGTCGTGACCTCTGGTCGCTGAGCGAAACCGGCGAGAATGGTTTGCTCGATCTTCCTCGCGAACTCTTCGAATACGGCCACTATTACAAACTCATCACCTCGCGCGGCGTCTCCTCCTACTGCCGAGTTGCCGACCAACTCTCCTTACTCGCCACCAATTGTCATCTCACTCAACTTCCAAACTTTCCTCCTTGGTTGTGATCCACGCTCACTGCACCAAGTGTTGAAGCCAGGAAAAATCCCAACCTCAAAATTCGGACCAAAGCCGCCTAAGGTTACTAGCTCAGAGGCTAGATCAAACGGCAAAGATGACTAGAATGAAGAATCAGGTCAAATAGGACCCCAGATGTTGTGGCAGGAAGGTCCCACCACGTACCCGAATGCTCGAAAGGATCAGCCTCTTCTCAACCAAGGATGGTCGAACTGGGTACGAGGGAAGCTAGCCGGCGAGGTCGCAAGGTCGTGACTTGCTCTCCAAGGAAAAGGAATCCAAAGATTTAGCTAGTATCCGGAAACTGAAGCGCGCGAGTATCCTACCGAGGATTTCAAGTGCTTTACCTCGTACCCCTGGGGTCCTATTTATAGGCAAATGCAAGGGGAGGGCGGGGTCATATTTATACCCCACCCCCTGGCGACTAGGCGACTTCTAGAGGAACTCGCACTGGCTGGGCACGTATCTCGCCTAGTCGCCTACCTGGTGAGTATGCGAGGGGAGCTCGTCTATACTCGTCCAGGCCTTCCGCGATCTTGAATGCTGACTTTGACTCCTGCCTTGGCTTGTTGATCTTGACTTCTGCTGACCTGGCTGTGGTAGGACCCACTCTCGACGAATACGGGTTGTACAAATATTATACAAACAACTCGGGATACTCCTCGAGCATGGTTTGTTCTCGCTCCCAAAAGAACTCGTCCCGCCCGCAGTTGTCCCAATGCACCTTTACGAGCTTCACCTCTTTGTTCCATAACTGTCAAAGTTTTGAATCCTCTAAGCCCGCCAGATGGACTTTCGTCCCCAAGTCCTCTTCTATCGGCACCGTCTATAATGGCCTCCCCAGTACCACGCTCACAAGGACGGCCGCCGGTACCCCCAGCAGCACGCTCGAAAGGGTTCAGCCTAACCAATTCTGCAGACCATGCACCCCAACCCCTCTCCATCCACAGGCGGGTTGTTGAGGCCAGGGATCGAACCCGAGACCTCATTGATAAGGAGTTTTCAAACCACTCCTCATCACCAACTGAGCTGCTCAGTTGGTGATGAGGAGTGGTTTGAAAACTCCTTATCAATGAGGTCTCGGGTTCGATCCCTGGCCTCAACAACCCGCCTGTGGATGGAGAGGGGTTGGGGTGCATGGTCTGCAGAATTGGTTAGGCTGAACCCTTTCGAGCGTGCTGCTGGGGGTACCGGCGGCCGTCCTTACGAGTGTGGTGCTGGGGAGGCTGTTATAAAAAAGTGCCTCCCCAGCCTATGCTCACAAGGACGGTCGTCGGCACCCCCAGCACCACGCTCGAAAGCGTTCAGCCTAACCAAGTCTGCAGACCATGCACCCCAACCCCTCTCCATCCACAGGCAGGTTGTTCAGACCGGGGATCGAACCCGAGACCTCCTTGATAACGAGTTTTCAAACCACTCCCGATCACCAACTGAACAACCCGCCTGTGTATGGAGAGGGGTTGGGGTGCATGGTTTGCAGATCTGGTTAGGTTGAACCCTTTCGAGCGTGGTGCTGGGGGTGCCGGCAGCCTTCCTTGCGAGCGTGGAGCTGGGGATGTCGTTACACCGTCGCCGGTTCGATCACCACACTAGCCTCCAGCAACGCTTTCCATAAGACGGATACATGGAAGACATAGTGTAATCCACTCAATTCTGTGGACAATGCCAACCGATAAGCTGCTTCTCCGATGTGTTCTATAACCTCGAACAGTCCCAAAAACCTCAGACTCAACTTTTTAAGTCGGCAAATCCGCGAAATGCCTTTGAACGGCTTGATCTTGAGATAGACTAGGGCTGCAAACGAGCCGAGCTCGGCAAAAATAGCCGGCTCGAGCTCGAGCTCGAGCTCGAGCTTTTTTTTTGAGCTCGAGCTCGAGCTCGACGAGCTAGTTTTTAATGCGCTCGAGCTCGAGCTCGGCAGCGCTCGACGAGCTCGGCAGCGCTCGACGAGCTCGGCAGCGCTCGACGAGCTCGGCAGCGCTCGACGAGCTCGGCAGCGCTCGACGAGCTCGGCAGCGCTCGACGAGCTCGGCAGCGCTCGACGAGCTCCACGACAGAGCCTCTCCAGTCTCCATGAGCTCGATAGAGCTCCTCACCCTCATGGTCCGCCGTCCGCCACCGACTCGCGAGCCCATAAACCAGGTTTACTGGGCTCGAGCTCGGCTCGAAAGCAAGCTCGAGCTCGTCGAGCTCGAGCTCGAGCTCGACATGCTCGAGCTCGAGCTCGACATGCTCGAGCTCGAGCTCGACATGCTCGAGCTCAAGCTCGACATGCTCGAGCTCGAGCTCGACATGCTCGAGCTCGAGCTCGACATGCTCGAGCTCGAGCTCCACATGCTCGAGCTCGAGTCGAGTTTTTTTCAAGCCAGCTCGTCGAGCTCTCGAGCCGGCTCAACTCAACTTGCACCCCTAAGATATACCCAGTCTCCTACCTCAAACTCCATATTCTTATGGTGGACATTAAAATACTTTGGTTGCCGGTCTTGGGAAACCTTCATGCGCTCCTGAATGGTTCGCACCAACTCGCATACATCGGCCACCACTTCTTTTCCCAAACGTTTGGTGTCTCCCGCCTCTATCCTGAACATTGGCGTTCGACACTGCCTTACATACAAAGCTTCGTATGGCGCCATCTTTATACTTGCTTGGTAACTGTTGTTATAGGCGAACACTACCATGAAGAGGTGATCTTCTGACTTCTTCCCAAAGTCAAGAGTACACATCCTCAGCATATCCCCTATTGTACGGTTCGTTCTTTCTGTTTGTCCATCTGTTTGAGGATGGAATGTCGTACTGAACTTAAGCTTCATGCCCAGACTTTTCTGAACCAACCTCCAGTCTTTGGACGTGAATCGTCCATCACGATCACTAATTATACTCTTAGGAATCTCATGTAGTCGCACAATGTTGCGAACATACAACTCTACCAGCTTCTCCGCACTGTCCTCTTTCCGGTTTGGGATGAAATGGGCCACTTTGGTCAAGCGGTCCACAATCACCCAAATCGCATCGTTTCCCTGCTGCGATCGAGGTAATCCATGCACAAAATCCATGGAGATGTTATCGAACTTCCATTCGGGAATCGGAAGAGGCTTCAGGAACCCGCCCGGCTTCTGGCACTCGGCCTTCCCTAAGGCGCTTGTTTGGCCCTAGCTCACGTACAAAGCTATATCACGCTTCAAACTAGGCCACCAAAAGGATTTCTTCATATCAAAGTACATTTCGTACTACTCGAGTGAATGGAGTACTTCGTAAAGTGAGCCTCAAACATCAACTTCTCGCGGAGCTTGCCAAACTGCGATACGCAAACCCTTCCGTCCTTCCTCAATATTTGTTAATCATCTCCCAGGTGCTACCCTCACCCGTTTGCGCTTCCACCACGGATGGCTGCAACTCTTCATCCAAAATAATCGCTTCCCGCATACGATCGGATAAGTCGTTTTATAACTTGATCCAGTTCAATCAAGCCATACTTGACTCGCCTCTTGCTACACACTCAATGCCAAGGGACTCACAGTCTCGCGTCAAA
The DNA here is from genome assembly GCA_039583875.1 of Platanthera guangdongensis. Classification (NCBI taxonomy): domain Eukaryota; kingdom Viridiplantae; phylum Streptophyta; class Magnoliopsida; order Asparagales; family Orchidaceae; genus Platanthera; species Platanthera guangdongensis. The sequence goes on along the minus strand of CM077157.1, from coordinate 52,507,790 downwards.
GGTTCATCTTGTGCTTCGATACAACTCCCTTGACCAGAGTATTTCATACTCAAGGCATCCGCCACCACGTTGGCTTTGCCTGGCGTATACTGAATCACCACTTCATAGTCACCAAGGAATTCGACCCATCTGTGCTGCCGCATATTCAAGTCCTTTTGGTCTAGAAGATTCTTCAGACTTTTATGGTCCATGAAGATCTCCACCTTCACACCATACACATAGTGATGTCATAACTTTAGTGCAAAAATTACCGCCGCCAATTCCAAGTCATGGACAGGGTAATTCCTCTCGTGAGGCTTCAACTGCATAGACCCAAAAGCTATGATACTGCTATGTTGAACCAACATGCAACCCAGCCCACATCCTGATGCATCACTGAAAATCTAAAATCCTTTAGTCCCTTTAGGCGGACTTAGGATTGGAGCTATCATCAGTCTTTCCTTCAGGGTGTCAAATGCTTGATTGCACTCTTGAGTCCACACAAACTTTTAATCCTTACGAGTTAGAGAAGTGAGGGGTAGAGCTACCCGTGAAATTTTTTTCACAAACCGTCTATAGTACCCGGCTAGTCTAACGAAACTTCGGACTTCCGCCACGGTTCTAAAAACTGGTAAATCTCTGATCGCCTCCACTTTTGCAGGATCTACTGCCACCCCATCACCACTAATCACATGGCCCAGAAATGCCACCTTCTCCAACCAGAACTCGTACTTTGAGAACTTTGCATAAAGCTGGTTCTCTCTCAACACTTGCAATACCAATCGCAAATGAGTCTCAAGCTCCCCCTCCGATTTGGAGTATACCAAGATATCATCAATAAAGACGACAACAAAAGAGTCCAAGTACTCACAAAATACTCAATTCATCAAATCCATGAATACTGATGGTGCGTTCGTTAGCCCGAACGACATCACCGAGAACTCGAAATGACTATACCTTGTTCCAAAAGTAGCCTTAGGTATGTCCTCATCTCGAATCCACAACTGATAGTATCCTGACTTCAAGTCCAACTTAGAATACACCACTGACCCCACCAACTGGTCGAACAGGTCATCTATTTGAGGAATCAGATACTTATTTTTGACAGTAAGTTTATTCAGCTCTCGGTAGTCTATGCACAACCACATACTACCGTCTTTCTTCTTCACAAACAACACTGGCGCGTTCCATGGTGAAGAACTGGGTCTAATATACCTCTGCTCCAACAGTTCTTGCAACTGAATTTTGAGTTCGGCTAACTCTTTTGGTGTCATCCTAAAAGGAGGACGTGACACCGGCCTAGCCTCTAACACTAACTCAATCGAGAAATCGATCTCCCATCGAGGAGGTGCTCCAGGAAGCTCATCAAGAAACACATCCTCGAACTCTACTACTACTGGCACATCTCTAAGTGATATCCTGGAAAGGTGAACCTCCAACAACGCTACAAGAGCTACTCCTCCCTGGTTAACTGCTTGCACCAACTACACAACCAAAATCAGGGACAATGCCACTCCACTAAGGCCCTCAAACTTAACATATGTCTAGCCTTCACTTCTCAGGGTCACCACCTTAGATAGGCAGTCGATACTGCACACTGCTCTGCAAGCCAGTCCATTCCCAATATCAAATCGAACTCAACCAACGGTAGAGCCGCTGCTACTAACGTGAAGTCAACTCTGTCCAGACTCCAACAAATGCACCCCTTCTCCCTGGTAGTCATGGATGACTCATTGGGCATGCACACCTTCAGCTCTGTGTCCGCCGAGAATGGCTCAACTCCAATCCTCCAGATAAAGCTTTCCACAAGGAAGGAGTGTGACGCTCCCGTATCAAACAATAACCTAGCAGGGTACCCATAGACTAACACAAAGCTTAAAATATAGGCACATGCATAAATGATCTTGAAAGTCTAAGACAAAAGATTAATTTAAACTTTCATACCTGTCACCACATCAGGTTGGCGGATTGCTTCCTGCTGCCCAAGGTTATATGCCCTTGTTGAAATTTGTGAAGTGGAAGTGGGTGACGGGACAGGCCGGGCGGCCTGGGGCAGACAGCTTTGGCGGACTAGGCGGACTGGGCGGACTGAGATGTGCGGCCTGGTGGAAGGCCTAGTGGAAAGCCGGCTGTCTTCTGAGCGGCTTGTTGCATGGAGTCCGCAGACTATGCGGCCTGGTTTCTGCGGATAGGGTGTTTGCTGATTGGCTTTGCCAAGGAGCGGCCTGAGCGGATGGAGGCTTGCGGACTGGTGCATTGCTCAGTGGCTGCGGGTGCAAGCTTGTGCTGTTAGGCGGTTTGGCTCGTGTCCGCGGGTAGCTTGCGGACTGGAGTGTCCGCGGTGTGGGCTGTTGCGGACTGGGCTTGGAGCTTGGCTGAGGCCTTGTCGAGCTCTGGTGGCACAACAGGCGATTTGTTGTGGAGATCGATTGGCGGACTGGGTTTGGAGTCCGGGGTTGGCTGCTGTTTTGGACAGAAGTGCGAGGAGCTCGCGGACTGATGGCGGTCTGTTCTAGGGTGTTTGGCGGACGGGAATTTGACTCTGCCATGCTCGCATTGGCCCTTGATGGTTTTGGACTTGGTCACACTTTGTGCCAAGGCCATGGTGTCCGCGGTATCCGCCAAGTCCGCTGTGACCGGGCGGACTGTTGCTATCTGCCTTTGGTCGTGGACTTGTGGCGGATTGAGGTGTGAGTCTTGCGGACTGCCTCGGATTGGTAAGGACTGCCATTGAAGGGGGTTGCTGTCTTGCAGTGGTTGAAGCTTTGCGGGCTGATGCCTTGTCCGCATAAGCTTGGGCGGACTGGAGAGGGTTCGCCAATGTCTGGCTTGCTCCTGGCGGTTTGCCTTGGTATCCGGCTAAGTCCATGCGGACTCGGCGGACGGTGTTTTTGCTATCGCGCGGGCTAGGGCGGTGTCGCTATCTCTAGGGCGGTGACCACACTCCTCACTTCGCCTATAAATAGGACCCCCCCTGGCACATCTACAGTAACTTGAGTGAACAGTAAGTTGGGGTGTGCAAGGAGCTGCGGTCTGTGTTTGTCAGTCCGCGCGGATTGTTTCAGGCTGACGGTTTGCTGTGTGCAGGTCGCGCGGATAGCTTCAAGGAGCCAGGAGTTTGGCTGTGACTTCGGTCAAGTGCTTGGAAGTGTGCGGTCTCTGCGGACTCAGCAGGAGGTCGCTCTGCGGCTTGTCAGTTCTGTTTCATCTTTGCCAGCTTCAATAACCTGTCTGCCGGCTTCAGGCGGGTAAGGGTGTTCCTCAGTTCAGGTTCAGCAGAAGGTGAATAACGGTTTGTCCGCGCGGCCTCGTGGCTTCGGAGGACTCCGTGTCTATTCGGCGGATTGCAGCATAGCTTGGGCGAGCTTAGCGGTCGCGGCGACCTCGGCGATCTCGCGGTCTCGGCAGACTCCGGTGCTGTCCGCCCGGCTTGTTTTTTGGTGTTTTCTGTTTTCAGCTTTTATACTAGCGAAATCATGTCTTGCTATGTATGCCTCGCATTGTAAAGAAGTGAATGTATAAAAGACTTGCTTGTGCCTCCATTGTTTGTTGGGATTAACCTTTGTACCTCTAGTCCTTGGTTTCCGCTGGTTCAACATGCGAACTGGGTAGTTCTGAAGATATTAATTTGGCGTTTGGGCTATCTTGCTGACCACGTTGAGAAAATTTAACATGGTATCAAAGCGAGGTTTCTGAGGTTCAGTTGCGTGAGCGGAAGTCAGCCAGTGTTGTTACTCAGTGATTGAGTGGTGATCAACATGTGTTGTTGCTCGGAGCTGCTGAAAGGTTGCCAACAGGTATTGCAATGGAATGGAGTTTTGCAAGAGGTCTTGGTATTGAACTCTTAACGCCGACTAACTTCAAGAAGTGGAAGTCGTGCATGAAGAGTTATCTTCTTGGCGAGGAGCTGTGGGAAGTCGTCGGTGGAGACGACAGACAGGAAGTCACTGCTGCGTTCGGTACTGCTGAGCAGGTGAGGCTCTGGAGAAGAACAAATGCTAAGGCGGAGTTCATTCTGAAGAGAGCCGTGTCTCCGGAACTGTTTGATCATATCATTGGATGTGAGTCGGCTGCTGATATTTGGACCACCATTGATGAGTTGTTCAATAGGAAGAATGTGGCGCGGCTTCAGTTCCTGGAGAATGAGTTGGCCAGGGCAACTCAGGGAGACCTTTCCATCTCCAAGTACTTCTTAAAGATGAAGAGCTTGTGTGCTGAGCTATCGGCACTGGATCCTGATGAGCCTATCTCTGAGGCAAAGATGAAAAGGCACATTATCCACGTCTTGCGGAAGGAGTATGTGGCCTTTGTTACATCTGTTCAAGGGTGGGCTACTCAGTCGTCATTGCTGGAGCTGGAGAATCTGCTTGCCTCGCAGGAAAGCTTAGCAAGGCAGATGGATGGAGTGAACCTGAATCAGGAAGGCAGCGAAGCCCTCTTCTCAGGCAAGAAGAAAGGATGGGAAGGGAAGAAGAAGAAGAAGGTGCAGGCCGCTGTTGAGAAGGAGACTTCAACTTCATATTTGCTGGAGAGGAGCAATGCTCCTAAGGACTGGAAGAAGAATCTGAAGTGCTACCGGTGTCATCAGCGAGGGCACTTCAAGCGGGACTGCAAGGTCAAACTACAGCCTGGGCATGCTGCGGGAAAGGAGGAAGCTTGCTCAAGAAGTGAAGAAGCAGAATGGGGCGGAGCTTTTATGACGGCCACTTCTGTCCGGGCCCTGTCTGCTGAGGACTTCAACAGCGAGTGGATCGTGGACTCCGGGTGTGGTCATCACCTCACCGGTGACAAATCGAAGTTCACCTCCATGCAGGCTTACTCGGGTAATGAAGCTATTATCACTGCTGATAATACTGTTTATGCAGTAGAGAAAGAGGGGGTCGTGTCATTGGGTAGTGATCAGGGGCCACTCACGTTAAGGAGTGTGTATCACGTGCCGGGCATGAAGAAGAACCTCTTCTCGGTGACCAATGCGGTGGACGCTGGGTATCACGTTCTGTTTGGGCCAACAGATGTGAGGTTCCTTCGCAACGTATCAACGGTGAAGGCTGATGTTGCTCATGTTGGGAGGAGGGTGAAGAACTTGTTTGTTCTTTCCACCAATGCTTATGTTGATAGAATGAGGGCCAATGATAGCGCTGCTATCTGGCATGAGAGGCTGGGGCATGTTGGCATGGACAAGCTGAAGGCGATGGCGAGTAGAAGTTTGGTGAAGAGGTTGCCGAAGTTGTCCTCCTTTGGTGATGGGCATGTTTGTGCTGGCTGTCAATACGGTAAGGCACATCGCCTTCCGTTTGATATATCACAAACAAGGAGCAAGAAGCCACTGGAGTGCATTCATGGCGACCTGATGGGACCGACAGTTACTGCTAGCCTTGGTGGAAGCAGATATATGCTTGTCTTGGTTGATGACTACTCAAGTTATACTTGGGTGTACTTCTTAAAGGAGAAGTCGGAAGCCTTCCGTTTGTTCGTGGAGTTCAAGAAGTTGGTAGAAGGCCGGCTTGGCTTGCGGATTAAGAAGTTTAGAACTGATAACGGGGGTAAGTTTGTCTCCTCCGAGTTTTCTAACTTCTGTAGGAAGCACATGATCCAACAGGAGCTTACTTGTGCTCACACTCCACAACAAAATGATGTAGCGGAGCGGAAGATCCGTCATTTGACGGAAACCTGCAAATGCTGGCTTCATGCGAAAGATATCCCAAGGTATTTTTGGGCGGAGGGAATGTCTTATGCTGCTTATGTTATCAACCGGATGGCACTCAGCCCTATCAACATGAAGACTCCCATTGAGCTGTTGCTGAAGGAGAAGCCGAGTGTTGGACACCTTAGGGTGTTCGGTTCAACTTGCTACGTGCATGTCCCGGATGCTTCACGGACAAAGCTGGATGCGAAGGCAAGAAAACTTGTCTTTGTTGGCTATGAAGAGCGGAAGAAGGGATGGAAATGCATGGACCCTATGACGAAGAAGTTCGTGGTGTCAAGAGACGTTGTCTTTGACGAGCTGACGTCATATGGAGGTGGCTCAGTGGAGCTAACCGGAAGTAGCAAGGTTGATGAAGCACCGGTGGAGGCTGCTGAAGGCTTGGAAGAGGAGCTTGTTGTTTCACCAGCAGCTCCTGTTGCTTCGAACTCCGAGGCTGAGCCTTCTGGCTCAGGAAGCAGGGGGAGCACTGCTCAATGCTTGCCCCAGGTAGGAGTGGAGCCCGTGGAAGCAACGGAAGCCGTGAGCAAGGAGCCGTGTCTTCGGAGATCGAAGAGGGTGGTTAAGCCACCGGCTCGGTACTGTGATGGGAATGCAGTGAGCTTTGTCTCCTGCTTCTTTGCTGGTCCTCTGGATGAGCGAGAGCCTGCAAACTTCAACGAGGCCACTGGAGTGAAGGAGTGGGATGATGCCATGAAAGAAGAGATTGATGCTCTGAAGAAGAATGAAACCTGGGACCTTGTGCCCAAGGTTGATGGCATTACTCCGGTTACTTGCAAGTGGGTGTACAAGTTGAAGAAGAAGGCTGATGGGAGCATTGATCGGTTCAAGGCTCGCCTGGTCGCTAGAGGATTCTCACAGCAGTATGGAGAAGACTATGAGGAGACATTCAGTCCAGTTGCGAAGATGACTTCTGTAAGAGTGGTGATCGCCTTGGCTGCTAGCAAGGGATGGAGGTTGTGGCAACTCAATGTGAAGAATGCCTTTCTTTACGGAGAGATTGACAAGGACATCTTCATGGATCAGCCGCTTGGTTTTGTCTCTGAGAAGCATCCGGACTATGTCTGCAAACTCAGGAAGGCTCTCTATGGGTTGAAGCAAGCTCCTAGAGCTTGGTATGGGAAGATTGCAGAGTACTTGCAATTCTGTGGATACCTTGCTTCTAACTCAGATTCAAGCTTGTTCGTCAAGAAGAAGGGAGAGCTACGAGTCTTGGTCCTACTGTATGTGGATGACATGATCATCACAGGGAACTCGGAGGGGGAAGTAGCAAGGCTCAGGGCTGAGCTTGCTATACGCTTCAAGATGAAAGACTTGGGAGAGTTGCATCACTTTCTCGGTCTGGAAGTGGAGAGGAAGGAGTGCGGGGTTCTCATTAGCCAGAAAGGGTATGCTGATCGCATTGTGAAGCGGTTTGGCATGGGCGAAGGGAAGAAGTGCTCTACTCCACTGGAATCTGGGCTGAAGCTTCGACGAGATGAGGGAAGGGTTCTTCATGATCCCTTGGTGTTCAGGGCTCTTGTTGGGAGCTTGATTTACCTGACGATTACAAGGCCAGATATTGCTTATGTTGTTGGCCGAGTAAGTAGGTATATGGCTGAACCAAGGCAATCTCATCTAGTGGCGGCGAAGGGAATTCTGAAGTATGTCAATTCTTCTTCTGACATGGGACTCCTCTATAGAAGGGACGCGGAGGTTGCATTGCTCGGGTACACGGATGCTGACTATGGCGGTGATTCGGATGATCGAAGGTCTACTGCAGGTTATGTGTTCACTTGCGGTTCAGCTAGCATCTCGTGGTGTAGCAAGAAGCAGGACTCGGTGTCGGTTTCAACCACGGAGGCGGAGTATAAGGCTTCGGCCTTGGCTGCTCGGGAAGCCGTTTGGTTGAGGAGGCTTATAGAGGATGTTCATGAAGAAGTGCAAGGGCCTACTTTACTCCGGGGTGACAATGAGAGTGCTCTCAAACTGGTTAACAATCCAGTGTGTCACGCCAGGACCAAGCATATAGAGATTGATCACCACTTCATTAGGGAGAAGGTGTTGGAGGGGTCTCTGCTGGTCGGGCATGTTCAGAGTGAAGATAATCTTGCTGACATCCTCACGAAGCCACTGTCGAAGGGGCCCTTTGAACGCTTGTGCAGCTTGCTAGGCTTGGTCACCACTTACCACTTTAAGGGGGAGTGTTGAAATTTGTGAAGTGGAAGTGGGTGACGGGACAGGCCGGGCGGCCTCGGGCGGACAGCTTTGGCGGACTAGGCGGACTGGGTGGACTGAGATGTGCGGCCTGATGGAAGGTCTAGTGGAAAGCCGGCTGTCTTCTGAGCGGCTTGTTGCATGGAGTCTGTGGAATATGCGGCCTGGTTTCTGCGGATAGGGTGTTTGCTGATTGGCTTTGCCAAGGAGCGGCCTGAGCAGATGGAGGCTTGCAGACTAGTGCATTGCTCAGCGGCCGCGGGTGCAAGCTTGTACTGTTAGGCGGTTTGGCTCGTGTCCGCGGGTAGCTTGCGGACTGGAGCGTCCGCGGTGTGGGCTGTTGCGGACTGGGCTTGGAGCTTGGCTGAGGCCTTGTCGAGCTCTGGTGGCACAACAGGCGATTTGCTGTGGAGATCGATTGGCGGATTGGGTTTGGAGTCCGGGGTTGGCTGCGATTTTGGACAGAAGTGCGAGGAGTTCGCGGACTGATGGCGGTCTGTGCTAGGGTGTTTGGCGGACGGGAATTTGAGTCCGCCATGCTCGCATTGGCCCTTGATGGTTTTGGACTTGGTCACACTTTGTGCCAAGGCCATGGTGTCCGCGGTATCCGCCAAGTCCGCTGTGACCGGGCAGACTGTTGCTATCTGCCTTTGGTCGTGGACTTGTGGCAGATTGAGGTGTGAGTCTTGCGGACTGCCTCGGATTGGTGCGGACTGCCATTGAAGGGGGTTGCTGTCTTGCAGTGGTTGAAGCTTTGCGGGCTGATGCCTTGTCCGCATAAGCTTGGGCGGACTGGAGAGGGTTCGCCAATGTCTGGCTTGCTTCTGGCGGTTTGCCTTGGTTTACAGCTAAGTCCATGCGGACTCGGCGGACGGTGTTTTTGCTATCGCGCGGGCTAGGGCGGTGTCGCTATCTCTAGGGCGGTGACCACACTCCTCACTTCGCCTATAAATAGGACCCCCTAACACATCTACAGTAACTTGAGTGAACAGTAAGTTGGGGTGTGCAAGGAGCTGCGGTCTGTGGTTGTCAGTCCGCGTGGATTGTTTCAGGCTGACGGTTTGCTGTGTGCAGGTCGCGCGGATAACTTCAAGGAGCCAGGAGTTTGGCTGTGACTTCGGTCAAGTGCTTGGAAGTGTGCGGTCTCTGCGGACTCAGCAGGAGGTCGCTCTGCGGCTTGTCAGTTCTGTTTCATCTTTGCTAGCTTCAATAACCTGTCTGCCGGCTTCAGGCGGGTAGGGGTGTTCCTCAGTTCAGGTTCAGCAGAAGGCGAATAACGGTGTGTCCGCGCGGCCTCGCGGCTTCGGCGGACTCCGTGTCTATTCGGCGGATTGCAGCATAGCTTGGGCGAGCTCAGCGGTCGCGGCGACCTCGGCAACCTCGCGGTCTCGGCGGACTCCGGTGCTATCCGCCCGGCTTGTTTTTTGGTTCTTTCTGTTTTCAGCTGTTATACTACCGAAATCATGTCTCGCTATGTATGCCTCGCATTGTAAAGAAGTGAATGTATAAAAGACTTGCTTGTGCCTCCATTGTTTGTTGGGATTAACCTTTGTACCTCTAGTCCTTGGTTTCCGCTGGTTCAACGTGCGAACTGGGTAGTTCCGAAGATATTAATTTGGCGTTTGGGCTATCTTGCTGACCACATTGAGAAAATTTAACAGGCTGCACGGGTTGGAAATGAGAAGCGCTAGACTACGCCATCTTTCATTTCTCCACTGCGCTGGGCCCGGAATGCACCGACTGTTCTTGTCTCGGCTTCTGCTCCACGCCACCCTCAGTACAGAAACGAGTTATGTGGCCCGGTTTGCCATACTTGTAGCACGATCGTGGCCCCTTGAAATGAGACCCCCCCCCCCCGACGTCACACTATCCTTCTCCCAATTCTTGTAGGGATGAGACTTCTTCTTCCACTTACTCCCATCAGTTCTTTCTTGAGATTGAGAAGACTTTCCATCACCCTGCTTGGCTGCAAAACCCTTTCGACGTTGGGTTCACTACAAATCTCTCTCTAATGTTCTGGCAGCCTCAACCAGCTCATTAAAACCAACATTCTTCATAGATATGAGGGGTTGCCTCAGATTCTCCCTTAGTTCATGGTAGAAGAGGTTGTCCCTCTCCACATCATCAGCCATGGTCGTTCCAGCATAACGACCCAACCAAGTAAACTCTGAACATACTCGTCCATCATTTTGTCCCACTGCACCAAGTGCAGAAATTGACTATGAAGGGCTAGCCTTGTCGACATAGGAATGTACTTCTTCAAGAAAGCATTCCCGAATTATTCAATGGACGGGGTGCTTCCAGGAAACTGGCGACCACTATGGCTCACGCAGCACAACTTAACGTCTCCTTCCAACATAAAGGTCGCAAACTCAGATTTCTTTTCCTCTGTCGTCTCTGTCGCCCTCAGAAGTTCTTGAATCCTTGCCCACCAATCCTCCGCATCGGTCGGCGTGCCGACTCCCTTAAATATCGGAGGATGGAAGCTTAAGAAATACTTCATTTGCCGGTCTCCGTGCCCGACAACCACTCGTTCAGCTCGCGACTCTACTTGCCTGGCTCCTCCGCCTGACACGCCTATTACCGCATTCGGGGTAGCAGTGGTTGCTACCTGTTCAACAGGGGTAACAACTTGGGCTGTTGAGGCAGCTTGGGCTGCCACCAATGCTTCTGCGAGCATGCGACAAAAATCGGTTGTGGTTACCCCCATGCCCATTGGACCTGGAGCAGTAGCACTGCTCGTCGAAGGCTATTCTCGTGGCCTCGACGTTACCGTCTCTTCGCTTGCACCCTAAGCAAAAGCAAGGTAAAACAAGAACTAGCTTCTATTCGTAAGACATAGACACTAGGACACTCACGGTCCCGCGATACTCCTATGTGGATAACTTCTTAACGCAATTAGTTTAGGACATTCATCCACGAAGACATACCTTGGACACTAACCTCCCTATGATACCAAATTGTAATACCTCCTCTTTAATGACCATATAATAAGGGCTCGGCCGGGGCCCCACAACATACAGACACCACAGCTTAAGCATTATAAGATGATATAAACTACCCAACTCAAAACTCGGACAAAAAACAACAGAAACAAAAGAGAAAAACCAAAAGTTATCCAATAACACATGAGTATCAACACGGCCTTATGGCCTTACAACATTTTAGAGTCCAAAATTCAACCATAACATTAAGTGTCAATGTACATAAGCACTCATAGGCTACCTCAGAGTGCAAGCCGGAAAATATAGTATATAAAGCATTACATTCCACAAAACATAGCGATAACACTTCATGAGGCTTAGGTATTTTTGGCTGGCGAGCTTGCTCGCACTTGTGATCCTTGCCCTGTAAAAATTTGGTTATAACGTGGGTGTTGAAACTGAAAATCGGTCTATTATGGAGTTCACCCTTGGGGAAGGGGTGATCGCGCAGCTACTTCGCTCCTGCAAGCAAAACAACAAGATAAACAAGGAAGGACTGACCCAAGGGCTTGGCGGGAGGACCCACCACACACCCGGAAGATCTTAGAGCGCGTCCCCTCCTTAGCCAAAGGCCGAGCTAAGGTATCCTCAAAAAGCGCTTGAGAGATGGAGCAAGAGAGCACAAGAAGCATGTTTTCTGAGGTACTCCTTGGGTCCTATTTATAGATTTCTAAAAACGACCTGCAAATAGCCAATTCCCATTATTTTGAACGGCTATGTGCAGTCCAGGTTGGCCTGCCAACAGCGTAACTCCGCTGTTCGAAAGGACTATGGGTAGGCCAGCGGGGGAAAAATAGTAAAAAATACCTCATAAACCTGGGCGAGCCGAGGAGCTCGGCCACCCCTGAAGGTCCTGATCGCCTGCTGTCTGTCGAGCTCAATAGGGCGATTGCGAGCTGGCTATTGTGCTCGCCCTTCGATCTTCCTTCATTAGTCGAGCTCAGCTCGACGAAACCCGGGCTTGGCTCGGCAGATGCGGAGCTCGGGGTCTACGAATGCCGAGCTCGACCTTCTGATTTCCCTGTCGAGCTCGCCTGCTGCCTGGGCCATCTGAACCGGCCGGTCTGGTTCCTGGCGAACTCACTCATCGGATATGGGGTTGTGTATAATCCCCGCTATTTTTGAGCTTGACAAAGCTCGGAAAGAAACATCCAACCCCAAGTGTTCGGCGAGTGCGGGGTGAACCAGAGAGAATCTTCGGGTGGGGTCCACCTGTGGCTATATATATACACCTACATACCTTCTTGACTCTTGACATTCCCTTTGCTCTAGCCCTGCCGAGATGTCGATCCCAAAGGAGATTCAAGAGCAACTCGCCCGGGTTTGCCAGACCTCGGCTGCTCGCGTAGCTGCCCTGACTGTGGTTCCACCTGCCGTCCCGCAGGGTGGCTCGGCCGAGCCAAACTCCGCCAAGAGGGTGAAGTCATTTCCTCAATCGGCCGAGCCCATTTACGATGAATTGAGAACCACCTTGGAGGATGGGACCGGATCCTCCACTCTGTCTGCCCTTAAAAAGGGCAAGAATATTATTGAACTCTGCGACCGCCTGGGAACCCAGCTTGATGGCATGGTGGGCTCCACGCCGCGAAACTCCACCCTGCGAGCCAAGAACACACTTGCCGACTCGCGATTCATAACTTCGGAGAATCGTCCCTGGGAACCGTCCCCCCCCCTTCGGGACCTTGGGGGTGGACTCGCAGAAACCAAACTCGTCGATGCGCGCGCCCTCCCCTCAGCGAGCTGTCGTGACCATAGGGGCGGGTGTGGAAACCATCCCCATTCCGGGATTCGACCTCCTCTCACCTGGAACTCACCGCCCAGGCCGCGGGAAGGACCTGAGGTTTGTCCCTCCCCGCACATCCTTGGAGATGTCGAGCTCGTCAGGTAAACTCGGCCTTGAACTCTTGTCATGTGATTTTCCAGCATACCTCCCCTTGCTGATGCTTTTGCCTTCACTGCTCCCGCCAGCCAATCCGCGGTCGAGGAGTCTTTGCGGACAGCCCACTACTCTCCCTTCCCCTCCCCGAGATCGCTTGACTCTTACCTAGGCCATGAAGTGGAGAATGACGAGCTGACGAGGAGGGGGATCAAGCTCTTCAAGTAACTTGTGCGCGGGCTGCGCGAGGTGCAGGTAGTCAACGAGGCATTGCAACGCGACTACGTGCGTCTCACTGATGAGGTGCGAGGTGACCAGGATGGCGAGATGACGTCTCCTTCCCACCTTCTAGATGAGATTGACGATGACCTCTCGGTGGCGCAGAGGAATTCGGGGAGGATTCACAAGCTTCTCCGCGCACGACAGTCTGGGGGTCGGGGGATGCGAGGCCTGGGTATATAGAAGGCAGCTCCCTTGCTGAGCCGACCGACACTCGCCTCCTGGTTCCCCCCTGTCCGCGCGCCCTACTTATTCCTGCACTTGATTGTTGTAATAAATAACTTCAAACATTCTTAGATGTGTCTGGTATTTGAGTAATAATAATTATATTGCTTCTTATTTAACTTGGCCTGGGATGGAATCCACCGGACGTCGGCGAGCTGGGACGGCGAGCTGGGCCGATTCGGCAGTTTGGCCCCAGATTTCTTTTTCTATAAAAAACCCAAAACCTTGTACCGTCGTATTAACTGCTCATTTTCTCTCTCTTCCCGCACTTTTCTCTTTCGTACTCGCGCTCCACCCCCTTTTGCGAGCATGGGCTAGACCAATCCTGACGCCGACGGTCGCACCAAATATGCCCATCATTTCAGAGACTACTGCTTCTTTGAGGGAAGCACCAGCGAGGCCGAGCTCGCTGAATTTGTTGGCGACCATGTGCTGCCTGGCTTTGAAGCGCGCCGACCGAGGGAGGGGGAGGCCATCAACTCCTTTTATGAAGATGAGCTCGCCTTCCCCATCTTGCATTTTGAGGTGGGGTTGTGACTCCCCCTCTGGCCGGAAATTCGCCAGATCTTGAAGTACTACGGCGTAGTGCCCACGCAGCTGAACTCGAACGACATCGCCATGATGATGGCGTTCGCGAGCTACCACAGCCGAGAGAGGATAGAGTTCAACCTGATGGTGTTCAGGAAACTCTTTTATTACAAGGCGACGCCGGATGACGTCTCCTATTTCATGGGCTCGCTGATCAAGCTTCGTGAGATCACGAACAAGCACCACAATTGGATTACCAAGATCACCTTCATCAAAGGCGATCTCGGCAACATCCCTTTCTCCCCCCAGCAGAAGGCCGAGGAGGTCTACCACCCGCCGACCGTGTCCGGTAATGATGCCAACCTCCACAAGTTCTTCCTCCACAAGGACTTCGAGGTCACCTTCCTGCGAAGGGGCCTCGACTCGCTCTGCCCCGTTCTGCCTGACGAAGGTATTGTTCTCCCCCCATTACCGAGCTCGCCATATTGTCATGGAAATCTTCTAATTCTTCCAGTTATTACATGCAGGGGAGCGGCTAATCCCCGTGAACCCGTCATTTGCGGACTTGGGGATACATGCGGACCCCCTTGCTTGCGAGAAGGCATCGGCGGCGGCCTGCCGAGATGAGACGGCCTTTTCCAAACCCTCCTCCAGCAAGAGGCGACCTAAGGATGCGGCGTCGAGCCCGCCCCATCGCCAACAATTACCAAAATGATGAGGAGAGTCATGCTGGCTCCGTGGGCAAAACATCAACAACATCAACAAAGCCCCAAATACATGAGCTCGCCCGAGGTCATCCCTGATGCGTCCCCGGAGAGCCCGCTCAAGGAGATCACCAGTAAGAGGCAGGGAGGTGGCGAGACCCCTGCTCCTCCCGCGGCAACCTCTGCTCTACCCGCGGTGAAGAAAGCTGCTCGTGAGCCCGCCCCGCCTAAAGAACAACCTATCTTTGGCTTTGGGGGAGGTGGAAGGAGTCAGCGGGCGAGCCCATGGTACAGTGGGACGAGCTGGCCCACCGAGTCTCCATATCCACCCTTCACGCCTCCTGGGCTGACCGTGAGCCCACCACTGATCATGCCTATGCACTCGTCTTCGTCCTTTATGGCCGCGAGGACGTCGAGACCTACAAGGGTGTCCCTCTGCGACAGCTGGGCCATGAGGGCCTGCGGGCTCATATGTGAGCCATGGATCTCCACCATATGGTGGTCCACCGCAGCTTCAACCTCAACAACATCCTCCAGAAGGCCGATCAAGCACGCGACATCGCCAAGAACAAGGTCGTTGACCTGGCGAGGCAGCTCAACACTGCTGAGAATCTTCTCACCCAGGCCGCCGACGGACTGGTAAGTATCGGGTTGTTACATATCCTTTTCCCCTTTAACTTAGGATTTTCAGCTCTGTTGCTGATGTACTCTTTCTTATCAGGATGCCAAGGCCGCTGGGGAGTTGCGGGCTCGCTCTGCCGGGTAGGAGGAGGAGATCGGCCAGCTGCGCGTCCGCCTTGCCGAGTTGAAGGGGACAAACATGAAGCTGATGGAGGAGAACATGAATCTCGGTCGCGTGGTCCGCCGCCAAGCGGAGAGCTTCTTTCGGGCTCGCGATGTCGAGCCCACCTTCCCCTATAAGAGCCCGAGGATCTTCGGCGAGGCTAACATCGCTGAGAGCCTGCGGATTAACTCGATCCAAACTGCCGAATGTACCCTCCAGATGATGAAGGATACATGAGTGTTGGTGGAGGGTTGCGAGGAGATCTCAGTCCGGGACCTGATGCCAATCCCGTTCCCAGCGACGCCGCCCAGCGAGAAGGAGTATAGCCTTAACGCGCTCTTCAGGAAGGGCTTCCAGGACCTGTCCGGTGGAGGGGGGGGGGGGGGGGGGGGAGGAGGATCACCAATCCGGCGAGGGGGGCAAAGGTTAAACATGTATTTTTCTTTTTGCTTCTCTTTTTTGTAATCTTGTCGAGGCGGGCTCCACATGTAACTATGACCTTTTAATTAAATACATTCTTTATATGGCCTTTGTTCATTTTTTCTATCTTTTTTCTGCATGTCTTTGTTGTGCCCTGCTTGCTCGCGAGCCCTTTCCTTGGAGACCTCGCATAAATAGGTTTTGCGAGTAGGATAGTTGTTAGAGCTCATTCCCGAGAGTACATTTTGAGAGCTTGTCGAATCTTAGATGATCCGGGATGGACTACCCGCCGCACTGGGCGCACCACCCCCAACTCGCTCGCGAGCTACCCATAACCTTATCAATATATGACCAAATTCACAAAAGTTTTACAAGTAAAACAAAGTGGGGGGCGAAGCGTCCTGGCGGGATCCGCCTCCCTTCATCGAGGTTCTAGGGCTCCGCTCGCCACCCTTCTGCCCAGGCCGAGCTGAGCTGGCGAGTTTTGACTCACCTATGCCGAGCCTCTCTCCCACTATTTTTAGGAGATGTCAAACCCATTGGACACCACATGGAGAGTGTAGGACTTCCCCCGAGTGACACCCGACCCTGCCAGCTAGGTGAGAGCCTGATAGCGGGATCTGCTCAGGGTCTGAGGTTGACACAATCGAGTGACTTTCAGCCCTGTCAACTAGGTGAGAGCCTGATAATGGGATCTGCTCGGGGTCTAAGGTTAATACCATCGAGTGACTTCCAGCCCTGTCAGCTAGGTGAGAGCCTGACAGCGGGATCTACTCGGGGTCTAAGGTTGACACCAAGGGACTTCCAACCCTGTCAGCTAGGTGAGAGCCTGACAGCGGGATCTACTCGGGGTCTAAGGGTTGACACCGAGTGACTTCCAGCTGTTGGGTACATTGGAATATATGTACCTGATTTGAAGAAGCCTCACCCTACTCAATGATATACATCAAGATGTATTTGATGTGCTTTGAGTTTCTTTGTGCAGGTTAAGTAATTGCAGGTTTGCAGGAAAAGTTTCTAAGTCCATGTGTCGACACCTAGAAGAAAAGTGTCGACACTTAAGAAGGCTTGTGTCGACACCCAGAGAAGTAGTGTCGACACTTGGAGTAATTGTGTCGACACCAGGAATGTAGAGTCGACACCAGAAGGAAAGTGTCGACACATACAGGCAGTGTCGACACACAATGAAGAAATGTCTACATAATCATTGTCGACACTTAGAAGCAGTGTCGACACCCAGAGAAACTTTGTCGACAGCAAAAGTGTCGACACTAGGAGGCTGTGTCGACACTCAGCAAAACTTCAACAAAGTTTAAGTACAAGTATCGACACAAAGGAGATGTGTCGACACTCAGTAAAGTCTCAACACATGAAGAATGTGTCGACACAAAGAAGATGTGTCGACACTTAGCAAGTTTCAACACAAGAAGATGTGTCAACACTTAAGAGTTGTGTCGACACTTAGCAGAAATCAACTAAGTATCAAAGAAGAAGGACTTGTGTCGACACACAGGATCAGTGTCGACACATTCTGAAGAAGCAGTGTCGAGAAGCAAGTTTCTACAACACAAGGAGTTGTGTCGACACCATGAAGGCTAGTGTCGACACTTAGTCTACTTGTGTCGACACTTAGTCTATTTGTGTCGACATATAAAGACTATCTGTCTCGACACTTTCAGACAGTGACAGAGTTTTCAAGAAGTGACTGGATGACTTGACAGCTGCCATTTCAACCGGCCAACTTCTACTGTCAGAGCTGTCAGAAGATCGTTAGAAACCGGATCAGCCGGTCACCATGAAGAAAACTTATATAAAGGCTTATTCCTTCAACAGAAGGAGAGGATTGATTGAAGTGAAAAACAACACAACAAGGAGAAGACCTTCAAGTGAAGATCTAAGAAGTTGGAGAGAGAAAGCTCCTTCTAAGAAGACAACTATTGAACCAGGCTGATAAGAAAGTTTCAGATTGAGATCTGATTCTCAAGTCAACAGTTGATTGAAGATCATCTGCCTAAGAGATACAACCCTACTGTGTTCTAATTCAAGAAGCTTTGAAGAAAGCCAAGGGAGGTTGATCTCTACAAAGTTCTTTCAAGAACTCATCAAGAAGCCGGTCAACTCATCTTTCTCAATCAGAGTTGTGGTTATTAATCTTTGTACTCTTTATTTTCTATAGGATCCTTAGGGATCTGAGCTGTAAGCCTGTATTATAAAGACTGAGTATAGGAGACAGTGTACTCTGAGTGTAAGTCTTGTTGAAGACTGAGGTAGGGCCTAGGGCCTGAGTTGTAGGAGACCTTGTTCTCTGAGTGTAAGTCTTGGTGAAGACTGAGTGGTAGGGCTATTCAGCCTGAGTTGTAGGAGTGAGATCACTCTGAGTTGTAGGAACCTGTTTGGGGTTCTGAGTTGTAAGATCTGAGGAGTAGTGGAGAAGTTAGGCCGAATCTAGTACATTACTAGATAGGCGAAGGGGGAAAGTGAATGTACCCAAACCTTGGGGAACCACTATAAAAGCTGTGTGTACTCTGTGTGTGATTCATTCTGTGATTGTTGTATTATATGTGTTGAATTGCTATAGAAAATTGCATAAACAGGTCTAATAAATCAGTGCTTCTGCCTTTAAAGTTAAAAAGATTAAGTGCACCTATTCACCCCCCCTCTAGGTGTTTAGGCACTAGTTCTTTCAAGTGGTATCAGAGGGAGGTTCCTCAAAAAGGACATAACTGTCTGAGTAAAGATCCTGTAGGCAGAATCAGTATAATCAAGAATCAAGAAAATGGGTTCAACTGAGAATCACAAAGTGTTAGGATCCATGAAATTGCCAATCTGCAGAAAAGAAATCTTTGGCATTTGAAAAGAAAGGGTTAGACTTTTTATGGAAGCCTCTGACCCAAGAATATACATTATTGTTAAAAAAGGGCCATATGTGCCAATGAAAGTATCAGTTCTGGATGCAAATTAGAGAACTCCCAAAGACTATTCAGAAATGACCAAGGATGAAATTATTCTGGCCACTATGGACAAGAGGGCCCAGAATATTATTGTATGTGCAATTGATGATGCCACATTTCAGAATCTGATTCATTGTAAAACATCAAAAGAGATGTGGGACACACTGATAGTCTATATGGAGGGATCAGAAGAGGTAAGACAAGACAGGAAGTCTTTATTAAATCAAGAGTATGAAAGCTTCAGATAAGGCAGGTCTGATAGCAATACTGAGTGTTATAAGAAATTCTATAGGATTGTTAATGAGTTAATGTCCTATGGAGGAGAATTCAACAATTATGAGCTGAATGATAAGTTCTTGAGATCCCTGACAAAGGACTGGGATACCAAGATTTGGGTCATAAGGGAAATGGCCAAATTAGCAGACATTTCTCCTCCAACTTTGTTTGGAAAACTGTTATCCTATGAGATGCAGTTAATGGTTAGAAAGGAGGAAGAAAAGACTACAAGAGTGGAGCACAAAGAAAGAGCTGTGGCCTTCAAGACTGAAGCCACTAGGAAATATAAAAGCAAGTCTCCATCGCCACCTCAAAAAGTTGCTGAGGTTGAGACAGATACTTCAGATAGCAAGAAGTCAAAAAGCAGTGAAAGTGATGAAGACTTTGCTGCATTTACTAGGCACTTTCAAAAGTTTCTAAAGAAGAAGCAGTGGAGTTCCAAGCCATCCACTTCACAGACAAAAGATGACTATTATCAGAACAGGAAGTCATCAAGGAATGACAAGAGAAAGTCCAAGTCTAGTAAAACTACATACTCAAAGATAGTATGTTATTGTTGCAATAGACAAGGACATATAATAGCTGATTGTCCAGAAAAGAGGAAAGAGTCTACTGACAAGAAGAAGACACAGTTCAAGGGCAAAAATTAAAGGTCTTTTGTTTCCAAGAAGGATAAAAGTCTGACTGATATGTCATCTTCAGAAACAGATTCAGAAGCTAAAGCCTATATTGGCTTGTTTGCTGAAGAAGAAGAAAATGAGTTCACGCAGCTAATGAACTCAATTTATGAGCATGAGGACATTCAGTGCAAGGGACTGATGGCCTTATCAGAAGGAGACAAAATCCAGGATCAGCTTGGACCTAGTCAGGTACAAATTTGTTCTTCTAGTTCAAGTTTGAGTGCTGGATCAGAATCAGATACATAAACATCAAGTGATGTGAGTGGATCTGAATATGAAGGAGACATTCATCGGTTGATTGATGAATATAGAGTATTGTTGCAAGCTTTGAAGAAAAGCAAACTCTTGACCAAAACTCAGGCTAAGGAGATTGCTAGTCTTAAAGAGGCTGCAACAGATTTTGACAAGTTGCTTGATCAGAAACTAAATGAAATAGCCAGGCTGAAGAACATTACTGTTATTCAGATGGGTACTATTACATTCAAGAATGATCAAATTAGAAATCTGGAGGCTAGACTTCAGAAGGAGAGAGATATTGTAGCAAGTTTTTCCAAACCAAAATCAGTTTTACCTTTGATAGATGAGTTTATTCCTCAAAAGGGTAAGACTGGATTGAGGTTTACAAAACCTGCCAGGACAGTTAGGTCCAAGTCTAAGGGCAAAGCCCCAACACTTAACAAAAAGCCTGCTGTAGATACTACAGCCAGGGTTGTATCCAAACAAAGGTGCAACAGGTTTGAGTGCTGGTGTTGTGGCAAGATAGGCCACTTTGCCATAGATTGTTGGCATAATTCAAGTGCCAAGGTGAGTAGCAAACTGCCTGCTAGAAAAGCTACAGGCAGTTTTGTTAAGAGTCAGACTAACTTGCACCAAGAACCCAAGAATTATTTGGGTTCTAAGGTTAAGTAATCTGTTTTGCAGGTGAGTCCAAGTGGCCATGCCCCTATATGGTACTTGGACAGTGGATGTTCCAGGCACATGACTGGAACTAGGGGATTGCTGAAGGACTATACACCAATCAAGGATGGTCCTAAGGTTACCTTTGGTGGTTCAGAAAAAGGGATCATCAAAGGCTTTGGTAACATTTCTAGCAACCTAATTACAATTACTCAAGTGGCTTATGTAAAGGGTTTGAAACATAACCTCATTAGCATAAGTCAGCTGAGTGATTTAGGATATGACATCTCATTTGTCAATGATGGTTGTCATATCAGTAGGTCAAGTGATCAAAATATCATTCTGACAGGATATAGGAAGAGAAATGTCTATTGTCTAGACATTATGTGTGAGAACATTGTTTCTCCTATCTGTCTTGTAGCTGATGAGAAAGTCTCACATTGTGTTAAATGGCACAAGAGGCTGGCTCATCTTAACTATAAGACAATTGGTCAACTCTTTAGCAAAGAGTTAGTGAGGAATGGTCCTCAGGTTAAGTGCATAAATGTTGGGATATGCTCAGCCTGTCAGAAAAACAAGCAGACCAGATCCACCTTTAATAGCATTAAGAACAAAGATGTTGTGAGGTACCTGTACCTCTTGTATATGAATCTTTTTGGTCCTATGCCAGTTCACAGCCTAGGTAAGAAGGTTTACACATTTGTGATTGTAGATGATTATTCAAGGTTTCCTGGGTATTCTTCCTAAGGCAAAAATCTGAAACTCCTAGTATCTTTTATAGTTTTGTCAAACAAATTCAGAATGAGTTAGACAGTACAGTGGTCAAAATAAGAAGTGACCATGGTACTGAATTCCAGTCTGATAGTATGACAAAGCTATGTGAAGAGTTTGAGATATTTCAGGAATTTTCTTCACCAAGAACACCTCAGCAAAATGGTATTGCTGGAAGGAAAAATAGAACCTTGATAGAGGCTGGTAGAACCCTATTGAGTGACACATCTCTCCCAGAATATTTCTGGGCTGAGGCAGTAAATACTGCATGTCATGTAATTAATAGGGCTACTATCACCAAGAGCCACAATAAGACCCCCTATGAGATTGTGAAGAGCAGAAAACCAAATCTATCCTATTTCAGGATCTTTGGTTGTTAATGCTATATACTTAACAATGGTAAGTCTTATTTAACCAAGTTTGCTGCCAAATCCCAAGAGGGGATCTTTGTTGGGTACAACAACAACAGTAAGGCTTATAAGATCTACAACTTGATTACTCAAGTTGTAGAAGAGTCAGTTCATGTAGTCTTTGATGAAACTAGACTCATTAACAATGAATTGACTAGAAGTGATTGCAGCTCCACAGGTGTGACTGATAAGATGGACAAGCTTACTATTGAAGAAGGTTCTACTGCAAGTCAGCAAGTGGATGATAGTGGCTGCTGTCCAGGGGGAGTACAAGATACTCCTATTGCTGAAGAAGACCAAGTGGAGCAGCTGAATGAAGTAGCTGAAGGTGTACAACCTGAAGACATGCTGCCTCCAGCAAATAGGCATTTAAAAGATCATCCAGCCAATCAAATTATTGGAGATCTCAGACAAGGGGTACAAACAAGGAGCAGGAATCTAAGTTCAGTTCTCTACTCCAGCTTTCTATCCCAAGTAGAGCCAAAGAAATTTGAAGAAGCAATCCTAGATCCTCATTAGATTGAAGCCATGCAAGAGGAGCTGAACCAGTTCAAAAATGCAAGGTCTGGGAGCTAGTTCCTAAACCAAAGGATCACAACATAATTGGAACTAAGTGGATCTTTATGAACAAGCTGGTTGAGAATGGAATTATTATAAAGAATAAAGCTAGACTAGTTGCTAAAGGATATAGGCAGGAAGAAGGTATTGGTTTTGATCAAACCTTTGCTCCAGTAGCCAGACTGGAAGCAATAAGGATGTTCCTTGCCTATGCAACATTCCAAGGATTTAAGGTCTATCAAATGGATGTTAAGTCAGCTTTTCTGAATGGAAACCTGAAGGAAGAAGTCTATGTAGAGCAGCCATCAGGTTTTGTAGATTCTCTTAAACCTGACTATGTATATAGACTTAGGAAGGCTTTGTATGGGTTAAAACAAGCCCCTAGGGCTTGGTATGAGACCCTGTCTAGTTTCCTCATTGACAATAAATTCACAAGGGGGAAAATAGACAAGACTCTATTTCTTAGGGAATCCAGAGGCAAGATTATCTTAGTCCAAATATATGTAGATGACATCATATTTGGGTCTACAGAAAGTAGTCTTTGCAAAAAGTTTGCAAAACTTATGCAAGGATAATTTGAAATGAGCAATATGGGGGAACTTAAGTTCTTCTTGGGTCTCCAAGTTAAACAGACTGAGGATGGTTTATCCATATGTCAGTCTAAGTTTACCCTAGAATTGATAAGGAAGTATGGTATGGAATCATGCACTACCATGAAAACTCCTATGGGGTCAACAATGTCTTTATGCAAAGATGATGCAGGGAAACCTGTAGATGAAACTTTGTATAGAGGGATAGTTGGCTCCCTACTATATTTGACTGCAAGTAGACCAGATATCATGTATGCTACATGTGTCTGTGCTAGGTACCAAGCATGCCCTAAAGAATCTCATTTGACAGCAGTCAGAAGAATTTTGAGATATCTTAAGGGCACTCCTTATCTAGGCCTTTGGTACCCTAGGAATGGAGATTTTGAACTGACCGGTTATTCAGATGCAGATTTTGCAGGCTGCAAGGAAGATAAAAAGAGTACAATAGGTACCTGTCAATTTCGAGGAGGAAGGTTGGTGTCTTGGAGTAGCAAGAAGCAGACCAGTGTGGCTATCTCCACAGCTGAGTCAGAGTATGTTGCTGCAGGAAGCTGTTGTGCACAACTACTATGGATACAACACCAGCTAGAAGATTATGGTATTCAAGTAAGTAGAACACCTTCATTTTGTGATTCTACTAGTGCTATTTCTATTGCAAATAATACTGTCTCTCATAGTAGGACTAAGCACATAGAAATTGTTGGGTACATTGGTCAAATGTACCTGATTTGAAGAAGCCTCACCCAACTCAATGATATACATCATAATGTATTTGATGTATGTTTGAGTTACTTGTGCAGGTTAAGAAAGTACTGGACTGAAGCAAAAAGTTTCTAAGTCCATGTGTCGACACCCAGAGGGAAAGTGTCGACACTTAAGAAAGCTTGTGTCGACACCCAGACAAGCAGTGTCGACACTTGGAGTCATTGTGTCGACACCTGGGATGCACAGTCGACACCAGACAGAAAGTGTCGACACTTGGAGCTGTGTCGACACTCAGTGAAGAAAAGTGCACACAAAGTGTCGACACAAGGAGATGTGTCGACACCCAGTGAAGCTGTGTCTACACCAGAAAGTGTCGACACTTGGAGCTGTGTCGACACTCAGCAAAAGTCTGCAGAGTCTAAGTACAAGTGTCGATACTCAACACAATGTGTCGACACTATGCAGAAGAGTCAGCACTTGAAGCATGTGTCTACACTCAACACAATGTGTCGACACTCAACAGAAGAGTCAACATTTGAAGTATGTGTCGACACCCAGAACAATGTGTCGACACACAGCTGAAGACTCAACACTGGAAGAAAGTGTCGACAAATGGAGCTGTGTCGACACTTAGCAAAGAACAGAAAGAACAACAAATTATTCTAAGTACAAGTGTCGACACTATGGGAATGTGTCGACACTATGGGAATGTGTCGACACTCAGCTGAAGTCTCAACAACAAGAAGGTGTGTCGACACAAGTAGCTGTGTCGACACTTAGCAAGATTCAACATAGAAGACTATGTGTCGACACAAAGATGCAGTGTCGACACTTGACAGATTCAACACAAGAAGATGTGTCGACACAAAGGAGATGTGTCGACACTTAGAAGAATTCAGCAAAAGCTAGAAGAATAAGTATTTGTGTCGACACTCAATTTCAGTGTCGACACATGCAGAAGAATCTGTGTCGAGACATACAAGGAAATGTGTCGACACCTTGTAGACTTGTGTCGACACTTACACAACATGTGTCGACACTTGGACTATAAGTGTCGACACTTAAAGACAAAAAGTCTCGACACTTACAAACAGTTAGAGATTTTCAAGAAGTGACTGGATGACTTGACAGCTGCCGTTCCAGCCGGTCTACAACAACTGTCAGAGATGTCAGAAGTCAGTTATGGACCGGACCAGCCGGTTACCATGAAGAAGGCCTATAAATAGGCATCTATAGTTTACAGAAAAGTGGATCAGATTATTGTTAAGGTTGATCACCTTGTTGAAGTAATTATTCAAGTGGTACAAAGAGTATCAACACAAGAAGATCTTGCATTCCAAGTGCAGATCTAAGAAGTTGGAGAGAGAGGGCTCCATCCAAGAAATCAGCCTCTGGAACTAGGCTGAGAAGAAGGATTCAGATTCATTTCTGGATCTTAAGTGGCAGAGGTCAAGGAACAACTGCAGAGGATTCAGTCTTATTCAGTTCTACTCAAGAAGCTTTGAAGAAAGCTAAGTCAGGGTGAATCCAGCTGAGTTCTTCCAAGAACTCATCAAGAATCTCTCAACTCCCCTCCTTTAATTCTGAGTTGTAGAGTTATTATTTGTATTACATTTTTAACTTGTAGGATCCATTGGATCTGAGTGATTGTAAGCCTATATTTATAAAGGCTGAGGGTAGGGCTTGTTAGCCTGAGTGTAGGAGATTGAGATCTCTGAGTGTAGGCCTTGTTGGCTGAGTGTAGGCCTTGGATTGGCTGAGTGTAGGCCTTGATTGGCTGAGTGTAGGCTTTGAGATAAAACTGAGTTGTAAGGCTTTGGGCCTGAGGTAGGAACCAATTTGGGTTCTGAGACAGTGCAGGAGTTTGGCTGAATCTAGTACACTGCTAGATAGGCGAAGGGGGAAAGTGGATGTACCCATATCTTGGGGAACCACTATAAAACACTGTGTGCTGTGCTGTGATTGTGCTGTTGATTAGCTGTATATGTTTTGTTATTGTTGTTTGCTGTGCTAAAGTAGTTAGAAATCTGTGAGATAACTGTTTGGCTGCCAACAAAGTTAGAAAAGGATTAGGTCACCTATTCACCCCCCCTCTAGGTGTTTAGGTACCATATCTTTCAAGTGGTATCAGAGGCAGGTTGCTCAAAACAAGGACTAACAGTCTGAGGAGATCCTGTTTGGCAGATTCAGTGTAAGGTATTACACAGTTTCAAGAAAATCAAGAAAATCAAGAAACATGGGTTCATATGAGAATCACAAGGAATTGGGTTCCATGAAATTACCCATATGCAGAAAGGAGATCTTTGGGATCTGGAAAGAAAGTGTAAGGCTATTTATGGAAGCCTCTGACCCTAGAATCTACATCACAGTAAAGGAAGGGCCTTATATGCCAATGAAGATTTCAGTTCTAGATGCAAACCAGAGAACACCAAAGGATTTCTCTGAGATGACTAAAGATGAAATTGTCCTAGCTACCATGGACAAGAGGGCACAGAACATAATAGTAAGTGCCATTGATGATGCCACTTTTCAGAACTTAATTCACTGTAAGACAGCAAAAGAGATGTGGGATACTCTCATTGTCTATATGGAAGGATCTGAAGAAGTTAGGCAAGATAGGAAATCCTTGCTAAATCAGGAGTATGAAAGCTTCAGGCAAGGAAAGGGTGATAGCATCACTGAGTGCTATAAGAAATTTTACAGAATAGTGAATGAACTCATGTCTTATGGAAGAGAGTTCAGTAACTATGAACTAAATGACAAGTTCTTAAGGTCCCTAACCAAAGATTGGGACACCAAGATCTGTGCCATAAGAGAAATGGCTAAGTTGGGGGAAATTCCTCCTCCCACACTGTTTGGCAAGCTATTGTCTTATGAAATGCAGTTAACAGTGAGAAAAGAGGAGGAGAAATCAACAAGGACTGAGCACAAAGAAAGAACTGTTGCTTTCAAGACAGAAGTTCCCAGAAAGTGCAGGAATAATTCTTCAACTCCACCTCCAGAGGTAGTTGAATCAGAATCTGATGAGTCTGTCAGCACAAAGTCTAAGAGCAGTGAAAGTGATGAAGACTTTGCTGCTTTCACTAGACATTTTCAGAAGTTTTTGAAAAAGAAACAGTGGAGGTCAAGGCCTTCTACATCACAAGGAAAGGAAGACTCTTATCAGAAAAAAAGGTCTTCAAAGAATGACAAGAAAAGGACCAAATCAAGCAAGGCAACTGGTTCAAAGATTGTTTGCTATTGCTGCAATAGACAGGGCCATGTTATTGCAGATTGTCCAGAGAAGAGAAAGGAATCTGGTGACAGGAAAAAGACTCACTTCAAAGGGAAGAAAGAAAAGTCTTTTGTTGCTAAGAAGGAGAAGACTCTATCAGATATCTCTTCTTCAGAAACTGAGTCTGAGGCTGAAGCCTACATAGGGCTATTTGCAGAAGAAGAAGAGGAAGAATTCATGCAGATCTTGGAGTCAATTTATGAACAAGAAGACAGTCATTGCCAAGGGCTAATGGCTCTGAAAGACAGTGCCAAAATCCTGGAGCAGCCAGGACCCAGTCAGGTACAAAGTTCAAGTTTAAATTCAGTTTCTTGTTCTAGTTCAGAATCAGATTCTTCTTCATCAAGTGATGGGAATATATCTGAGTCTGAGGAAGATATTCATCAGCTTATAGATGAATATAAGGTACTGTTGCAAGCCTACAAGAAAAGCAAGACCCTAGCCAAAAGTCAGGCAAAGGAGATTGCTGATCTCAAGGCTGTTGCAACAGATTTTGAGAAGCAATTTGATCAAAAACTGAATGAGGTAGCCAGGCTGAAACACATTACAGTGATTCAGATGGGAACTATCACCTATAAGAATGATCAAATTAAGAAACTGGAGATCAATCTTCAGAAAGAGAGAGAGCTTGTTGCTAGGTTTTCAAAACCTAAATCAGTGCTACCTTTAATTGATGAATTTGTTCATCATAAAGGCAAGGCTGGACTGGGTTTTGTTAGACCTGCAGGGACTGAGCAGTCCAAGTTTAAGTCCAAGGGCAAAGCCCCAACATTCAACAGGTCTGCTGTAGATAAAACAGCAAAGGTTGTACCTAAGCAAAGGTACAACAAGTTTGAATGCTGGTGCTGTGGCAAGGTTGGCCACTTTGCAGTGGACTGTTGGCACAATGCCAGTGCCAAGGTGAGTAGCAAGCTACCTATTGGAAAGCCAGCAGGGAGTTATGTCAAGTTACAGACTAACAAGTACCAAGGACCCAAGATTTCTTTGGGTTCTAAGGTTCATTAATCTGTTTTGCAGGTGAGTCCAAGTGACCAAACCCCTACATGGTACTTGGACAGTGGATGTTCCAGACATATGACTGGAACTAGGGGACTACTGAAGGACTACATTCCAATCAAAAATGGTCCTAAAGTGACCTTTGGTGGTTCTGAAAAAGGAATCATCAAAGGGTTTGGTAACATTTCTTCAAACTTAGTTACCATTACTCAAGTGGCTTATGTTAAAGGGTTGAAACACAACCTAATAAGTATAAGTCAATTAAGTGATGTAGGGTATGACATCTCATTTGTTAAAAATGGTTTTCATATCAAGAGGTCAAGTGATCAAGAGATCATTTTGACAGGATATAGGAAGAGGAATGTCTACTGCCTAGACATTATGATTGAGAACAATGGTTCTCCAGTTTGTCTTGTAGCTGATGAGACAGTCTCTCATTGTGTCAAATGGCACAAGAGGCTAGCCCATCTTAACTACAAGACAATTAGCAAACTCTTTAGCAAAGAGTTAGTGAGGAATGGTCCTCAAGTTAAGTGTGTTAAAGATGGCATTTGCTCAGCTTGTCAGAAGGGCAAGCAGACTAAATCCACCTTTAGAAGCATAGATAACAAAGATGTTGTGAGGTGTTTGTACCTCTTGCATTTGGATCTCTTTGGTCCAATGCCAGTTCACAGCTTGGGTAGGAAGGTCTATACCCTTGTAGTTGTAGATGACTACTCAAGGTTTTCCTGGGTGTTCTTCTTAAGATAGAAATCTGAAACACCTAGTGTCTTCTACAGCTTTGTCAAGCAAATTCAGAATGAACTAAATAGTACTGTGGTCAGAATTAGAAGTGACCATGGTACTGAATTTCAGTCTGATAGCATGAGAAAACTGTGTGAAGACTTTGGGATATTTCAAGAATTCTCTTCACCTAGAACACCTCAGCAAAATGGCATTGCTGAAAGGAAAAATAGGACCTTGATAGAGGCTGGTAGAACCCTACTGAGTGATACATCACTGCCAGAGTATTTCTGGGCTGAAGCAGTTAACACTGCATGCCATGTTATAAATAGGGCTACTATCACTAAAGGGCTAAACAAGACCCCCTATGAAGTTGTGAAAGGCAGGAAACCAAACCTATCCTACTTCAGGATCTTTGATTGCAAATGCTTCATACTTAACAATGTGAAGTCTTACTTAACTAAGTTTGCTGCCAAGTCCCAAGAGGGAATTTTTGTTGGGTACAGCAATAATAGTAAGGCTTATAGAGTCTACAACTTGACTTCACAAGTTGTAGAAGAATCAGTGCATGTAGTTTTTGATGAGACTAAACTTATTAATAATGAGTTGTCTAGCAATGTATGCAGCCCCACAGGTTTGACAAAGAGAATGGACAAGCTTACTATAGAAGAGGTCCCTACTGCAAGACAGCAAGGAGAGGAGAGTAGCTGCTGTCCAGGGGGAGAACTACATGTGCCAATTGCTGAAGAAATCCAAGGAATACAGCATGATGCAGATGCTGAAGTGGTTCAACCTGAAGTGAGGATGCCTCCAGCCCACAGGCATCTTAGAGATCATCCAGTAGAGCTGATTATTGGAGATCCAAGACAAGGAGTTCAAACAAGGAGCAGAAATCAGAATGCTACAATCTATTCCAGCTTTCTGTCACAAGTTGAACCTAAGAAGTTTGAAGAAGCAATACAAGATCCACAATGGACTGAAGCAATGCAAGAAGAGCTTAATCAGTTCAAGAGGTGCAAGGTTTGGGAACTTGTTCCTAAACCTAAAGACCACAATGTAATAGGAGTTAAGTGGATCTACAGGAATAAGATGGATGAACAAGGTGTCATCATTAAGAATAAAGCTAGACTGGTTGCTAAAGGATATAGGCAAGAAGAAGGTATTGATTTTGATCAAACCTTTGCTCCAGTAGCCAGACTGGAAGCCATAAGAATGTTCTTGGCCTATGCAACCTATCAAGGATTCAAGGAATACCAAATGGATGTCAAGTCAGCATTCCTAAATGGTAATTTGAAAGAAGAAGTCTATGTGGAGCAGCCTTCCGGTTTTGTTGATCCAACTCTACCTCATTATGTCTATAGATTTAGGAAAGCTTTATATGGGTTAAAGCAAGTTCCTAGAGCTTGGTATGAAACCCTATCTAGTTTCCTCATTGAGAACAAGTTCTTAAGGGGGAAAATAGATAAGACTCTATTCCTTAGGGAATCTAGAGGCAAAGTCATACTTGTCCAAATATATGTAGATGACATTATATTTGGGTCTACTGAAAGCAGCCTTTGCAAAAAGTTTGCAAAACTTATGCAAGGTCAGTTTGAGATGAGTAGTATGGGAGAGCTGAAGTTTTTCTTGGGTCTCCAAGTTAAACAGACTGAAAGTGGTTTATCCATTTGTCAGTCAAAGTTCACCCTAGAACTCATAAGGAAGTATGGTATGGATTCATCCAGTACCATGAAGACTCCTATGGGGTCAAGTATGTCTCTTAGCAAGGATGATGCAGGGAAACCTGTAGATGAAACCTTGTATAGAGGGATAGTTGGCTGCCTATTATACTTGACTGCTAGTAGACCAGACATCATGTATGCTACATGTGTTTGTGCAAGGTATCAAGCCTGCCCTAAAGAGTCTCACTTGACTGCAATCAAGAGAATTTTGAGATATCTAAAGGGCACTCCCTATCTAGTCCTCTGGTACCCTAGGAATGGAGACTTTGATCTAACAGGTTATACAGATGCAGACTTTGCAGGATGCAAAGAGGATAGAAAGAGCACAACTGGAACCTGTCAATTCCTAGGTGGGAGACTAATTTCATGGAGCAGCAAAAAGCAGACCAGTGTGGCTATCTCCACAGCTGAGTCAGAGTATGTTGCTGCAGGAAGTTGCTGTGCTCAACTTCTGTGGATTCAACATCAGCTAGAGGACTATGGATTTCAGGTAAGTAGAACTCCACTTTACTGTGATTCTACAAGTGCTATTTCAATAGCTAATAACCCTGTATCTCATAGTAGAACAAAACATATTGAGATTAAATATCACTTTCTTAGAGAACATGTTGAAAGAGAAGATATTTCACTTGAATATGTTAAAACTGATAATCAGATAGCTGATATGTTTACTAAGCCCCTAAAAGAAGCTAAGTTCAATAGATTCAAAATTGAACTAGGAATGATAAACTTAGACTAAGTTTACAGAATAGAAAATTGGCTAAGTAAAAAGGTGTCGACACTTAGACAAGTCTATGTCGACACAGAATAGTGGTGTCGACACTTCAGGAAAAAGGTGTCGACACATCTAGGATGTTGGTGTCGACACTTCAGAATGTTAGTGTCAACACATGTCCAGTAGGTGTCGACACATCCAATGTGGTGTCGACACTTAAGTTTTACTCAGAATCTTCTAAGTAAAGTCTCGACAAAGTGTCGAGATATGTTGTGTCGACACATAACCAAGTGTCGACACATAATATCTGTTGACTAAACTTGTGTCGACACATGTGTGTCGAGACATTATAAGTTAGTGTCGATACTTATTGCCAGTATCGACACATGTTGAGTTAGCTGTCCCGCCTGTTCATCTTCAAAATCAGGAAGGTATAAATAGGGTTCTGTCTTTGTTTGTCGACACGCTTTCAAAGTTTCGAGACCAAAACTATTGTGTCGACACTTCTCTTTTCTAAAGACAAATTCTCCAAACCCTAATGGCTCCTAAGCTTGAGGAGAACATGAACGAGGGGTATGAGCTGGTGCGCGGCGCGTTCGACGATGCAGATCAAAAAATCCAATCGGTGATAACCCTAGTCGCCAATTCTGGACTAGAATACTTGGTTTCAGAACCAACAAAGATTTGGAAGAAGGAAGTTCTTGAATTCCTTAATGGAGCTGCTGTAGATGACTCTGGATACAGAATCAAATCCAGAGTCCATGGATCTAAGGTCAAGATTTCACCAAAAAGTCTGAGGAAGGTACTCCAGCTACCTAAAACTCAAGATGAAGAAGAAGTAACTGGATCCAAGACCAGGGAAGCTCTTACCTGGTGTGGTCTTGATCCAAAGATGAAGATAGGATCAGTCTTTAACAGGAAAGGCATGAACAGTCAAGGAAAATTCATGTCTGAAATTGTGGGCAAGGTTATTCTCAGTAAGCCTGGAGGGCATGACAGGGTGTCTGCCTCTATGTTTGGAATTATGACTAGAATCATATTCACTCTGAAAACAGACTGGTCAATAGTGGTTTTTGACAAGATCAAGGAGAGCTTGAAGAAGCCCAATCTGGGCAGAATTATAAGTCTCTACCTAGCTGGTTCAATACCAGAGGTAATGAGCACTGCTGCTGGAAGTAAGATTAATCACATGAGGAAAATGGATCAAAGGATCTTTTCCAGATGGGACAGGGTATTGTCTAAAGAAATGCTAACTCCAGAGAAGCCAGTTACTAAGAAAGATTCTCCTCCACAGAAGAAAAGGAAGAAAGCTCCTGTTGCACAGGAGTCCTCCAGCAGTTCAGGGAGTGAAGAACATGTTGTTTTCACTCCTGATGACCAAGAGGAAGTGGCTGCAGAAAAGACCCCTGCTGCTCAAGAGACTGCTGAGATCCAGGGGGAGCTACCACCAGTTAGCTCCATCCACAGGGATCAAAGCCAGGGGGAGCCTCCAGTGGTAGAAGAACCATCTACACTGGACAGTGAGCAAGCCACCATCATCATCCAAGAGGTACTCACTGACCTAAAAACTTTAGACTATATTATAGAAGATGCTAATTTGTCTGATGTCCATCAGCAAACTCAGCTAGACAGTCAAGTTCCAGATGTTGTTTTAGAAGACACATCTGCTGTAGTTCAAGATGATACTTCTCAAGTGGTTGAAGAACCAAGAACTTCTCCTGCCCAGTCTCCACCTGAATATACAATGGAGGATTTATTCCTAAATCTAGATCAAGAAGATTTTGATATGGACAAGGATGCTGCTGCTGAATATAAGAGTGCTGCTGCAGAGGGGGAGCACATGGAAGTTCTGGAAGAGCCTATTAGGCAAGAAACTGAGAAGGCAACTGCTGTGCCAGCTGACAAACCTCCAAGCCCTCAGGAAAGGGTTGAAATAGCAAGCACTTCAGAATCTGAAGAAGATGAGGCTGCAAAGGCTAAGAAGAAGAAACTCTATGTCTTTAAGAGGAGAAGTCAGAGTTATAAGAAAGCCTTGCAATCCATTGCCCCACAGCCTATAGTTCAGCAAGCTCCAACTGCTGATTATAGTGCTTTAATGGTTGTACTACAGATCAAATTGGATGAGCAAAGAAAGGCAATTGAGACATATGTGGATGAAGGGCACAAGACCCTACAGTTTGATCTTGCACAGGAAATCAAGTCTATAAGGTTTGAGATGAATCTCAACAAGAAGGAGATGAATGAATGCTTCCACAAGGGTGGAAATGCAGTTGTATATCTGGCTACACACCAAGAGAAGATCAAAGCACAGGTAGATGATATAGCATTGAAATAAGGGTATGTACTGGAAAATCAGTTAAGGATGAATGACAACTTGACTGCTTCACACAATGCTATAGTCACTGAATTGAAGAATAAGTCTGCTGAACCTTCTACATCTGCTGCTGCAGTTAAGGCTGACTTTGATAAAGTATTCCAAGCTGAGATTACTGCTGTCAAGACTGCAATTAAAGATTCCCAGAAAGCTATATCAGAACAACTTACTAAGCTCAAACCATTCTTCAAAGAGGGAATCAGGTATTTGGATAGTCAGATAAGGTTTCAAAAGGATGATGTCAGAGACCATATGGCCAGAGAAGTCATAAAGGGGGAGAGAGTATTAGTCAAAGCTAGCTCTGACCATGCCAAATGGATATCTAACTCCATCAGAGCTACACTGGGCTATCCTCCACTCTGTGATGATGATAATGTTGCTGAATCAGGGATTCAAAATGCATATCTTGGAGGTGAGCAAGCAGAAGTAGCTCAAGTGATATATCCACCTCCAGATTTTGACATGGTTCAAGCAGTTGTCAGCACAATGTATAGCCCAACTGAGGGCAAGGCCAATGTTCATATTGAAAAGGTTGTTCAACCTATTTCTGCAGCTATGCAAGAGGCCTTAGAGAAAGAAGAAGAGGCAAGGTTGTCAAAGAAGAGGTTTAGGGAACAAGCAGAACAAAGGCCAGATTTTGAACAATGGAGCCCTACCTCTAGGAATATAATTCTAACTGCCTGGAAAGCTGCCAAAGACAACATGACTGACAGGGAAAAATGGTTCTCTGAGGCAGAATGGAGAAAACATGAGATCAGGCAGGAGGCAATAGTTCAATTCAGAAGGAAGGCTAAGATGAGAAAGCTACCTCCTACTGCTGTGGAGCCTAGCAAGTACTTCCCCAAGCCATTTCACTATTTTGAGAGACAGAAAATCAAAGCTGAAGAGCTGAAGAAGAAAGACTTAAAAGGCAAGAAGCCTGTTGATGCTGAAACTACTGAAGCTCCTGTCAAAGCTCAAGTCCAATCTGGCAAAGGCATTGTTATCAAAGAACCAGACTAGAAATAGATTAGGAATTTACTTGAAGATTGTTGTAATCTTTTAAATGAACAACATTTTTGTAAACCATTGAAAATGTATAAGGAACAATGTTAGAACAATATATGATAAATATATTTCATGATTGTTCTGTAAATGTGTCTATTTCTTGTTTGTTCTGCAATGTTGAATGTGTATACATGTGTGAATTATTACATGTTTATGTTTACCCTGTTGAATATAATCTGCTGTACATCATTTTGTAATTTTAATTATGGATGATGTATATCATTGACTAAGGGTTATGACTTCTCCAAATAGGGGGAGATTGTTGGGTACATTGGTCAAATGTACCTGATTTGAAGAAGCCTCACCCAACTCAATGATATACATCATAATGTATTTGATGTATGTTTGAGTTACTTGTGCAGGTTAAGAAAGTACTGGACTGAAGCAAAAAGTTTCTAAGTCCATGTGTCGACACCTAGAGGGAAAGTGTTGACACTTAAGAAAGCTTGTGTCGACACCCAGACAAGCAGTGTCGACACTTGGAGTCATTGTGTCGACACCTGGGATGCACAGTCGACACCAGACAGAAAGTGTCGACACTTGGAGCTGTGTCGACACTCAGTGAAGAAAAGTGCAGACAGAAAGTGTCGACACAAGGAGCTGTGTCGACACCCAGTGAAGCTGTGTCTACACTAGAAAGTGTCGACACTTGGAGCTGTGTCGACACTCAGCAAAAGTCTGCAGAGTCTAAGTACAAGTGTCGACACTCAACACAATGTGTCGACACTATGCAGAAGAGTCAGCACTTGAAGCATGTGTCGACACTCAACACAATGTGTCGACACTCAACAGAAGAGTCAACATTTGAAGTATGTGTCGACACCCAGAACAATGTGTCGACACACAGCTGAAGACTCAACACTGGAAGAAAGTGTCGACACATGGAGCTGTGTCGACACTTAGCAAAGAACAGAAAGAACAACAAATTATTCTAAGTACAAGTGTCGACACTATGGGAATGTGTCGACACTCAGCTGAAGTCTCAACAACAAGAAGGTGTGTCGACACAAGGAGCTGTGTCGACACTCAGCAAGATTCAACATAGAAGATTATGTGTCGACACCAAGATGCAGTGTCGACACTTGACAGATTCAACACAAGAAGATGTGTCGACACAAAGGAGATGTGTCGACACTTAGAAGAATTCAGCAAAAGCTAGAAGAATAAGTATTTGTGTCGACACTCAATTTCAGTGTCGACACATGCAGAAGAATCTGTGTCGAGACATACAAGGAAATGTGTCGACACCTTGTAGACTTGTGTCGACACTTACACAACATGTGTCGACACTTGGACTATAAGTGTCGACACTTAAAGACAAAAAGTCTCGACACTTACAAACAGTTAGAGATTTTCAAGAAGTGACTGGATGACTTGACAGCTGCCGTTCCAGCCGGTCTACAGCAACTGTCAGAGATGTCAGAAGTCAGTTATGGACCGGACCAGCCGGTTACCATGAAGAAGGCCTATAAATAGGCATCTATAGTTTACAGAAAAGTAGATCAGATTATTGTTAAGGTTGATCACCTTGTTGAAGTAATTATTCAAGTGGTACAAAGAGTATCAACACAAGAAGATCTTGCATTCCAAGTGCAGATCTAAGAAGTTGGAGAGAGAGGGCTCCATCCAAGAAATCAGCCTCTGGAACTAGGCTGAGAAGAAGGATTCAGATTCAATTCTGGATCTTAAGTGGCAGAGGTCAAGGAATAACTGCAGAGGATTCAGTCTTATTCAGTTCTACTCAAGAAGCTTTGAAGAAAGCTAAGTAAGGGTGAATCCAGCTGAGTTCTTCCAAGAACTCATCAACAATCTCTCAACTCCCCTCCTTTAATTCTGAGTTGTAGAGTTATTATTTGTATTACATTTTTAACTTGTAGGATCCATTGGATCTGAGTGATTGTAAGCCTATATTTATAAAGGCTGAGGGTAGGGCTTGTTATCCTGAGTGTAGGAGATTGAGATCTCTGAGTGTAGGCCTTGTTGGCTGAGTGTAGGCCTTGGATTGGCTGAGTGTAGGCCTTGATTGGCTGAGTGTAGGCTTTGGGATAAAGCTGAGTTGTAAGGCTTTGGGCCTGAGGTAGGAACCAATTTGGGTTCTGAGACAGTGCAGGAGTTTGGCCGAATCTAGTACACTGCTAGATAGGCGAAGGGGGAAAGTGGATGTACCCATATCTTGGGGAACCACTATAAAACACTGTGTGCTGTGCTGTGATTGTGCTGTTGATTAGCTGTATATGTTTTGTTATTGTTGTTTGTTGTGCTAAAGTAGTTAGAAATCTGTGAGATAACTGTTTGGCTGCCAACAAAGTTAGAAAAGGATTAGGTCACCTATTCACCCCCCCTCTAGGTGTTTAGGTACCATATCTTTCAGAAATAAAGTACCATTTTCTACGAGAACATGTGAAAAAAGAAGATATTTCCCTAGAGTATATAAATACAGATAATCAGCTAGCTGATATGTATACTAAGCCCTTAGATGAAACCAAATTCAATAAATTTAAAATTGAATTAGGGATGATAAACTTAGAATAGTTTACAAAATTGGCTAAGTAAAATGGTGTCGACACACAGAGTTGTCTGTGTCGACATATAGAGTGGTGCCGACATTTCAGAGAAATGTTGTCGACACATCCAGGAAGTCTGTGTCGACACTTCAGAGAATTAGTGTCGACACATGCAGTGTAGGTGTCGACACATCCAGGGTGGTGTCGACACTTAGGAGTTACACAGAATTAGTCTAATAGAGTCTCGACTAAGTGTCGAGCTGAGTGGTGTCGACACATATATAAGTGTCGACACATATATTCTGTCGACTATACTTGTGTCAACACATAGTTGTCGAGACATTATAAGTAAGTGTCGACACAATTCAAGTATTTTGACGCGCCTTTTCACCTTCGATTCTAGAAAGGTATAAATAGGTTTTCCCCAGTGTTTGTCGACACGCTCACCTTAGTCTTGAGACCAAACTTGTGTGTCGACATCTCTCTTCTCCAAATTCAAAATTTCTTCAAACCCTAATGGCGCCCAAGCTAGAAGAGAATGTTAATGAAGGATATGAGCTCGTGCGACATGCCTTTGATGACGCGAAACACGAAATCAAAGGTGTGGTAACCCTAATTGCCAAGACTGAATTGGAGTACCTTGTATCAGAACCAATCAAGATCTGGAAGAAGGAGGTTCTTGAATTTTTGAGTGCAGCTTCAATTGATGATACTGGACTCAAGATCAAGTACAGAGTTCATGGGACCAAAGTCAAGGTCACACAGAAAAGTCTCAGGAAGGTACTTCATCTACCAAGAACAAAAGAGGAAGAAGACGTATCTGCTTCTAAGACTAGAGAGGCATTGAGTTTGTGTGGACTGGATTCAAACCTGAATATTGGATCAGTGTTCAACAGTAAAGGAATGAACATCCAAGAAAAGTTTCTGTCTGAAATAGTTGGCAAGGTCATCCTGAGCAAGCCTGGAGGACATGACAGAATTTCAGCTTATATGTTCAGTTTGATGACAAGGATTATATTCAAACTTAATATTGATTGGTCTGCAGTTGTGTTTGAGAAGATAAAAGAAAGTATGAAGAAGCCCAATCTGGGTAGAATACTGAGTCTATACCTAACAGGAAGTATACCTGAGGTGATGAATCAAGCTGCTGGTTCAAAGATAAACCACATGAGGAGAATGAATGTCAGAATTTTCTCAAGATGGGATAGGGTGCTGACAAAAGAAATGCCTACTCCAGAAAAGGACACACCCCAAAAGAAGAAGAAGAAGACAGCCACTGTGGCTCAAGAATCCTCCAGCAGCTCTGAAGAGCAAGTAGTCTTTACTCCTGATGATGAAGAGACAGGAAATGTTGGACAGTCTCCAGCAAGACAAGAAGATACACAGAGGCAAGGGGAGCTACCCTCAGCAAGCCAAGCTCACCTGGATCCATTCCAGGGGGAGCCTTTACTTGTCGAAGAGCCAACTCCACTAGAGAGTGAACAAGCTACCCAAACCATTCTAGAGGTAATCACTGAAATTAGTCAATTAGATTTCACTATTGAGGATGAAGTTTTGACTGTTTCATTACCTATTGTTCATCAACAAACATAGATACAACCTCAAGCACAAGATGTTGTCATGGAGGACACATCTGTTACTGATAATGTGGTTGATGAGATCAGAGATTCTCCAGCCCACTCTCAACAGGAATTCACCTTAGAGGAGCTATTCCCTGATCTTGTACAGACAGATCTTGAGAAAGAAATAACTGCTGTTGAGAGGGAGAAAGTAAATATTGAGGGGGAGCATATGGAGAATGTAGAGGAAACTGCAAGCAAGGAGACTGAGGAGCCAAGAGATGCTGAAGGGCTAATAAGGATTGAGAAGGATTCACATCCTAGTCCTAAGGATAGAGTGGACATAGACAACACTTCTGCTTCAGAAGATGAAGAGGCTGTTAGAGCCAACAAGAGGAAGTTTCAGGTCTTCAAGAGAAGAAGCCAGAACTATAAGAAAGCCCTACAGACAATTGCTCCACAGCCTGCCCCATCTACTGACTACAGTTCACTGATGGTGGCTTTACAGATTAAGCTGGATGAGCAAAGGCAAGCTCTAGAAAAGTACATGGATGAAGGGCATAAGTCACTTCAATTTGATCTTGCACAAGACATAAAATCTATCAGATTTGAAGTGAATCTCAACAAGAAAGAAATGACTGACTGCTTCCATAAGGGAGGAAATGCAGTAGTCTATCTGGCCACTTGTAACGCCCCGAAACTCAAAGGAGCGAAGGGGGAAATTTTGGGCCAGTTTTGGGTTCTGGCTGCAGGCACACGGCCTGGGACACGGGCGTGTCCCAGGGCATGTCAAGCCTATGTCGACACTAAGCTGGGAAGTCGACACTTTGGGCTCGACATTGTGTCGATACTGGGCACACGGCCTGCGACACGGGCGTGTCGTAGGGCGTGTCGACCCGTGTCGACACTTAGCTGGGAAGTCGACACTCTGCATTCGACGAAGTGTCGAGACATGGCACACGGCCTGCGACACAGGCGTGTCGCAGGGCGTGTCGACCTGTGTCGACACTCGTCCCGGGAAGTCGATACTTTGGTCTCGACATTGTGTCGAGACAAGGCACACGGCCTAGGACACGGGCGTGTCCAAGGCCGTGTCATCAGGTCGACGATCTTCGCTTGACGAAGTGTCGAGTGTCGAGACCGTGTACACGGCTTGGAGCCCAGGCATGTCAAGGTGACACGGGCAAGGACACGGGCGTGTCCTAGAACCTGTGCAGTGCTCGGGTTGTTTTCGGGGAAGAATGATGGGGGTACACGGCCGGCCACACGGCCGTGTCAGGTGGAACATGGGCGTGTCAGCTCGAACACGGGCGTGTTCGATACCTGTGTGTTGATCCAGGTGATTCAATTTTGATGGCGAATGAGGCACACGACCCTGGACACGGGCGTGTGCCAGGCCGTGTTCGGTTCAGATTGGGCATTTCAGTCCCGAATCAAAGCCGTTCATTTCTTTATTTTGGGATCCAACGGCTGGGGGTTGTTCCTGAAGGGATATACCCGGGATTGGATTTAGAAACCCTCACTTTTCATAAGTTATCATCTTTCTAAAAGCTTAGAGAGAGAGAGAGGAGAGCCAAGGAAGGTAGAAGGAGCTAGATCCGGCCATTGGAGGAGCTTCAAAGCTCCGAATCGTGAGCCGACTCCGGATCCACGGAGGCAAAGCTAGTGCGGTGCTTTTCATCCGCTTACTTTTCAATGGCGCCAAAGAGGAACGCTAGGGTAACGATCCTCATCTTGAGCATGAGTAGCTCTCTTTCTTTGCATAGGAAGCCCGCACTCGCGAGTTTGCGGAGAGTTGGAGGCGTTCCTTCGGGTAGATATGTGAAGTCCCCGTTGTTTAGAGTCCGTAAGAGAGAACGGACATAGGCATGATGTGTGAAGCCTACCCGGACATGTTGGTCTGGATCGGTGTTGTTGCATTGCATAATGCCGGAGAAGACTCCGTGCTATTGGTTGTTTTTCGGGTTTTCTACGCGGTAGATTGCAGCAGGAAGCCTTGGGGACTAACCCAAAGGTGCACCCGGAAAACTGGGTGGATGCGAGATCTTGCCAACTTGGTGGCTTGAGAGCCAACTTGAACATAACCGGGTTATGTGAATTGTGATGGAAATGGGACTCGGGGGAAGTTTGACCCGCGCAAATGGCTTAAATTGTCGTTGCGATGTGAGCACGGGTTAGATGGAACCGTACCCGCTCTATGTCATTCGGTTAAAGAGACCTAAAGGCACGTGGCACTTGCCGTTGGCATAGATTAGGGTCTTCGGCGGTCAATGGCTTAAATTGTCGTGACCCAGGCCAGGAAGACAAATTGCTCATAGGTTTGGCCGTCAAAGTGGCGGTGGTGAGTTCGGAATGTCTATGGCTTTAATTGACGTGACATCGACCGGTTCACCGAGAATGTGCCCTGAGAGCACGGGGCGTGTGGCCGTGCGAGCCAACATCTGTGATGAAATGGCTATATATATATTGCTCGCTTATGCTAATGAAATGCAGGGAAGGAGCATCGCCGCCCCGAGTTGGGGGCGGGATCGTTATAATTTGGTCAGCATTGCTGACCGTTGCCTTGTTTTGCCACCGTGTGGTGGTTTTTTTCTTGCAGGTGCTGTGGGACCAAGCTGTCAATAGCGGGTTAAAGCCCTTTTTGCGAAGCCGGCCCTCAAAGGCCCAAATGGAAGTGTTTACTGTTTTATTCATATATGACCGGCCCGCGTGTCGTGGTTTGTAAAACATGTAATATCAAGTGAACCATATTTGTAAGGCCTTAAGGCTTGTACTAGTGTATTTTGTAACATTCCTATTTTGGTAATTAGTGGACATTCATGCTTTAATGCTGGGTTCTTTGTTACAACTTTTATAAACTGCTTCCGCTAGAATGTTCTGTGTAGGACGTTGAGATTGGTTGGATGGTTTCCATAAGTAACCACCCGGTCTGTCTGTGGCATACGACGTCGGGCCCCGACCAGACCTACTGCTATATGCTATGTGACGGATAGGGGGTGTTACAATTTGGTATCAGACAACTGGTTTTGGTCGGGCTTAAGATGAATTCATGGACGAATTCTTTTTAAGGGGTGGTGAGCACATTGTGTGCGTCATCGTTATAACGGTAAAAGAACCCATGAATGTCCACTTAGGAATGAAAATACTCGTGTTTGAGGAACCTGCGTGTTCCTATAATTGCTGTTTGTAATTTTATTTGGTCGCTTAACGGTGTTTTGTACCACTATAGGTGACCAGAAGTGGTGTTGGGCCGTCAGAACGCTGAGTTTCTGAGGCTAGTAGTGCACCGGATGTTGCTCCTGCAACACCTCTGTCGGCTGAGAACGTATAATTGGTGGCTGAAGCGGTGTTGGCCGTGATAAATGCGCAGCCTGCAAGGCAAACGCAGCAGCCCGCTCCTGCGATGGAGCAGGAACCTCTTCAAGAGGCTGAGCCGAGGAGAGTGGAGAAAGTGGTTGTGGAACCGTTGGTGCCAAGGAGGGCAACTGAGAGGCAACTTAAGCATGTAATGAGCTTTAACCCTCCGTTATTCTCGGGGTTGGGAACCCCATCTCAGGCTGAAGACTGGCTCTCCAGGGTGAAGAGAGTCATGGCAGCGACGGAGATGGAGGAGTGGCAAATGACCACCATCGCTACGTTCCTTCTGGACGGTGAAGCGAGAATGTGGTGGGAAGGATTGGAGCTGCACTTATTGAGAGGTAGGCAACTTGGTGATGTCTCGATGGAAGAGTTCTCGAGATTATTCTTAGCCAGATACCTCCCCTCGACACAGAAGATAGCGTTGGAGAATGAGTTTCTGAAGTTGGTTCAGGGTGAGAGGAGCGTGGATGAATATCTCCATGAGTTCACTCGTTTGAGTCGTTATGCTAGCTCCACCATCGTGGATGAGGAGCGCAAGACTAATCGCTTCTATGAAGGCTTGAGAGATGAGTTGAGGTTGCTACTCTCGGGGCCGATGACACGGGGTTTCTTAACCTTGGTCAATACTGCCCGGTCCTTGGAGAAGGACATGAATAATGTACAAGCAAAGAAAAGCTTGGGTGAGAAGAAATCTGAATTCAAAGTGCCGACT
This sequence comes from Platanthera guangdongensis, assembly GCA_039583875.1. Taxonomy (NCBI): domain Eukaryota; kingdom Viridiplantae; phylum Streptophyta; class Magnoliopsida; order Asparagales; family Orchidaceae; genus Platanthera; species Platanthera guangdongensis. Next base: position 52,465,288 of record CM077157.1, on the reverse strand, counting down.
ACTTCAAAGTCCGGCTATCGGAGGTCTTTCAAGAAGCATAGGACTTCGGGTCCAGCTCCTTCTGGTGCTTCTGGGGCGACTACGAGTCGGACCCCGGGCGCGTGTTTTACTTGTGGAAAGACGGGGAATTTTGCCCGTGACTGTTGGAGCGGACGTCCTAAGTCCGAGAGAAGGCCGGGAGCTACTTATGAAGAGAAGGGAAAGGCGATGGAGTCGACCACATCCCATTATGCTCCGGCCCAACCAAGGGTCTACAATCTTGGCCAACAGGAGGCCATCAAACAGGCTGATGTGGTGACAGGTACAGTTTAATTTATAGCAAGTCAATTTCTATAAATACTTGTTATGCACATGTTACCTTACCACTGCTTGTTTAGGATTTGTATTGATTTGTGAAAATCTGGCACGAGCACTCTTCGATACGGGAGCCTCACACTCCTTCTTGTCCGAAGGATTTATATCACGCATCGGAGTCCCTTCTTCGATGGCGAAGGATAAGTTGGATGTGTTGTTGCCCAATGGGTGTTCGATGCGAGCGGATAGGATCTGCGATGTTAAGATTCGTATTGGGCAGCAGGAGTTCGACCTGCGGGCGTCTTTACTTCCGTTGGTGGAGTTCGACGTCATATTTGGCATGGACTGGCTCTCGGAGCAGCATGCCCATATAGATTGCGGTAGCAAGGAAGTCAAGCTGGGAGCAATTCGTGAAACGACTTTTACGGGCTTAAAGGGGTCGAGCAAGACGTTGATGTCTGCTCTTCAGGTGGTGAAGGCGGTTCATGCCGGTGCAGAACTGTTCTTTACACTAGTGGAGGTTGCAAAGCCGAAGACCACGTTGGATTGTATTTCAGTGGTATCGGAATACCCTGATGTGTTCCCCGCAGATCTTCCTGGAGCCCCGCCTCTGCGGGAGATAGATTTTATGATTGAGCTAGTGTCAGGTGCAAAGCCTGTGTCACGATCTCCTTATCGGCTAGCGCCTAAGGAAATGACGGAGCTGAAAGTTCAACTGCAAGAGTTGTTGGAGCAAGGGTATGTGCGCCCGAGTTCTTCGTCTTGGAGCGCACCGGTCCTCTTTGTTAAGAAGAAGGACGGAAGCTTGAGGCTATGTATTGATTATAGGGAGCTCAACAAGCTGACGGAGAAGAACAAGTACCCAATCCCCCGGATTGATGATCTTTTTGATCAGTTAGTCGGGTCGACGGTGTACTCGAAGTTGGATCTCAAGGCTGGGTACTATCAGCTGCGAATAAGGGAGAGTGATATCCCGAAGACAACATTTAGTACGAGATACGAGCATTATGAGTTTACGGTCATGCCGTTTGGGCTGACTAATGCGCCATCAGTGTTCATGGATTTGATGAACAGGACGTTCAGGGAGTACTTGGACCATTTCGTGATCATCTTCATCGACGATATTTTGGTGTACTCGCAAAGTGAGGAAGATAACTTCAAGCATCTTCATTTGGTGTTGGAGACGCTAAGGAGAAATCAGTTGTATGCCAAGTTCTCGAAGTGCGAGTTTTGGCTATCCTCGGTGGCATTCCTCGGTCATATAGTGAGTGGAGAGGGTATTGTTGTGGATCCGGCAAAGATCGTTGCGATACGGGAGTGGCCTGAGCTTGTTACGGTAGCGGAAGTCCGGAGTTTTCTGGGGCTTGCCGGCTATTATAGGCGCTTCGTAGAGAACTTCTCGCGGATAGCGTTACCTCTCACTACTTTGACGAGGAAGGAGCATAAGTTCGTTTGGATGCCGGAGTGCGCACGAGCTTTTGAGGAGTTGAAGTGTCGGTTGACCACGGCGCCTGTGCTGAGTTCGCCATGTGGGACCGAAGGCTACGAGATTTATAGCGATGCTTCGGGCAGCGGTTTGGGTTGCGTGCTACTGCAACATGGAAGTGTAATAGCTTATGACTCGAGACAGCTAAAAATGCATGAAAGGAATTATCCGGTCCATGACTTGGAGTTAGCGGCCGTGATTTTTGCCTTGAAGCTGTGGAGACACTACTTGTACGGTGTGAAGATTGATATCTACACCGATCACAAGAGCCTGAAGTATCTTATTGATCAGAAGGATCTGAATATGCGGCAGCGTAGATGGATGGAGTTCCTGTGGGACTATACATTCAAGATCCACTACGTGTCTGGCAAAGGGAATGCGGTTGCGGACGCGCTGAGTCGCCGAGCCCCAGCTCAAGCCAATTGGCTATCGGTGCATGATGAGCGGTTGGTGCGAGAGTTGGAGGCGTTGGAGATTGTTTGTGTGGATAGACAATCAAGAACTGAAGCAGTTCATGATAGAGGCTCTGGATGGGTCAAATTCCCAATTCGTCGTGGAGGACGGATTACTTTGGAAAGACGGTCGTCTGTGCGTCCCAAGTGTGGGCAATTTGCGGGTGGAGTTGTTGTACGAGGCACACCATACCAAGTACTCGATTCACCCGGGGAGCACAAAGATGTACCGTGATGTGAAGAAACTGTTTTGGTGGCCGGGTTTGAAGAAGGATGTGGCGCTATACGTAGCGAAGTGCCAAACTTGCGCCTTGGTAAAGGCGGAGTGCCAAAAGCCGGGAGGATTTCTTAAGTCCTTGCCTATTCCGGAGTGGAAATTTGACGACATCTCTATGGACTTTGTGCACGGTTTGCCAAGGTCGCAAAAGGGGAACGACGCCATTTGGGTGGTTGTTGATCGATTAACGAAGGTGTCGCATTTTATTCCGCATAGGAAGGATTATCCGGTGGAGAAGTTGGCAAAGCTTTATGTGGATAACATAGTACGGCTTCATGGTGTGCCCCGCAGCATCGTGAGTGACAGAGATGGGCGGTTCACGTCCAATGCTTGGAGGCTGGTGCAACAAATGTTGGGAACAGAGTTGAAATTCAGCACAGCTTTCCATCCGCAAACGGATGGGCAGACCGAGAGGGTCAATAGAACCATGGAAGACATGCTCCGCATGTCTGTCTTGGATTTTGGAAAGCAATGGGAAGACCACCTTTATTTGGTGGAGTTCGCATACAACAACAGCTACCAAGCGAGTATTCAAATGGCGCCCTTCGAGGCCCTATATGGTAGAAAATGTCGCACGTCGTTGTCTTGGTTAGAAACGGGTGAGTCAAAGTTGTATAAGCGATCGGAAGTGGAGGATGCTACTTCTTTGGTGAGAACCATTCGGGAGAGGTTGCTTATCTCTCAGGACCGGCAAGCAAAGTACTATAATGCCAAGCATAGGAACGTGGAGTTCACTATGGGCGATTTTGTATACTTAAAGATCAAGTCGTTCAAGGGTGTCTCGCGGGTATGGCGATTGAAAAAGCTAAGCCAGAGGTACCTTGGACCGTTTGAGGTTTTGGAGCGAGTTGGAGAAGCAGCCTATCGGTTGAAGCTTTCAGTGGAGCTTACTGGTTACATGATGTATTCCATATTTCGGTACTTCGGCAGGCGGTGCAAGAGCCTACGCAAGTGATCGCGGTTGATCAAGTGCCGGTGGATAGTAGGCTAACGACAAATGTCAAGCCCGTGCGGATTGAGGACTCGGAGGTCAAGCGGCTACGCAATAAAGAGATCAGGATGGTCAAGGTCTGGTGGGACAATTGCGGTCGTGAGGAGCTCTCATGGGAGCGAGAGCAGACTATGCTTGACGAGTATCCAGAGTTGTTCCGCTCAGGTACAAATTTTAGTTTTGTACATGTCTTTCCTTTATATATAATTTCGTGGACGAAATTCTTTTAAGAGGGGGAGAGTTGTAACGCCCCGAAACTCAAAGGAGCGAAGGGGGACATTTTGGGCCAGTTTTGGGTTCTGGCTGCAGGCACACGGCCTGGGACACGGGCGTGTCCCAGGGCGTGTCAAGCCTGTGTCGACACTAAGCTGGGAAGTCGACACTTTGGGCTCGACATTGTGTCGAGACTGGGCACATGGCCTGCGACACGGGCGTGTCGCAGGGCGTGTAGACCCGTGTCGACACTTATCTGCGAAGTCGACACTCTACATTCGACGAAGTGTCGAGACATGGCACACGGCCTGCGACACGGGCGTGTCGCAGGGCGTGTCGACCCGTGTCGACACTCGTCCCGGGAAGTCGACACTTTGGTCTCGACATGGTGTCAAGACAAGGCACACGGCCTAGGACACGGGCGTGTCCAAGGCCGTGTCATCAGGTCGACGATCTTCGCTCGACGAAGTGTCGAGTGTCGAGACCGTGTACACGGCTTGGAGCCCAGGCGTGTCAAGGTGACACAGGCAAGGACACGGGCATGTCCTAGAACCCGTGCAGTGCTCGGGTTGTTTTCGGGGAAAAATGATGGGGGTACACGGCCGGCCACACGGCCGTGTCAGGTGGAACACGGGCGTGTCAGCTCGAACACGGGCATGTTCGATACCCGTGTGTTGTTCCAGGTGATTCAATTTTGACGGCGAATGAGGCACACGGCCCTGGACACGGGCGTGTGCCAGGTCGTGTTCGGTCCAGATTAGGCATTTCAGTCCCGAATCAAAGCCGTTCGTTTCTTTATTTTGGGATCCAACGGCTGGGGGTTATTCCTGAAGGGATATACCCAGGATTGGACTTAGAAACCCTCACTTTTCATAAGTTATCATCTTTCTAAAAGCTTAGAGAGAGAGGAGAGCCAAGGAAGGTAGAAGGAGCTAGATCCGACCATTGGAGGAGCTTCGAAGCTCCGAATCGCGAGCCGACTCCGGATCCACGGAGGCAAAGCTAGTGCGGTGCTTTTCATCCGCTTACATTTCAATGGCGCCAAAGAGGAAAGCTAGGGTAACGATCCTCATCTTGAGTATGAGTAGCTCTCTTTCTTTGCATAGGAAGCCCGCTCTCGCGAGTTTGCGGAGAGTTGGAGGCGTTCCTTCGGGTAGATATGTGAAGTCCCCGTTGTTTAGAGTCCGTAAGCGAAAATGGACATAGGCATGATGTGTGAAGCCTACCCGGACATGTTGGTCTGGATCGGTGATGTTGCATTGCATAATGTCGGAGAAGACTCCGTGCTATTGGTTGTTTTTCGGGTTTTCTACGCGGTAGATTGCAGCAGGGAGCCTTGGGGACTAACCCAAAGGTGCACCCGAAAAACTAGGCGGATGCGAGATCTTGCCAACTTGGTGGCTTGAGAGCCAACTTGAACATAACCGGGTTATGTGAATTGTGATGGAAATGGGACTCGGGGGAAGTTTGACCCGCGCAAATGGCTTAAATTGTCGTTACGATGTGAGCACGGGTTAGATGGAACCGTACCCGCTCTATGTCGTTCGGTTAAAGAGACCTAAAGGCACGTGGCACTTGCCGTTGGCATAGATTAGGGTCTTCGGCGGTCAATGGCTTAAATTGTCGTGACCCAGGCCAGGAAGACAAATTGCTCATAGGTTTGGCCGTCAAAGTGGCGGTGGTGAGTCCGGAATGTCTATGGCTTTAATTGACGTGACATCGACCGGTTCACCGAGAATGTGCCCTGAGAGCACGGGGCGTGTGGTCGTGCGAGCCAACGTCTGTGATGAAATGGCTATATATATATTGCTCGCTTATGCTAATGAAATGCAGGGAAGGAGCATCGCCGCCCCGAGTTGGGGGCGGGATCGTTATAATTTGGTCAACATTGCTGACCGTTGCCTTGTTTTGCCACCGTGCGGTGGTTTGTTGCTTGCAGGTGCTGCGGGACCAAGCGGTCAATAGCGGGCTAAAGCCCTTTTTGCGAAGCCGGCCCTCGAAGGCCCAAATGGAAGTGTTTACTCTTTTATTCATGTATGACCGGCCTGCGTGCCGTGGTTTGTAAAACATGTAATATCAAGTGAACCATATTTGTAAGGCCTTAAGGCTTGTACTGGTGTATTTTGTAACATTCCTATTTTGGTAATTAGTGGACATTCATGCTTTAATTCTGGGTTCTTTGTTACAACTTTTATAAACTGCTTCCGCTAGAATGCTCTGTGTAGGACGTTGAGATTGGTTGGATGGTTTCCATAATTAACCACCCGGTCTGTCTATGGCATACGACGTCGGGACCCGGCCGGACCTACTGCTATATGCTATGTGACGGATAGGGGGTGTTACGCCACTCATCAAGAGAAGATCAAAACACAAGTGGATGATATGGCAGTGAGGCAAGGATATGTTCTGGAAAACTAAATAAGAATGAATGAAAACTTGACTGAATCACATAATGTGATAGTCACTGAAATGAAGAATCTTGCTTCTGCCCATACTGCAGCCCTGACTACAGCCAAGGCAGAATTTGATTAGGCATTACAAGAAGGTCTCACTACTGTTCCTTCTGCCCTCCAGGATCCACAGAAGCTAATCACTGAAAAGCTCCAAAGGCCGAAACCTTTTTATAAGGATGAAGTAAACTATCTGAATGCCCAGATCAGGTTCCGGAAAGATGATCTTAGGGATCACATCGAGAGAGAAGTCATAAAGGGGGAGAGGGTACTAGTCAAGGTAGGCTCTGATCATGCCAAATGGATTTCAAATTCCATCAGAGCCACCCTTGGATATCCACCCTTATGTGATGATGACAATGTGGCAGAGTCTGGAATCAATCCTGCATACTTTGGAGGAGAACAGGCTGAAGTAGCTCAAGTGATATACCCTCCACCAGACTTTCACATGATACATCAAGAGATACAGACTATGTACAGTCCTCCTGAGGGAAATCAGAACATTATCATTGAGAAAGTTGTTCAGCCTGTGCCAGAGGCTATACTAAAAGAGCAAGAGGCCTTATTAAAGGAACAAGAGACTCAATTGTCTAAGAAAAGATTCAGAGAGCAAGCTGAATTAAGGCCTGATTTTGAACAATGGAGCCCCACTTCCAGGAATATCATCTTGATTGCATGGAAGGCTGCTAAGGACAATGTCCTGGATAGAGGCAAGTGATATTCTGACCTGGAGTGGAGGAAGCATGAGAATAGGCAAGAGTCCATTGTACAATATAGAAGAAAGGCTAAACTGGGAAAGCTATCTCCTAATGCACAGGAGCCTAGCAAGTATTTTCCCAAGCCTTATCATTATTTTGAAAGGCAGAAGATAAAGGCCGAAGAATTGAAAAAAGAAAGATCTTAAGGGGAAGAAGCCTGCTGCTGCTGATGACACTGAAGCCCCAGTTCAAGCAAAGATTCAATCTGGAAAGGGTATTGTAATCAAGGAACCTGAGCTGCAATAGGATTGCATTTTCTTTAGTTTACAATTGTAATCATTTGTATTAAAATTCTATGTAAACTTTTGACTAATGAAAATGTTGGAATTTGTATGAACATTGTGTCATGTTTTAAATCTATTACATTAAATGTTCTGAGCTTATTGTATATACATGTTCTGTTCATGCATGTTTAAGTATTTTCCCTGTCATATATTACTGTTTTACATCATACTGAGAATTTGTTATGTATGGTGTATATCATTGACTAAGGGTTATGACTCCTCCAAATAGGGGGAGATTGTTGGGTACATTGGAATATATGTACCTGATTTGAAGAAGCCTCACCCTACTCAATGATATACATCAAGATGTATTTGATGTGCTTTGAGTTTCTTTGTGCAGGTTAAGTAACTGCAGGTTTGCAGGAAAAGTTTCTAAGTTCATGTGTCGACACCTAGAAGAAAAGTGTCGACACTTAAGAAGGCTTGTGTCGACACCCAGAGAAGCAGTGTCGACACTTGGAGTAATTGTGTCGACACCAGGAATGTAGAGTCGACACCAGAAAGAAAGTGTCGACACATACAGGCAGTGTCGACACACAATGAAGAAATGTCTACATAATCAGTGTCGACACTTAGAAGCAGTGTCGACACCTAGAGAAACTTTGTCGACAGCAAAAGTGTCGACACTAGGAGGCTGTGTCGACACTCAACAAAACTTCAACAAAGTTTAAGTACAAGTGTCGACACAAAGGAGATGTGTCGACACTCAGCAAAGTCTCAACACATGAAGAATGTGTCGACACAAAGAAGATGTGTCGACACTTAGCAAGTTTCAACACAAGAAGATGTGTCGACACTTAGGAGTTGTGTCGACACTTAGCAGAAATCAACTAAGTATCAAAGAAGAAGGACTTGTGTCGACACACAGGATCAGTGTCGACACATTCTTAAGAAGCAGTGTCGAGAAGCAAGTTTCTACAACACAAGGAGTTGTGTCGACACCATAAAGGCTAGTGTCGACACTTAGTCTACTTGTGTCGACACTTAGTCTATTTGTGTCGACACATAAAGACTATCTGTCTCGACACTTTCAGACAGTGACAGAGTTTTCAAGAAGTGACTGGATGACTTGACAGCTGCCATTTCAACCGGTCAACTGCTACTGTCAGAGCTGTCAGAAGATCGTTAGAAACCGGATCAGCCGGTCACCATGAAGAAAACTTATATAAAGGTTTATTCCTTCAACAGAAGGAGAGGATTGATTGAAGTGAAAAACAACACAACAAGGAGAAGACCTTTAAGTGAAGATCTAAGAAGTTGGAGAGAGAAAGATTCTTCTAAGAAGACAGCTATTGAACCAGGCTGATAAGAAAGTTTCAGATTGAGATCTGATTCTCAAGTCAACAGTTGATTGAAGATTATCTACCTAAGAGATACAACCCTACTGTGTTCTAATTCAAGAAGCTTTGAAGAAAGCCAAGGGAGGTTGATCTCTGCAAAGTTCTTTCAAGAACTCATCAAGAAGCCAGTCAACTCATCTTTCTCAATCAGAGTTGTGGTTATTAATCTTTGTACTCTTTATTTTCTGTAGGATCCTTAGGGATCTGAGCTGTAAGCCTGTATTATAAAGGCTGAGTGTAGGAGACAGTGTGCTCTGAGTGTAAGTCTTGTTGAAGACTGAGGTAGGGTCTAGGGCCTGAGTTGTAGGAGACCTTGTTCTCTGAGTGTAAGTCTTGGTGAAGACTGAGTGGTAGGGCTATTGAGCCTGAGTTGTAGGAGTGGGATCAGTCTGAGTTGTAGGAACCTGTTTGGGGTTCTGAGTTGTAAGATCTGAGGATCTGAGGAGTAGTGGAGAAGTTAGGCCGAATCTAGTACACTACTATATAGTCGAAGGGGGAAAGTGGATGTACCCAGACCTTGGGGAACCACTATAAAAGTTGTGTGTACTCTGTGTGTGATTCATTCTGTGGTTGTTGTGTTATATGTGTTGAATTGCTATAGAGAATTGCATAAACAGGTCTAATAAATCAGTTTTTCTGCCTTTAAAGTTAAAAAGATTAAGTGCACCTATTCACCCCCCCCCTCTAGGTGTTTAGGCACTAGTTCTTTAACCAGCCCTGCCAGCTAGGTGAGAGCCTGATATCGAGATCTGCTCATGATCTAAGGTTGACACTGAGTGACTTCCAGTGTAACACCCCCATCCGTCATATGGCATATAAAAGAAGGTCCAGCTGGAACGCGACGCCATATACCACGGACAGACGGAAGGGTTACGTATTAATAACCAAACATTCCAATTAAGACTACTCGTCCTATATAGAGCATTCTAGCGGAAGCTTTTAAATAGTTGAAAGAACCCAAAACTTAAATCCATAATCATGAATGTCCACATCCACACAATAGGAATGAAAACCAAATACACAGAAAGGGTACACGGCCTTATGGCCTCACAATAGTTCACTTATCAAATAGTGTCATACATACATCGGCTCGCAGGCCGGCCACACATGACAAAATAAAAACAACTATTCGCTAAGGCCTTCGAGGGTCAGCACAGCAATATGGGCTCCAGCCCGCTAACTTGCACTCGGCTCCGCAGCACCTGCAAGCAACATTCCACCGCACAGTGGCAAACAATGCAACGGTCAGCAAAAACCGACCAAATTATAACGACCCCGCCCCTTACTCGGGACGACGGTGCTCTTTCCCTGCATATCATTAGCCCAGCTAAACAATTATGTAAAAACATACTTCGTCGCAGGTGTAGGCTCGCACGGCCAAACACCTCGTGCACTCAGGGCACATTAACGGTGAATCCTGACACTTCAGCGTCTTCACCACCACGCTCAGGATGGCAACAACATGAGCATTTCAGCCTTCCCGACCACTGTCAAAGGCTCCTGACTGTGCCAACGGCCAGTCCCCTTTTCGGGTCTCTCGCACCGAACCACATAGCCCAGGTCCAATTCCACTTGCCAGTTGCTCACAACGCGTAGTACACCTTAAGACGTACGCACGAGCCAAGATTCTCTCGGATCCTGCCATTTCCAAACAATCACATAACCCAATTATGTTCAAGGCCGGTTCCCAGACCGCCAAGTTAGCAGAAAAATGATTCCGCTCAGTTTTCCGGGTGCGCCTTGGAGCTAACCTCCAAGTATCCCTGCTGCAATCTACCGCGTAGAAACCCTAAAACCCAAAGCACAGAATCTTCTCTGGCAAAACATATCAAATGCAACATCAACGATCCATACAGTACACGTCCGGGTAGGCTTCACACACAATGCCTATGCCCGTACTTCGATTCCGGACTATATATGCAACACAAGGGGGACTATTCACATCAACCCCAAGGAACACCACGCACTCACCGCACACTCGCGGGAGAAGGTTTTCCCTATGCAAAAAGGAAGAGCTTCACATGCTCAAGTAGAGAATCATTATCCTAGTAGTACGCTTTGGCACCATGGAAAAACTGCATGTATGGAAACCTTCGCAACGAACTTTCCTCCACAGATCTGCTCTCAGATCTTAAAACGGTGCTCCGATGCTCTGCCAGCGGCCGGAAAACTCCTCCTTCTTCCTCCTCTTTCTAACTCCTTGAGAGAGAGAGACTAAGGGAGAAAATGAGGAGTTGATCCTCTATTTCCGACCTTAACAGTGCAGGGAAACCATCTGGGCCGTTGGATCTTATTTAAAGAAATCGAACGGCTCTGATCCGCTCAAAAATCAACAGACCTGGGCCGAACACGGCTTGGCACGCGGCCGTGTCCCAGGCCGTGTTCCTCGATCCAGGCATGATCGTCGAACACAGAGACTCACACGGGCTCAGACACGCCCGCGTCTCACTCGACACGCCCGTGTTAGGTCCTCGACACGCCCGTGTCCCGGGGCGTGTCACATATAACCGCCATGCCAACCAACATGACCCAACTGAACACGGGTATGAACACGCCCATGTCACCCCTGACACGCCCGTGTCAAAAGTGTTCACAACCCTTGTTTCCTACTGTGTCCTTCTCGGGACACAGCCGGCCAACACACCTAGCATGACACGGCCATGGACACGCCCGTGTCCCTGGCCGTGTACCTCTATACAGGAGTCAAAAATCCTATTTAGACGCGACCAGCTCAAATATAATTTTCGAGGCGTTACAAATCTCCCCCACTTAAGGAATTTCATCCCGAAATTAAGTAAACGTACACAAAACTACAAGTTACCTGAACGGATAACTCGGGGTATTCTTCCAACATAGTTTGCTCTCGCTCCCAAGAAAGCTCCTCACGTCCGCAATTATCCCAACAGACTTTAACCATTCAGATATCCATGTTGTGGAGTCACATGGCTGCAACGTCTTCTATACGTATAGGCTCGACCTTTGTCGTCAACTCGTAATCAACTGGCACCTGATCAACCGCAAGTATCTGCGAAGGCTCTTGCACCGCCTTACGCAACACGGATACGTGGAACACATCATGTAGCCCACTCAACTCCACCGACAGCTTCAATCTATACGCTGCTTCGCCAACACGCTCCAGGATTTCAAATGGTCCAAGGTATCTCGGACTCAACTTCTTTAAGTGTCGAACCCGCAAGGCATCCTGGAACGGCTTGATTTTCAAGTACACCCAGTCGCCAACACTGAACTCCACGTTCCTATGCTTGGCATTATAGTGCTTTGACTGTCTGTCCTGAGCGATCTTCAACCGTTCCTGAATTGTCCGTATCACTGAAGTGGCATCTTCCACTGCTTGACATTTGTAAAGCTTCGACTCACCCGTCTCCAACCAAGACAACGACGTGCGACACTTTCTCCCGTACAAGGCCTCGAAAGACGTCATTCCAATACTCGCCTGAAAGCTGCTGTTATACGCAAACTCCACCATGTACAGTTGATCTTCCCACTGCTTTCCAAAATCTAGGACGCACATGCGAAGCATGTCCTCCAACGTCCGGTTGACCTTCTCGGTTTGGCCATCTGTCTGCGGATGAAAGGTTGTGCTGAACTTTAGCTTAGTACCCAACAAACTATGCACCAACCTCCAGTCATTCGACATGTATCGTCCATCTCGATCACTAACAATACTGCGGGGCACACCATGCAACCGTACAATATTCTCCACATAGAGTTTGGCCAACCTTTCCACCGGATCTTCCTTCCTGGTCGGGATGAAGTGCGACACCTTTGTCAACCTATCTACGACCACTCAAATGGAGTCGTTTCCCCTCTGCGACTTCGGCAAACCATGCACAAAATCCATAGATATGTCGTCAAATTTCCATTCTGGGATAGGCAAGGACTTTAGGAAACCCCCGCGCTTCTGGCACTCCGCCTTAACCAAGACACAAGTCTGACACTTAGCCACATAAAATGCTACATCTTTCTTCAATCCTGGCCACCAAAATAATTTCTTCATGTCTCTATACATCTTCGTGCTTCCCGGGTGGATTGAGTACTTGGTATGATGAGCCTCATACATCAACTCCTCCCGAAGATTATCCGCACTAGGAACGCATAGACAACCGTCCTTCCTTAGCAACCCATCCTCAACAACAAACTGGGAACTTGACCCATCCAATGATTCATCCAAAATCTGCTTCTTACTGTTATCCTGAATCAAAGCCCGCCGAACTCTATCATCTAGGTCACACTGCACCTCGGTCCAAAACAGTTTCGCCTCAGTACCAGACTGCTTGTCGACGCAAGATATCTACAAGGCCTCCAACTCACGGACCAATCTCTCATCATGTACCGACAACCAGTTGGCCTGTGCAGGAACCTTACGACTCAACGCATCCGCCACTACAATACTGTTGGGTACATTGGTCAAATGTACCTGATTTGAAGAAGCCTCACCTAACTCAATGATATATATCATAATGTATTTGATGTTTGTTTGAGTTACTTGTGCAGGTTAGGTATTCACTGGACTGAAGCTAAAAGTTTGCAAGTCCATGTGTCGACACCCAGAGGGAAAGTGTCGACACTTGAGAAAGCTTGTGTCGACACCCAGACAAGCAGTGTCGACACTTGGAGTAATTGTGTCGACACCTGAGAAGAAGAGTCGACACCAGTCAGAAAGTGTCGACACTTGGAGCTGTGTCGACACTCAGTGAAGAAGAATGCAGAAAAGCTGTGTCGACACTTAGCAGAAGTGTCGACACCTAGAAGAGCTGAGTCTACATCAGAAAGTGTCGACACTTGGAGTTGTGTCGACACTCAGCAAAATACTGCAGAGACAAGGACAAGTGTCGACACTCAACACAATGTGTTGACACTCAATCAGCAGAGTCAACATATGAAGAATGTGTCGACACTCAGCACAATGTGTCGACACACACTCAAAGAAGTCAACACTTGAAGTATGTGTCGACACTCAGCACAATGTGTCGACACACAACCTGAAGAGTCAACACTTGAAGAAAGTGTCGACACCCAGCACAATGTGTCGACACTTAGTTGAAGACTCTACACTTGAAGAAAGTGTCGACACAAGGAGCTGTGTCGACACTTAGCAAAGAACAGAAAAGTTTACAAAATATTCTAAGTACAAGTGTCGACACTAAGGGAATGTGTCGACACTCAGCTGAAGAAACAAAATTGAAGACTTGTGTCGACACCAAGAAGCAGTGTCGACACTTGACAGTTTCAACATATGAAGATGTGTCGACACAAAGGAGATGTGTCGACACTTAGAAGAATTCAACAAGTTACAGAAGATCAAGTACTTGTGTCGACACTTAATTTCAGTGTCGACACTTGAAGAAGAATCTGTGTCGAGACATACAAGGAGTTGTGTCGACACCTTGTAGACTTGTGTCGACACTTACACAACATGTGTCGACACTTGGTCTATAAGTGTCGACACTTAAGAACAGAAAGTCTCGACACTATCTGACAGTTAGAGAATTTCAAGAAGTGACTGGTTGACATGACAGCTGCCGATCCAGCCGGTCTACAGCAACTGTCAGAGATGTCAGAAATCAGTTATGAACCGGACCAGCCGGTTACCATGAAGAAGGCCTATAAATAGGCACAGACTGTTTACAGAAACTGTTTTTTGTGTTGACAAGGTGTTATTAATAAGTTGTTAAAGCTATTTGAAGTAATTGATCATATTATTCAAGTAATCAGAAAAGTGGTACACAGAGAATCAACACAAGAAGATCTGGCAGTCCAACTGCAGATCTAAGAAGTTGGAGAGAGAGAGCTCCAATCAAGAATTCGGTCTTTGGAACTAAGGCTGAGAAGAAGGATTCAGAATCATCTGGATCTTAAGAAGTAGAGGTCAAGGATCAACTGCAGAGGATTCAGACTAATTCAGTTCTACTCAAGAAGCTTTGAAGGAAGCTAAGTCAGTTTGGATCTAGCTGAGTTCTTCCAAGAACTCTTCAAGAAACTCTCAACTCCTCTCTTATTTTCTGAGTTGTAGAGTTAGTTATTGTAATTCAATTTTAACTTGTAGGATCCATTGGATCTGAGCGAATTGTAAGCCTATATTATAAAGGCTGAGGGTAGGGCTTGGTTGCCTGAGTGTAGGAGTTGAAGAACTCTGAGTGTAGGCCTTAATTGGCTGAGTGTAGGCCTGGGTGGCTGAGTGTAGACCTTGGTGGCTGAGTGTAAGGCTTTGGGCCTGAGGTGTAGGAACCTAGTTGGGTTCTGAGATAGTGGAGAAGTTTGGCCGAATCTAGTACACTGCTAGATAGGCGAAGGGGGAAAGTGGATGTACCCAAAGATTGGGGAACCACTATAAATTTGTGTGTCTACTGTGCTGTGCTGTGCTGTGGATTAGCAGTTTATATTTTGTTATTGTTGTTAGCTGTAGAAATCTGTGTGATAACTGTTTTGCTGCCAACAAAGTTTTAAAAAGGTTTAGGTCACCTATTCATCCCCCCCCTCTAGGTGTTTAGGTACCATATCTTTCAAGTGGTATCAAAGCGAGGTTCCTCAAAAAGGACTAACTGTCTGAGGAGATCTAGTTTGGCAGATTCAGTGTAAGTCAGAACACAGTTTCAAGAAAATCAAGAACATGGGTTCTTCAGAGAATCACAAGGAATTGGGTTCAATGAAAATGCCTATATGCAGAAAAGAGATCTTTGGGATCTGGAAAGAAAGGGTTAGGCTATTTATGGAGGCATCTGACCCTAGAATCTACATCACAGTCAAAGAGGGGCCATATGTGCCCATGAAGGTTTCAGTTTTGGATGCTACACAGAGAACTCCAAAGGATTTCTCTGAGATGACTAAGGATGAAATTGTCCTAGCCACTATGGACAAGAGGGCACAAAACATTATAGTAAGTGCCATTGATGATGCCACTTTTCAGAACTTAATTCACTGTAAAACAGCAAAAGAGATGTGGGATACTCTCATTGTCTATATGGAAGGTTCTGAAGAAGTTAGGCAAGATAGGAAGTCCTTGCTTAATCAAGAGTATGAGAGCTTTAGGCAAGGAAGAGGAGATAGCATCACTGAATGCTACAAGAAGTTCTATAGAATTGTTAATGAACTCATGTCCTATGGAAGAGAGTTCACTAACTATGAATTGAATGATAAGTTCTTAAGGTCCCTAACCAAAGATTGGGACACCAAGATCTGTGCCATCAGAGAAATGGCAAAGTTGGGAGAAATTCCTCCTCCTACACTGTTTGGCAAGTTGTTGTCTTATGAGATGTAGCTGTCAGTGAGAAAAGAGGAGGAAAAATCAATAAGGACTGAGCACAGGGAAAGGACTGTTGCCTTCAAGTCAGAAGTACCTAGAAAGGGCAGGACTAAGTCATCAACTCCTCCTCCAGAGGTAGTTGAATCAGAATCTGATGAGTCTGTTAGCACAAAGTCTACAAGCAGTGAAAGTGATGAAGACTTTGCTGCATTCACCAGACATTTTCAGAAATTCCTGAAGAAGAAACAGTGGAGGTCCAGACCTTCATTTTCCAAAGGGAAAGAAGTCCAGTATCAGGAAAAGAAGCCTTCAAAGAAGGACAAGAAAAAGACAAAGACTAGCAAGGCAACTGGGTCTAAGATAGTGTGTTACTGCTGCAATAGACATGGTCATGTTATTGCAGATTGTCCTGAGAGAAGAAAAGAATCCAGTGACAAAAAGAAGACTCACTTCAAAGGAAAGAAGGAGAAGTCCTTTGTTGCAAAGAATGAGAAGACTCTTTCAGACATTTCTTCTTCAGACACTGAGACAGATGCTGAAGCCTACATAGGACTATTTGCTGAAGAAGAAGAAGAGTTTATGCAGATCATGGAATCAATCTATGAACAGGAAGAGTGTCAGTGCCAAGGACTGATGGCATTGACTGAAAGTACCAAAATCCTGGAGCAGCCAGGACCTAGTCAGGTATAAAGTCCAACTCAAAGTTCAGATTCCAGTTCTAGTTCAGAGTCAGATTCATCTTCATCAAGTGATGGAAGTGTTTCTGAATCTGAGGGAGATATTCATCAGCTCTTAGATGAATATAAAGTACTGTTGCAAGCCTATAAGAAAAGCAAGACCCTAGCCAAAAGTCAGGCAAAGGAGATTGCTGATCTCAAGGCAGCTGCAACAGATTTTGAGAAGAAATTTGATCTAAAGCTCAATGAGATAGCCGGGCTGAAACACATTACTGTGATTCAGATGGGAACTATCACCTATAAAAATGATCAAATTAAGAAACTGGAGATCAATCTTCAGAAGGAAAGAGAGCTAGTTGCTAGGTTTTCAAAACCTAAATCAGTGCTACCCTTGATTGATGAATTTGTTCATCATAAAGGAAAGGCTGGATTGGGTTTTATTAAACCAGCTAGGACTGTTCAGGATCAGTCCAAGTCCAAGGGCAAAGCCCCAACATTCAATAAGCCTGCTGTAGTCAAGACAGCCAAGTCTGTACCTAAGCAAAGGTACAACAAGTTTGAATGCTGGTGTTGTGGCAAAGTTGGCCACTTTGCCTTGGACTGTTGGCACAATGCAAGTGCCAATGGGAGTAGCAAGCTACCTGGTGGAAAGCCAGTAGGTAGCTATGTCATGTTGCAAACTAACAATCACCAAGGACCCAAGTTTACTTTGGGTTCTAAGGTTCATTAATTTGTTTTGCAGGTGAATCCAAGTGGCCATACCCCAACATGGTACTTGGATAGTGGATGTTCCAGACACATGACTGGAACAAGGGGACTACTGAAGGACTACATTTCAATCAAAAATGGTCCTAAAGTGACCTTTGGTGGTTCTGAAAAAGGAATCATCAAAGGGTTTGGTAACATTTCTTCAAACCTTGTTACCATTACTCAAGTGGCTTATGTTAAAGGGTTGAAACACAACCTTATAAGTATAAATCAGTTAAGTGATGTAGGGTATGACATCTCATTTGTTAAAGATGGTTGTCATATCAAGAGGTCAAGTGATCAAAAAATCATTTTGACAGGTTATAGGAAGAGAAATGTCTATTGTCTAGACATTATGGTTGAGAACAATAGTTCTCCAATTTGTCTTGTAGCTGATGAGACAGTCTCTCAATGTGTCAAATGGCACAAGAGCCTTGCCCATCTTAATTACAAGACTATTAGCAAACTCTTTAGCAAAGAGTTAGTGAGGAATGGTCCTCAAGTTAAGTGTGTTAAAGATGGCATTTGCTCAGCTTGTCAAAAGGGCAAGCAGACCAAATCCACCTTTAAAAGCATTGAGAACAAAGATGCTGTGAGGTGCTTATACCTCTTGCATATGGATCTCTTTGGTCCAATGCCAGTTCACAGCTTAGGTAGGAAGGTCTATACCTTTGTAGTTGTTGATGACTACTCAAGGTTTTCCTGGGTGTTCTTCTTAAAGCAGAAATCTGAAACACCTAGGGTCTTCTATAGCTTTGTTAAGCAAATTCAGAATGAATTGAACTGTACAGTGGTCAAAATTAGAAGTGACCATGGTACTGAGTTTCAATCTGAAAGCATGACAAAACTATGTGAAGACTTTGGGATATTTCAAGAATTCTCTTCACCTAGAACACCTCAGCAAAATGGCATTGCTGAGAGGAAGAATAGAACCTTGATAGAGGCTGGTAGAACCCTATTAAGTGATTCATCACTGCCAGAGTATTTCTGGGCTGAAGCAGTTAACACTGCATGCCATGTGATAAATAGGGCTACCATCACTAAAAGGTTAAATAAGACCCCCTATGAAGTTGTGAAAGGCAGGAAACCAAACCTATCCTATTTCAGGATTTTTGGTTGCAAATGCTTCATACTTAACAATGGGAAGTCTTACTTAACTAAGTTTGCTGCCAAGTCCCAAGAGGGAGTGTTTGTTGGGTACAACAATAATAGTAAGGCTTATAGAGTCTACAACTTGACTACACAAGTTGTAGAGGAGACTGTGCATGTAGTTTTTGATGAGACAAAGCTTATTAACAATGAGTTGTCTAGCAATGTATGCAGCCCCACAGGTCTTACTAAGAAGATGGACAAGCTAACCATAAAAGATGTACCTGCTGCAAGACAGCAAGTAGAAGAAGATGGCTTATGTCCAGGGGGAGAACTACATGTACCAGGAGCTAAAGAAGTACAAGGAACTCAGCATGATGAAGATGCTGTAGAAGTACAACCAGAAGTAAGGATGCCTCCAGCCAACAGGCATCTAAGAGATCATCCAGTAGAGCTGATTATTGGAGATCCAAGACAAGGTGTTCAGACAAGGAGCAGAAATCAGAATGCTGCAGTATATTCAAGTTTTCTGTCTCAAATAGAACCAAAGAAATTTGAAGAAGCTATACAAGATCCATAGTGGACTGAAGCTATGCAAGAAGAACTTAATCAGTTCAAAAGGTGCAAGGTTTGGGAACTAGTTCCTAAACCTAAAGACCACAATGTTATAGGAACTAAGTGGATCTACAGAAATAAGTTAGATGAACAAGGGGTCATCATTAAAAATAAAGCAAGACTGGTTGCAAAAGGATATAGGCAAGAAGAAGGTATTGATTTTGATCAAACCTTTGCCCCAGTAGCCAGACTGGAGGCCATAAGGATGTTCTTGGCCTATGCAATCTATCAAGGATTCAAGGTTTACCAGATGGATGTCAAGTCAGCATTCTTAAATGGTAATCTTAAGGAAGAAGTCTATGTGGAGCAGCCTTCAGGTTTTGTTGATCCAACTCAACCTCATTATGTCTATAGACTTAGGAAAGCATTGTATGGGTTAAAGCAAGCTCCCAGAGCTTGGTATGAAACCCTATCTAGTTTCCTCATTGAGAACAAGTTCACAAGGGGGAAAATAGATAAGACTCTATTCCTTAGGGAATCTAGAGGCAAAGTCATACTAGTCCAAATATATGTAGATGACATTATATTTGGGTCTACTGAAAGCAGCCTTTGCAAAAAGTTTGCAAAACTTATGCAAGGTCAATTTGAGATGAGTAGTATGGGAGAACTGAAGTTTTTCTTGGGTCTACAAGTTAAACAGACTGAAAGTGGCTTGTCCATATGTCAGTCCAAGTTCACCCTAGAACTCATAAGGAAATATGGTATGGATTCATCCAGTACCATGAAGACTCCTATGGGGTCAAGTATGTCTCTTAGCAAGGATGATGCAGGGAAACCTGTAGATGAAACCTTGTATAGAGGGATAGTTGGCTCCTTACTATACTTGACTGCTAGTAGACCTGACATCATGTATGCTACATGTGTTTGTGCCAGGTATCAAGCCTGCCCTAAAGAGTCTCACTTGACTGCAATCAAGAGAATTTTGAGATATCTAAAGGGCACTCCTTATCTAGGCCTCTGGTACCCTAGGAATGGAGATTTTGATCTAATAGGTTATACAGATGCAGACTTTGCAGGATGCAAAGAGGATAGAAAGAGCACAACTGGAACCTGTCAATTCCTAGGTGGAAGAATAATTTCATGGAGCAGCAAAAAGCAGACTAGTGTGGCTATCTCCACAGCTGAGTCAGAGTATGTAGCTGCAGGAAGTTGCTGTGCTCAACTTCTATGGATTCAACATCAGCTAGAAGACTATGGATTTCAGGTAAGTAGAACTCCACTTTACTGTGATTCTACAAGTGCTATTTCAATAGCTAATAATCCTGTATCACATAGTAGAACTAAACATATTGAGATTAAATATCACTTTCTTAGGGAGCATGTAGAAAGAAATGATATTGCACTTGAATATGTTAAAACTGATAATCAGATAGCTGATATGTTTACTAAGCCCTTAGAAGAAGCTAAGTTCAATAGGTTCAAAATTGAACTAGGTATGATAAACTTAGACTAAGTTTACAGAACTAAAAATTAGCTAAGTAAAAATGTGTCGACACATAGACAAGTCTATGTCGACACAGAATAGTAAGTGTCGACACTTCAGGAAAATGGTGTCGACACATCTAGGAAGTTGGTGTCGACACTTCAGAATGCTTAGTGTCGACACATGTCGAGTTGGTGTCGACACATCCAATGAGGTGTCGACACTTAAGTTTTACTCAGAATTTTCTAAGTAACGTCTCGACTACATGTCGAGTAGTGTGGTGTCGACACATAACCAAGTGTCGACATATAAAATCTGTTGACTAAACTTGTGTCGACACATGTGTGTCGAGACATTATAAGTCAGTGTCGACACTTATTGCCAGTGTCGACACATCTTTAGTAATCCATCCCGCCTGTTCGTCTTCAAACCAGAAAGGTATAAATAGGATTCTGTCTTTGTTTGTCGACACGCTTTCAGAGTTTCGAGACCAAACTACTGTGTCGACATTTCTCTTTCCTAAAGACTAATTCTACAAACCCTAATGGCTCCCAAGCTCGAGGAGAACATCAATGAAGGCTATGAACTAGTTCGTGGCGCGTTCGACGATGGCGATCAAGAAATCAAATCGGTGGTAACCCTAGTCACCAATTCTGGATTGGAGTACTTGGTTTCAGAACCAACCAAAATATGGAAGAAGGAAGTTCTTGAATTCCTTACTGGAGCTTCTGTAGATGACTCAGGTTACAGAATCAAATCACGAGTGCATGGAACAAAGGTTAAGATTTCACCCAAAACTCTGAGAAAGGTACTTCAGCTACCTAAAATTCAAGAAGAAGAGGAAGTGACTACTTCTAAGACCAGAGAAGCACTTACCTGGTGTGGTTTAGATCCTAAGCTAAAGATAGGATCTGTATTCAACAGAAAAGGAATGAATAACCAAGGAAAATTCCTGTCTGAAATTGTGGGGAAAGATATACTCAGCAAGACTGGAGGGCATGACAGGGTGTCAGCCTCCATGTTCAATGTTATGACCAGAATTATCTTCAACCTAAAAACAGACTGGTCAATGGTTGTGTATGAGAAAATTAAGGAGAGTCTGAAGAAGCCCAATC
The DNA here is from genome assembly GCA_039583875.1 of Platanthera guangdongensis. NCBI lineage: Eukaryota > Viridiplantae > Streptophyta > Magnoliopsida > Asparagales > Orchidaceae > Platanthera > Platanthera guangdongensis. Next base: position 52,443,813 of record CM077157.1, on the reverse strand, counting down.
TGGGCAGAATACTAAGTCTCTACCTGGCTGGTACAATACCAGAGGTAATGAGCACTGCTGCAGGTAGCAAAATCAACCACATGAGAAAGATGGACATGAGGATCTTTTCTAGGTGGGAAAGGGTGTTGTCAAAGGATATACCTACACCTGAGAAGGAAGTTACTAAGAAAGATTCACCTCCAAAGAAGAAGAGGAAAATAGCTCCTGTGACACAGGAGTCCTCTAGCAGTTCAGGTAGTGAAGAACCAGTTGTTTTCACTCCTGATAGTCAAGAGGAAGTGGCGGCAGAGAAGTCTCCTGCTCCTCAAGAGACAGCTGAAATCCAGGGGGAGCTGCCTCCAGCTAGCCCCAAGTTTAAGGATCCAAGTCAGGGGGAGCTTCCAGGTGTAGAAGAACCATCTACACTGGAGAGTGAGCAAGCCACCATCCTCATCCAAGAGGTACTTATTGATCTTAATACTTTCAATTTTTCTGTAATAGATTCTGATTTGTCTGATGTCCATCAGCAAACTCAGCAAGCAAATCAAGAACCAGATGTTGTTCTCCAAGACACATCAGTAGTACAAGAAGTAGTTCCTGATAAAGTAGTTGATGAACCCAGTACTTCTCCTGCACAGTCTCCAGCTGAATACACAATGAAAGATCTATTTCTTAATTTAGATCAAGAGGATTTTGACATGGACAAGCATGCTGCTGCTGAAGAGAAGGGTGCTGCTGCTGAGGGGGAGACACTGCAAGTTCAGGAAGAGCCTATAAGGCAAGAAAGTGAGAAAGCACTTGATGTGCAAGCTGACCAACCATCAAGCCCTAAGGACAGGGTGAATATAGCCAGTACTTCAGAGTCTGAGGAAGATGAGACTGCACAAGCTAAAAAGAAGAAACTCTATGTCTTCAAGAGGAGAAGTCAGAGTTATAAGAAAGCCTTGCAATCAATAGCCCCACAGCCTATAGTTCAACAAGCTCCAACTGTTGACTATAGTGCTCTACTGATTGCATTGCAAATAAAGATGGATGAACAAAGGAAAGCAATAGAAGCTTATGTGGATGAAGGGCACAAGTCCCTACAGTTTGACTTAGCTCAAGACATCAAGTCAATAAGGTTTGAGATGAACCTGAATAAAAAGGAGATGAATGAATGCTTCCACAAGGGTGGAAATGCAGTGGTGTTTCTGGCAACACATCAAGAGAAGATAAAGTCTCAAGTAGATGATATAGCACTGAAGCAAGGCTATGTGCTGGAGAATCAGTTGAGAATGAATGACAATCTGACAGCTTCTCACAATGCTATAGTCACTGAACTGAAGAATAAGACTGCTGAACCTTCAACATCATCTGCTGCTGCAAAGGCTGAATTTGATAAAGCTTTTCAAGATGAAATTGCTGCTGTCAAGACTGCAATCAAGGATTCACAGAAGGTCATTTCTGAATAGCTTACAAAGCTTAGACCTTATTTTAAAGATGGGATCAGGTATTTGGACAGTCAGATCAGATTCCAAAAGGATGATGTCAGAGACCATGTTGCACAAGAAGTCATAAAGGGGGAGAGGGTGTTAGTCAAAGCAAGCTCAGACCATGCTACATGGATATCAAATTCCATCAGGGCTACCCTTGGATATCCTCCCCTGTGTGATGATGATAATGTTGCTGAATCAGGGATTCAAAGTGCATATCATGGAGGTGAGCAACAGGAAGTAGCTCAAGTCATTTATCCACCTCCAGATTTTGAAATGATTCATGCAGATGTAAGCACAATGTATAGCCCAACTGCTGGAAAGTCAAATGTTGTTCTGGAAAAGGTTGTTCAACCTATAACAGCAGCTATACAAGAGGCATTGGACAAGGAAGAAGAGACAAGGCTGTCAAAGAAGAAGTTTAGGGAACTAGCTGAGCAAAAACCAGATTTTGAACAGTGGAGCCCTACTTCTAGGAACATCATCCTCACAACCTGGAAAGCAGCCAAGGACAATGCTCATGAAAGGAACAAATGGTTCTCAGAAGCAGAATGGAGGAAGCATGAAATTAGGCAGGAAGCCATTGTCCAGTATAGAAGGAAGGCTAAGTTAGGAAAGCTACCTCCTACAGCTGTGGAGCCTAGCAAGTACTTTCCTAAGCCCTATCATTACTTTGAGAGACAAAAGATCAAGGCTGATAAGCAAGATCTCAAAGGAAAGAAGACTGCTGATACTGAGCCTGCTGCTGCTGCTGCTGTAAAGGCCAAAGTACAAGCTGGGAAAGGAATAGTTATAAAAGAATCTGATCAGAATTAGACTAAGATTAGACTGAAGAATGTTGTAATCTGTTACATCTAAACATTTTTGTAAATCATTGAAAATGTATTAAAAACAATGTTTGAACAATTTTTGATAAATATATTTCATGATTGTTCAGAAGAATGTATCTAATTCTTGTTTATTCTGTAATGCTGAATGAGTATACATGTGTGCTTTATTACATGTTTAAGTTTACCCAGTTGACATATACCTGCTTTACATCATTTTATAATTTTTAATTGTGAGTGGTGTATATCATTGACTAAGGGTTATGACTTCTCCAAATAGGGGGAGATTGTTGGGTACATTGGTCAAATGTACCTGATTTGAAGAAGCCTCACCTAACTCAATGATATACATCATAATGTATTTGATGTTTGTTTGAGTTACTTGTGCATGTTAGGTATTCACTGGACTGAAGCTAAAAGTTTGCAAGTCCATGTGTCGACACCCAGAGGGAAAGTGTCGACACTTGAGAAAGCTTGTGTCGACACCCAGACAAGCAGTGTCGACACTTGGAGTAATTGTGTCGACACCTGAGAAGAAGAGTCGACACCAGTCAGAAAGTGTCGACACTTGGAGCTGTGTCGACACTCAGTGAAGAAGAATGCAGAAAAGCTGTGTCGACACTTAGCAGCAGTGTCGACACCTAGAAGAGCTGAGTCTACATCAGAAAGTGTCGACACTTGGAGTTGTGTCGACACTCAGCAAAATACTGCAGAGACAAGGACAAATGTCGACACTCAACACAATGTGTCGACACTCAATCAGCAGAGTCAACATATGAAGAATGTGTCGACACTCAGCACAATGTGTCGACACACACTCAAAGAAGTCAACACTTGAAGTATGTGTCGACACTCAGCACAATGTGTCGACACACAACCTGAAGAGTCAACACTTGAAGAAAGTGTCGACACCCAGCACAATGTGTCGACACTTAGTTGAAGACTCTACACTTGAAGAAAGTGTCGACACAAGGAGCTGTGTCGACACTTAGCAAAGAACAGAAAAGTTTACAAAATATTCTAAGTACAAGTGTCGACACTAAGGGAATGTGTCGACACTCAGCTGAAGAAACAAAATTGAAGACTTGTGTCGACACCAAGAAGCAGTGTCGACACTTGACAGTTTCAACACATGAAGATGTGTCGACACAAAGGAGATGTGTCGACACTTAGAAGAATTCAACAAGTTACAGAAGATCAAGTACTTGTGTCGACACTTAATTTCAGTGTCGACACTTGAAGAAGAATCTGTGTCGAGACATACAAGGAGTTGTGTCGACACCTTGTAGACTTGTGTCGACACTTACACAACATGTGTCGACACTTGGTCTATAAGTGTCGACACTTAAGAACAGAAAGTCTCGACACTATCTGACAGTTAGAGAATTTCAAGAAGTGACTGGTTGACATGACAGCTGCCGATCCAGCCGGTCTACAGCAACTGTCAGAGATGTTAGAAGTCAGTTATGAACCGGACCAGCCGGTTACCATGAAGAAGGCCTATAAATAGGCACAGACTGTTTACAGAAACTGTTTTTTGTGTTGTCAAGGTGTTATTAATAAGTTGTTAAAGCTATTTGAAGTAATTGATCAGATTATTCAAGTAATCAGAAAAGTGGTACACAGAGAATCAACACAAGAAGATCTAGCAGTCCAACTGCAGATCTAAGAAGTTGGAGAGAGAGAGCTCCAATCAAGAATTCGGTCTTTGGAACTAAGCCTGAAAAGAAGGATTCAGAATCATCTGGATCTTAAGAAGCAGAGGTCAAGGATCAACTGCAGAGGATTCAGACTAATTCAGTTCTACTCAAGAAGCTTTGAAGGAAGCTAAGTCAGTTTGGATCTAGCTGAGTTCTTCCAAGAACTCTTCAAGAAACTCTCAACTCCTCTCTTATTTTCTGAGTTGTAGAGTTAGTTATTGTAATTCAATTTTAACTTGTAGGATCCATTGGATCTGAGTGAATTGTAAGCCTATATTATAAAGGCTGAGGGTAGGGCTTGGTTGCCTGAGTGTAGGAGTTGAAGAACTCTGAGTGTAGGCCTTAATTGGCTGAGTGTAGGCCTGGGTGGCTGAGTGTAGGCCTTGGTGGCTGAGTGTAAGGCTTTGGGCCTGAGGTGTAGGAACCTAGTTGGGTTCTGAGATAGTGGAGAAGTTTGGCCGAATCTAGTACACTGCTAGATAGGCGAAGGGGGAAAGTGGATGTACCCAAAGATTGGGGAACCACTATAAATTTGTGTGTCTGCTGTGTTGTGCTGTGCTGTGGATTAGCAGTTTATATTTTGTTATTGCTGTTAGCTGTAGAAATCTGTGTGATAACTGTTTTGCTGCCAACAAAGTTTTAAAAAGGTTTAGGTCACCTATTCACCCCCCCCCCTCTAGGTGTTTAGGTACCATATCTTTCAATTACCTTTCCCTGGCACATAATGTATCTTGAAGGAGTAGTCACCTAGGAACTCCATCCACCTTCGCTTCCTCATGTTCAGATCCTTTTGATCTAACAGGTACTTCAAGCTCTTATGATCGGTGTATATGTCGACTTTCACACCGTACAGTAGTGCCTCCACCGCTTTAGAGCAAATATCACGGCCGCTAACTCAAAGTCATGGACTGGATAATTTCTCTCGTGAGCCTTCAACTATCGTGAACCGTAGGCTATCACATTCCCATGCTATAGCAGAACACAACCTAAACCACTGCCCGAAGCGTAACTATAGATTTCAATCCCTTCGGTTCCACTTAGGGAACATAAAATAGGCGCCATGGTCAACTACCTCTTCAACTCTTCAAAAGCCTGTTCGCACTCCGGAGACCACACAAACTTCTGATCCTTCCTTGTCAACATCGTGAGTGGTAGTGCTATCCGCAAGAAGTTCTCTACGAAGCGCCTGTAGTAACCAGCAAGCCCGAGAAAAATCCGGACCTCTGCCACTGTAGTCAAAGCAGGCCACTCCCGTATCGCCACTAACTTCGCCGGATCCACAGCCATTCCTTCTCCACTAACAACATGACCAAAAAACGCTATCGAGGATAACCAGAATTCACACTTGGAGAACTTAGAATACAACTGGTTTCTCCTCAACGTCTCCAACATCAGGATATCATCGATAAATACTATCACGAAACGGTCCAGGTACTCTCTGAACGTCCTATTCATCAGATCCATAAACACGGATGGCGCATTGGTCAAACCAAACGGCATGACCGTGAACTCATAATGCCCAAACCGCGTACTGAATGCTGTCTTTGGGATGTCGCTCTCCCTTATCCTCAATTGGTAGTAACCGGACTTCAGATCTAACTTCGAATATACCGTTTACCTAACCAACTGATCAAGTAGATCGTCAATTCTCGGGATCGGTTACTTACTCTTTTCCCTAGCATGTCTTCCTTCGATAAGGTGATCCCCTCTAATGGCGGCGGGGTCTGTGACGTCGAGGCGATGTTCTTTCGATAGATCTGGTGGAGACTCCCCTTGCGGGCGACATTGGATCCTGAAAACGGACCCCCCTGGCTACTCGTCGGGTAATGACGCGACTGCATCGGTCGCTCTTCCATCGCCCAAGCGGGCTCCTTTCCAGCTCGCCTCGGCGGTGCTTCCTCTTCTAGCGGCGTCAGGCGGCGAGGAGAAGTCGTCGTGACCTCTGGTCGCTGAGCGAAACCGGCGAGAATGGTTTGCTCGATCTTCCTCGCGAACTCTTCGAATACGACCACTATTACAAACTCTCCACCTCGCGCGACGTCTCCTCCTACTGCCGAGTTGCCGACCAACTCTCCTTACTCGCCACCAATGGTCATCTCACTCAACTTCCAAACTTTCCTCGGTTGCGATCCACGCTCACTGCACCAAGTGTTGAAGCCAGGAAAAATCCCAACCTCAAAATTCGGACCAAATCCGCCTAAGGTTACTAGCTCAGAGGCTAGATCAGACGACAAAGATGACTAGAATGAAGAATCAGGTCAAATAGGACCCCAGATGTTGCGGCATGAAGGTCCCACCACGTACCTGAATGCTCGAAAGGATCAGCCTCTTCTCAACCAAGGATGGTCGAACTGGGTACGAGGGAAGCTAGCTGGCGAGGTCGCAAGGTCGTGACTTGATCTCCAAGGAAAAGGAATCCAAAGATTTAGCTAGTATCCGAAAACTGAAGCGCGCGAGTCTCCTACCGAGGATTTCAAGTGCTTTACCTCGTGCCCCTGGGGTCCTATTTATAGGCAAATGCAAGGGGAGGGCGGGGTCATATTTATACCCCACCCCCTGGCGACTAGGCGACTTCTAGAGGAACTCGCACTGGCTGGGCACGTATCTCTCCTAGTCGCCTACCTGGTGAGTATGCGAGGGGAGCTCGTCTATACTCGTCCAGGCTTCCGCGATCTTGAATGCTGACTTTGACTCCTGCCTTGACTTGTTGATCTTGACTTCTGCTGACCTGGCTGTGGTAGGACCCACTCTCGAAGAATACAGGTTGTACAAATATTATACAAACAACTCGGGATACTCCTCGAGCATGGTTTGTTCTCGCTCCCAAAAGAACTCGTCCCGCCCGCAGTTGTCCCAACGCACCTTTACGAGCTTCACCTCTTTGTTCCATAACTGCCAAACTTTTGAATCCTCTAAGCCCACTAGATGGACTTTCTTCCCCAAGTCCTCTTCTATCGGGACCGTCTATAATGGCCTCCCCAGTACCATGCTCACAAGGACGACCGCCGGTACCCCCAGCAGCACGCTCGAAAGGGTTCATCCTAACCAATTCTGCAGACCATGCACCCCAACCCCTCTTCATCCACAGGCGGGTTGTTGAGGCCAGGGATCGAACCCGAGACCTCCTTGATAAGGAGTTTTCAAACCACTCCTCATCACCAACTGAGCTGCAGTTCAGTTGGTGATGAGGAGTGGTTTGAAAACTCCTTATCAAGGAGGTCTTGGGTTCGATCCCCGACCTCAACAACCCACCTGTGGATGGAGAGGGGTTGGGGTGCATGTTCTACAGACCTGGTTAGGTTGAACCCTTTCTAGCGTGCTGCTGGGGGTGTCGGAGGCCGTCCTTACGAGTGTGGTGCTGGGGAGGCCGTTATAAAAAAGTGCCTCCCCAGCCTATGCTCACAAGGACGGTCGCCGGCACCCCCAGCACCATGCTCGAAAGGGTTCAGCCTAACCAGGTCTGCAGGTTATGCACCCCAACTCCTCTCCATCCACAGGCAGGTTGTTCAGACCGGGGATCGAACCCGAGACCTCCTTGATAACGTGCTTTCAAACCACTCCTGATAACCAACTGAACAACCCGCCTATGTATGGAGAGGGGTTGGGGTGCATGGTTTGCAAACCTGGTTAGGTTGAACCCTTTCGAGCGTGGTGCTAGGGGTGTCGGCAGCCGTCCTTGCGAGCGTGGTGCTAGGGATGTCGTTACACCGTCGCCGGTTCGATCACCACACTAACCTCCAGCAATGCTTTCCACAAGACGGAGACATGAAAGACATAGTGTAATCCACTCAATTCTGTGGACAATGCCAACCGATAAGCTGCTTCTCCGATGTGTTCTATAGCCTCGAACAGTCCCAAAAACCTCAGAATCAACTTTTTAAGTCGGCGAATCGGCGAAATGCCTTTGAACGGCTTGATCTTGAGATAGACTAGGGCTGCAAACGAGCCGAGCTCGGCAAAAATAGCCGGCTCGAGCTCGAGCTCGAGCTCGAGCTTTTTTTTTGAGCTCGAGCTCGAGCTCGAGCTCGACGAGCTAGTGTTTAATGCGCTCGAGCTCGAGCTCGGCAGCGCTCGACGAGCTCGGCATTGCTCGACGAGCTCGGCAGCGCTCTACTAGCTCCACGACTGAGCCTCTCCAGTCTCCACGAGCTCGATAGAGCTCCTCACCCTCGTGGTCCGCCGTCCGCCGCCGGCTCGCAAGCCAATGAACCAGGTTTTCTGGGCTCGAGCTCGGCTCGAAAGCAAGCTCGAGCTCGTCGAGCTCGTACTCGAGCTCGACATGCTCTAGCTCTAGCTCGACATGCTCGAGCTCGAGTCGAGGTTTTTTTGAGCCAGCTCGTCGAGATCTCGAGCCGGCTCAACTCAACTTGCACCCCTATGATAGACCCAGTCTCCTACCGCAAACTCCATATTCCTATGGTGGACATTAAAATACTTTGCTTGCCGGTCCTGGGAAACCTTCATGCGCTCCTGAATGGTTCGCACCAACTCGCATACATCGGCCACCACTTCTTTTCCCAAACGTTTTGTGTCTCCCGCCTCTATCCAGAACATTGACATTCGACACTTCCTTCCATACAAAGCTTCGTATGGCGCCATCTTTATACTTGCTTGGTAACTGTTGTTATAGGCGAACTCTACCATGAAGAGGTGATCTTCTGACTTCTTCCCAAAGTCAAGAGTACACATCCTCAACATATCCTCTATTGTATGGTTCGTTCTTTCTGTTTGTCCATCTGTTTGAGGATGGAATGTCGTACTGAACTTAAGCTTCGTTCCCAGACTTTTCTGAACCAACCTCCAGTCTTTGGACGTGAATCGTCCATCACGATCACTAATTATACTCTTAGGAATCTCATGTAGTTGCACAATGTTGCGAACATACAACTCTACCAGCTTCTCCCCACTGTCCTCTTTCCGGTTTGGGATGAAATGGGCCACTTTGGTCAAGCGGTCCACAATCACCCAAATCGCATCGTTTCCCTGCTGCGATCGAGGTAATCCATGCACAAAATCCATGAAGATGTCATCGAACTTCCATTCGGGAATCGGAAGAGACTTCAGGAACCCGCCCGACTTCTGGCACTCGGCCTTCCCTAAGGCGCTTGTTTGACACTGGCTCACGTACAAAGCTATATCACGCTTCAAACCAGGCCACCAAAAGTATTTCTTCATATCAAAGTACATTTCGTACTACCCGAGTGAATGGAGTACTTCGTAAAGTGAGCCTCAAACATCAACTTCTCGCGGAGCTTGCCAAACTGCGATACGCAAACCATTCCGTCCTTCCTCAATATTTGTTAATCATCTCCCAGGTGCTACCCTCACCCGTTTGCGCTTCCACCACGGATGGCTGCAACTCTTCATCCAAACTAATCGCTTCCCGCATACGATCGGATAAGTCGTTTTATAACTCGATCCAGTTCAATCGAGCCATACTTGACTCGCCTCTTGCTACACACTCAATGCTAAGGGACTCACAGTCCTGCATCAAAGGTTCATCATGTGCTTTGATCTAACTCCCTTGACCAGAATATTTCATACTCAAGGCATCCGCCACCACGTTGGCTTTGCCTGGCGTATACTGAATCACCACTTCATAGTCACCAAGGAATTCGACCCATCTGCGCTGCCACATATTCAAGTCCTTTTGGTCTAGAAGATTCTTCAGACTTTTATGGTCCATGAAGATCTCCACCTTCACACCATACACATAGTGCTGTCATAACTTTAGTGCAAAAATTACCGGCGCCAATTCCAAGTCATGGACAGGGTAATTCCTCTCGTGAGGCTTCAACTGCATAGACCCAAAAGCTATGACACTGCTATGTTGCACCAACATGCAACCCAACCCACATCCTGATGCATCAATGAAAATCTAAAATCCTTCAGTCCCTTTAGGCGGACTTAGGATTGGAGCTATCATCAGTCTTTCCTTCAGGGTGTCAAATGCCTGATTGCACTCTTGAGTCCACACAAACTTCTAATCCTTACGAGTTAGAGAAGTGAGGGGTAGAGCTATACGTGAAATTTTTTTCACAAACCGTTTATAGTACCCGGCTAGTCTAACGAAACTTCGGACTTCCGCCACGGTTCTAAAAACTGGTCAATCTCTGATCGCCTCCACTTTTGCAGGATCTACTGCCACCCCATCACCTCTAATCACATGGCCCAGAAATGCCACCTTCTCCAACCAGAACTCGCACTTTGAGAACTTTGCATAAAGCTGGTTCTCTCTCAACACTTGCAATACCAATCGCAAATGAATCTCAAGCTCCCCCTCCGATTTGGAGTATACCAAGATATCATCAATAAAGACGACAACAAAAGAGTCCAAGTACTCACAAAATACTCAATTCATCAAATCCATGAATACTGATGGTGCGTTCGTTAGCCCGAACGACATCACCGAGAACTCAAAATGACTATACCTTGTTCCAAAAGCAGCCTTAGGTATGTCCTCATCTCGAATCCACAACTGATAGTATCCTGACTTCAAGTACAACTTAGAATACACCACTGACCCCACCAACTGGTCGAACAGGTCATCTATCCGAGGAATCAGATACTTATTTTTGACAGTCAGTTTATTCAGCTCTCGGTAGTCTATGCACAACCGCATACTACCGTCTTTCTTCTTCACAAACAACACTGGCGCGTTCCAAGGTGAAGAACTGGGTCTAATATACCTCTGCTCCAACAGTTCTTGCAACTGAATTTTGAGTTCGGCTAACTCTTTTGGTGTCATCCTAAAAGGAGGACGTGACACCGGCCTAGCCTCTGACACTAACTCAATCGAGAAATCGATCTCCCGTTGAGGAGGTGCTCCAGGAAGCTCATCAAGAAACACATCCTCGAACTCTGCCACTTCTGGCACATCTCCAAGTGATATCCTGGAAAGGTGAACCTCCAACAACGCTACAAGAGCTACTCCTCCATGGTTAACTGCCCGCACCAACTACACGACCAAAATCAGGGACAATGCCACTCCACTAAGGCCCTCAAACTTAACCTATGTCTGGCCTTCACTTCTCAGGGTCACCACCTTAGATAGGCAGTCGATACTGGCACGCTGCTCTGCAAGCCAGCCCATTCCAAATATCAAATCGAACTCAACCAACGGTAGAGCCGCCGCTACTAACGTGAAGTCAACTCTGTCCAGACTCCAATAAATGCACCCCTTCTCCCTGGTAGTCATGGATGACTCATTTGGCATGCACACCTTCAGCTCTATGTACGCCGAGAATGGCTCAACTCCAATCCTCCAAATAAAGCTTTCCGCAAGGAAGGAGTGTGACGCTCCCATATCAAACAATAACCTAGCAGGGTACCCATAGACTAACACAAAGCTTAAAATATAGGCACATGCATAAATGATCTTGAAAGTCTAAGACAAAAGATTAATTTAAACTTTCATATCTGTCACCACATCAGGTTGGCGGATTGCTTCCTGCTGCCCAAGGTTATATGCCCTTGGCTGCATGGGTTGGAAATGAGAAGCGCTAGACTACGCCATCTTTCCTTTCTCCACTACGCTGGGCCCGGAGTGCACCGATTGTTCTTGTCTCGGCTTCTGCTCCGCGCCACCCTCAGTATAGAAACGAGTTATGTGGCCCGGTTTGCCATACTTGTAGCACGATCGTGGCCCCTTGAAATGAGACCCCCCCCCCCCCCCCCGAAGTCACACTATCCTTCTCCCAATTCTTGTAGGGATGAGACTTCTTCTTCCACTTACTCCCATCAGTTCTTTCTTGAGATTGAGAAGACTTTCCTTCACCCTGCTTGGCTGCAAAACCCTTTTGACGTTGGGTTCGCTACAAATCGCTCTCTAATGTTCTGGCAGCCTCAACCAGCTCATTGAAACCAACATTCTTCATAGATATGAGGGGTTGCCTCAGATTCTCCCTTAGTTCATGGTAGAAGAGGTTGTCCCTCTCCACATCATCAGCCATGGTCGTTCCAGCATAACGACCCAACCGAGTAAACTCTGAACATACTCGTCCATCATTTTGTCCCGCTGCACCAAGTGCAGAAATTGACTATGAAGGGCTAGCCTTGTCGACACAGGAATGTACTTTTTCAAGAAAGCATTCCTGAATTATTCAATGGATGGGGTGCTTCCAGGAAACTGGCGACCACTATGGCTCACGCAGCACAACTTAACGTCGCCTTCCAACATGAAGGTCGCAAACTCAGATTTCTTTTCCTCTGTCGTCTCTGTCGCCCTCAAAAGTTCTTGAATCCTTGCCCACCAATCCTCCACATCGGTCGGCGTGCCGACTCCCTTAAATATTGGAGGATGGAAGCTTAAGAAATACTTCATTTGCCGGTCTCCGTGCCCGACAACCACTCGTTCAGCTCGCGACTCTACTTGCCTGGCTCCTCCGCCTGACACGCCTATTACCGCATTCGGGGTAGCAGTGGTTGCTACCTGTGCAACAGGGGTAACAACTTGGGCTGTTGAGGCAGCTTGGGCTGCCACCAATGCTTCTGCGAGCATGCGACAAAAATCGTTTGTGGTTACCCCCATGCCCAACGGACCTGGAGTAATAGCACTGCTCGCCGAAGGCTATTCTCGTGGCCACGACGTTACCGTCTCGTCTCTTGCACCCTAAGCAAAAGCAAGGTAAAACAAGAACTAGCCTCTATTCGCAAGACGTAGACACTAGGACACTCATGGTCCCGCGATACTCCTATGTGGATTACTTCTTAACGCAATTCATTTAGGACATTCGTCCACGAAGACATACCTTGGACACTAACCTCCCTCTGATACCAAATTGTAATACCTCCTCTTTAATGACCATATAATAAGGGCCCGGCCGGGGCCCCACAACATACAGATACCACAGCTTAAGCATTATAAGATGATATAAACTACCCAACTCAAAACTCGGACTAAAAACAGCAGAAACAAAAGAGAAAAACCAAAAGTTATCCACTAACACATGAGTATCAACACAGCCTTATGGCCTTACAACATTTTAGAGTCCAAAATTCAACCATAACATTAAGTGTCAATGTGCATAAGCACTCATAGGCTACCTCAGCGTGCAAGCTGGAAAATATAGTACATAAAGCATTACATTCCACAAAACATAGCGATAACACTTCATGAGGCTTAGGTATTTTTGGCTGGCGAGCTTGCTAGAACTTGCGATCCTTGCCCTGTAAAAATTTGGTTATAACGTGGGTGTTGAAACTGAAAATCGGTCTATTATGGAGTTCACCCTTGGGGAAGGGGTGATCGCGCAGCTACTTCGCTCCTGCAAGCAAAACAATAAGGGAAACAAGGAAGGACTGACCCAAGGGCTTGGCGGGAGGACCCACCACACACCCGGAAGATCTTAGAGCGCGTCCCCTCCTTAGCCAAAGGCTGAGCTAAGGTATCCTCAAAAAGCGCTTGAGAGATGGAGCAAGAGAGCACAAGAAGCATGCTTTCTGACATACTCTTTGGGTCCTATTTATAGATTTCTAAAAACGACCTGCAAATAGCCAATTCCCATTGTTTTGAACGACTATGTGCAGTCCAGGTTGGCCTGCCAACAGCGTAACTCCGCTGTTCGGAAGGACTATGGGTAGGCCAGCGGGGGGCAAAATAGTAAAAAATACCTGATAAACCTGGGCGAGCTGAGGAGCTCGGCCACCCCTGAAGGTCCTGCTCGCCTGCTGTCTGTAGAGCTCAATAGGGCGATTGCGAGCTGGCTATTGTGCTCGCCCTTCGATCTTCCTTCATTAGTCGAGCTCAGCTCGACAAAACCCGGGTTTGGCTTGGCGGATGCTGAGCTCGGGGTCTACGATTGCCGAGCTCGGCCTTCTGATTTCCCTGTCGAGCTCGCCTGCTGCCATCTGAACCGGCCGTTCTGGTTCCTGGCGAACTCACTCACCGGATACGGGGTTGTGTATAATCCCCGCTATTTTTGAGCTTGGCAAAGCTCGGAAAGAAACATCCAACCCCAAGTGTTCGGCGAGTGCGGGGTGAACCAGAGAGAATCTTCAGGTGGGGTCCACCTGTGGCTATATATATACACCTACATACCTTCTTGACTCTTGACATTCCCTTTGCTCTAGCCCTGCCGAGATGTCGATCCCAAAGGAGATTCAAGAGCGACTCGCCCGGGTTCTCCAGACCTCGACTGCTCGCGTAGCTGCCATGACTGTGGTTCCACCCGCCGTCCCGCAGGGTGGCTCGGCCGAGCCCAACTCCGCCAAGAGGGTGAAGTCATTTCCTCAAGCGGTCGAGCCCATTTACGATGAATTGAGAACCACCTTGGAGCATGGGACCGGATCCTCCACTCTGTCTGCCCTTGAAAAGGGCAAGAATATTGTTGAACTCTGCGATGGCCTGGGCAGCCAGCTTGATGGCATAGTGGGCTCCACGCAGCGAGACTCCACCCTGCGAGCCAAGACCACACTTGCCAACTCGCGATTCATAACTTTGGAGAATCATCCCTGGGAACCGTCCCCCCCCCCTCGGGACCTTGGGCGTGGACTCGCAGAAACCGAACTCGTCGATGCGCGCGCCCTCCCCTCAGCGAGCTTTCGTGACCATAGGGGCGGGTGTGGAAACCATCCCCATTCCGGGATTCGACCTCCTCTCATCGGGAACTCACCGCCCAGGCCGCGGGAAGGACCTGAGGTTTGTCCCTCCCCGCACCTCCTTGGAGATGTCGAGCTTGTCTGGTAAACTCAGCCTTGAACTCTTGTCATGTGATTTTCCAGCACACCTCCCCTTGCTGATGCTTTTGCCTTCACATCTCCCGCCAGCCAATCCGCGGCCGAGGAGTCTTCACGGACAGCCCACTACTCTCCCTTCCCCTCCCCGAGATCGTTGGACTCTTACCTAGGCCATGAAGTGGAGAATGACGAGCTGACGAGGAGGGGGATCAAGCTCTTCAAGTAACTTGTGCGCGGGCTGCGCGAGGTGCAGGAAGTCAACGAGGCATTGCAACGCGACTACGTGTGTCTCACTGATGAGGTGCGAGGTGACCAGGAGGGCGAGATGACGTCTCCTTCCCGCCTTCTAGATGAGATTGACGACGGACTCTCGGTGGCGTAGAGGAATTCAGGGAGGATTCACAAGCTTCTCCGCGCGCGGCAGTCTGGGGATCGGGGGATGCGAGGCCTGGGTATATAGAAGGCAGTTCCCTTGTTGAGCCGACCGACACTCGCCTCCTGGTTCCCCCCTGTCTGCGCGCCCTACTTATTCCTGCACTTGATTGTAATAAATAACTTTAAACATTCTTAGATGTGTCTGGTATTTGAGTAATAATAATTATATTGTTTCTTATTTAACTTGGCCTGGGATGGAACGCACCGGACGTCGGCGAGCTAGGACGGCGAGCTGGGCCGATTCGGCAGTTTTGCCCCAGATTTCTTTTTCTATAAATAGCCCCCATCTCCCCAACCTTGTACCGCCGTATTAACTGCTCATTTTCTCTCTCTTCTCGCGCTTTTCTCTTTCGTACTCGCGCTCCACCCCCTTTTGCGAGCATGGGCAAGACCAATCATGACGCCGACGGCAGCACCAAATATGCCCATCATTTCAGATACTACTGCTTCTTTGAGGGAAGCACCAGCGAGGCCGAGCTCGCTGAATTTGTTGGCGACCATGTGCCGCCTAGCTTTGAAGCGCTCCGACCGAGGGAGGGGGAGGCCATCAACTCCTTTTATGACGATGAGCTCGCCTTCCCCATCTTGCATTTTGAGGTGGGGTTGCGACTCCCCCTCTGGCCGGAAATTCGCCAGATCTTGAAGTACTACGACGCAATGCTCGCGCAGCTGAACCCGAACGACATCGCCATGATGGTGGCGTTTGCGAGCTACCACAGCCGAGAGAGAGGATAGAGTTCAACCTGACAGTGTTCAGGAAACTCTTTTATTACAAGGCGACGCCGGATGACGTCTCCTATTGCATGGGCTCGCTGATCAAGGTTTGTGAGATCACGAACAAGCACCACAACTGGATTACCAAGATCGCCTTTATCAAGGGCGATCTCGGCAACATCCCTTTCTCCCCCCAGCAGAAGGCCGAGGAGGTCTACCACCCGCCGACCGTGTCCGGTAATGATGCCGACCTCCACAAGTTCTTCCTCAACAAGGACTTCGAGGTCACCTTCCTGCGAAGGGGCCTCAACTCGCTCCGCCCCGTTCTGCCTGACGAAGGTATTATTCTTCCCCCATTGCCGAGCTCGCCATATTGTCATGGAAATCTTCTAATTCTTCCAGTTATTACATGCAGGGGAGCGGCTAATCCCCGTGAACCCGTCATTTGCGGACTTGGGGTTACATGCGGACCCCCTTGCTCGCGAGAAGGCATCGGCGGCGGCCTGCCGAGATGAGACGGCCTTTTACAAACCCTCCTCCAGCAAGAGGTTACCTAAGGATGCGGGGTCGAGCCCGCCCCATCGCCAACAATTACCAAAACGATGAGGAGAGTCATGCTGGCTCCGCGGGCAAAACATCAACAACATCAACAAAGCCCTAAATACATGAGCTCGCCCGAGGTCATCCCCGATGCGTCGCCGGAGAGCCCGCTCAAGGAGATCACCAGTAAGAGGCAGGGAGGTGGCGAGACCCCTGCTCCTCCCGCGGCAACCTCTGCTCCACCCGCGGTGAAGAAAGCTGCTCGTGAGCCCGCCCCGCCTAAGGAACAACCTCTCTTTGGCTTTGGGGGAGGTGGAAGGACTCAGCGGGCGAGGCCATGGTACAGTGGGACGATCTGGCCCACCGAGTCTCCATATCCACCCTTCACGCCTCCTGGGCTGACCGTGAGCCCACCACCGATCATTCCTATGCACTCGTCTTCGTCCTTTATGGCCGCGAGGACGTCGAGACCTACAAGGGTGTCCCTCTGCGGCAGCTGGGCCATGAGGGCCTGCGGGCTCATATGCGAGCCATGGAGCTCCACCATATGGTGGTCCACCGCAGCTTCAACCTCAACAACATCCTCCAGAAGGCCGATCAAGCACGCGACATCGCCACGAACAAGGTCGTTGACCTGGCGAGGTAGCTCAGCACTGATGAGAATCTTCTCACCCAGGCCGCCGACGGACTGGTAAGTATCGGGTTGTTTCATATCCTTTTCCCCTTTAACTTAGGATTTTCAGCTCTATTGCTGATGTACTCTTTCTTATCAGGATGCCAAGGCCGTTGGGGAGTTGCGGGCTCGCTCCGCCGGGTAGGAGGAGGAGATCGGCCAGCTGCGCGCCCGCCTTGCCTAGTTGAAGGGGACAAACAAGAAGCTGATGGAGGAGAACACAAATCTCGGCCGCGTGGTCCGCCGCCAAGCGGAGAGCTTCTTCCGAGCTCGCGATGTCGAGCCCACCTTCCCCTACAAGAGCCCGAGGATCTTCGGCGAGGCTAACGTCGCTGAGAGGCTGCGGATCAACTCGATCCAAACTGCCAAATGTACCCTCCAGGTGATGAAGGATACAGGAGTGCTGGTGGAGGGTTGCGAGGAGATCTCAGTCCGGGACCTGATGCCAATCCCGTTCCCAGCGACGCCGCCCAGCGAGAAGAAGGTTAGCCTTAACGCGCTCTTCAGGAAGGGCTTCCAGGACCTGTCCGGTGGAGGGGGGAGGATCACCAATCCGGCGAGGGGGGCAAAGGTTAATCATGTATTTTTCTTTTTGCTTCTCTTTTTTGTAATCTTGTCGAGGCGGGCTCCACATGTAACTATGACCTTTTAATTAAATACATTCTTTATATGTCCTTTGTTCATTTTTTCTATCTTTTTTTTGCATGTCTTTGTTGTGCCCTGCTTGCTCGCGAGCCCTTTCCTTGGAGACCTCGCGTAAATAGGTTTTGCGAGTAGGATAGTTGTTAGAGCTCATTCCCGAGAGTACATTTTGAGAGCTTGTCGAATCTTAGATGATCCGGGATGGACTACCCGCCGCACTGGGCGCACCACCCCCAACTCGCTCGCGAGCTACCCATAACCTTATCAATATAGGACCAAATTCACAAAATTTTTACAAGTAAAACAAAGTGGGGGGCTAAGCGTCCTGGCGGGATCCGCCTCCCTTCATCGAGGTTATAGGGCCCGGCTCGCCACCCTTCTGCCGAGGCCGAGCTGAGCTGGCGAGTTCTGACTCGCCTATGCCGAGCCTCTCTCCCCCTATTTTTAGGAGATGCCAAACCCATTGGACACCACCTGGAGAGTGTAGGACTTCCCCCGAGTGACACCCGACCCTGCCAGCTAGGTGAGAGCCTGATAGCGGGATCTGCTCGGGGTCCGAGGTTGACACAATCGAGTGACTTTCAGCCCTGTCAACTAGGTGAGAGCCTGACAGTGGGATCTGCTCGAGGTCTAAGGTTAATACCATCGAGTGACTTCCAGCTCTGTCAGCTAGGTGAGAGCCTGACAGCGAGATCTACTCTGGGTCTAATGTTGACACCGAGGGACTTCCAGCCCTGTCAGCTAGGTGAGAGCCTGACAGCGGGATCTGCTCGGGGTCTAAGGGTTGACACCGAGTGACTTCCAGCCCTGTCAGCTAGGTGAGAGCCTGACAGCGAGATCTGCTCATGATCCAAGGTTGACACTGAGTGACTTAAAGTGTAACACCCCCATCCATCATATGTCATATAAAAGAAGGTCCAGCTGGAACGCGACGCCATATACCACGGACAGACGGAAGGGTTATTTATTAATAACCAAACATTCCAATTAAGACTACTCGTCCTACACAGAGCATTCTAGAGGAAGCTTTTAAATAGTTGAAAGAACACAAAACTTAAATCCATAATCATGAATGTCCACATCCACACAATAGGAATGAAAACCAAATACACAGAAAGGGTACACGGGGCCTTACAATAGTTCACTTATCAAATAGTGTCTTACATACATTGGCTCGCAGGCCGGCCACACATGACAAAATAAAAACAACTATTCGCTAAGGCCTTCGAGGGCCAGCACAACAACATGGGCTCCAGCCCGCTAACTTGCACTCGGCTCCGCAGCACCTGCAAGCAACATTCCACCGCACGGTGGCAAACAATGCAACGATCAGCAAAAGCCGACCAAATTATAACGACCCCGCCCCTTACTCGGGACGGCGTTGCTCTTTCCCTGCATATCATTAGCCCATCTAAACAATTATGTAAAAACATACTTCGTCGTAGGTGTAGGCTCGCACGGCCAAACACCCCGTGCACTCAGGGCACATTAACTGTGATTCCTGACACTTCAGCGTCTTCACCACCACGCTCAGGATGGCAACAACATGAGCATTTTAGCCTTCCCGACCACTGTCAAAGGCTCCCGACTGTGCCAACGGCCAGTCCCCTTTTCGGGTCTCTCGCACCGAACCACATAGCCCAGGTCCAATTTCACTTGCCAGTTGCTCACAACGCGTAGTACACCTTAAGACGTACGCACGAGCCAAGATTCTCTCGAATCCTGCCATTTCCAAACAATCACATAACCCAATTATGTTCAAGGCCGGTTCCCAGACCGCCAAGTTAGCAGAAAAATGATTCCGCTCAGTTTTCCGGGTGCGCCTTGGAGCTAACCTCCAAGTATCCCTGCTGCAATCTACCGCGTAGAAACCCTAAAACCCAAAGCACAGAATCTTCTCTGGCAAAACATATCAAATGCAACATCAACGATCCATACAATACACGTCCGGGTAGGCTTCACACACAATGCCTATGCCCGTACTTCGATTCCGGACTATATATGCAACACAAGGGGGACTATTCACATCAACCCCAAGGAACACCACGCACTCACCGCACACTCGCGGGAGAAGGTTTTCCCTATGCAAAAAGGAAGAGCTTCACATGCTCAAGTAGAGAATCATTACCCTAGTAGTACGCTTTGGTACCATGGAAAAACTACATGGATGGAAACCTTCGCAATGAACTTTCCTCCACAGATACGCTCTCAGATCTCAAAACAGTGCTCTGATGCTCCGCCAGCGGCCCGAAAACTCCTCCTTCCTCCTCTTTTGTTGGGTATTGTATCCACAATTACCTGGATTTGAGGAAGCCACCTGTCAAGCTAAGATGAATTCACAATGTTTTTGATGAAACCTCTTAAGTTGTGCTTGCAGTTATTCCACGCTAAGTGCACACCAATATCAGGGTGCAGTAGGTCAATATACACGGGTCTGTACGACGTAATCCCTCGTTGAGCAGATCAGTGTGTTGGCCTACGTGTACTCTCTCTATTGGAGTGCACTTACTTTCAAGTACAGGGCTGTAACTATGCAAGAGCAGACAAGGAGCAAGGATGGGTCAAGGAGTAGCTCTTGGGTGGATAGACGAAAAATCTTCTAAGTATAAATCGACGAGAATCACCAAGTGATTCTCGCCGATTCGGCGAGAATCACTAGTGATTCTCGCCGAATCGTCGAGAATCATTAGTGATTCTCGCCGACTCTATCCGGCTACTTCAAAACGGTGCCAAGTAAGATTCGGCGAGAATCACTAGTGATTCTCGCCGAACCCATCGTTGAGCAGATCATGGCCAAGTAATATTCGTCGAGAATCAACAAGTGATTTGGCGAGAATCATCAAGTGATTCGGCGAGAATCACTAGTGATTCTCGATGAATCGTCGAGAATCACTAACTGATTCTCGCCGATTCGTCGAGAATCACCTTCGATTCTCGCCGATTTTGACTTGGGCAATTTTCGGGATCAAGCTGGACCGGATTCTGCCGCTGGCACTATTTTGAACCGGATTTAGGGTTTCTACTTGTGGGACCCACAACGGTCATATTGAAGTTGTCTACAGTATATATACGGGTATTTTCGAACTGTAAAACGATACGGAGAAAAAGACGAAACACAGGCCGCGACGTAACCTAGATCGCGAGTTCCGCTCCGCCGCCGCCGTCGCCGCTTGAGAGAGTTGATCGCCGGTCTTGATCGTCGTTTCTTCCAGATCTCTGGTCGATAGAAGCTTAGCCAAGCTTAGCGTCTCACGTGTCTAACCGGAGATCTATTGTCTCTTGATTTGTTGATCGGGAAAACCTTCCCCGTCCGAATCGATCGAGACGACTGATCCTAGTGTGACCGTTGGAAGACCTAGCTAGCTTCGCTACGAAGTTTGGATCTCTAAAGTACAGCAGCCGCACATCGTCGTCGCCGCCGATCCCGTGAACCTAGCCGCCGCCCATCTTGCTGCCGCCGGTTCCGGGGAGATCCTCTCCAAGAGAGTTCTAGGGTTGTGGACTCTTCGTGGACTTCAAGAACACGTCGTCAACGAAGAGGGACACCTTGGTCTCCAAACGTAGTTTGTATCTTTTGTACATTCTAGTTTTACTTTTGTTGTAAAGGAACGTAGGTTCCTAGTTGTAAGGGTTGGGTGCAACCCGTGTTGTGGGAGTGTTGACTCCTACGTGTGGAAGGGTTCCTTCCGATAGTGCAAGGATTGGATTTCAATCCTGTTGGTGAAGAGGCCGAGTCGTCCCTTGTTGGGAGATAGGTCGAAGGGGGAAAGTGGATGTACCCAAATCGAGGAACCACTATAAATAGCTTGTGTATTCTGTGTGCTGTGCTGTTTATTTTTATTGTGCAGGTACAAGTTTAAATTCTGCAAAAATGCTGCACGTCACATATTCCCCCCCCCCCTGTCAGAAAGTAGCGAAAAAGAGAGAACAAGCGGATAAACTTTTGAATAATTGAAATTTTATTATCCAAAAAAGATATCATTTATAAAGGTATGGCCTCCCTTATATAGAATGGAGGAGATAAGAAAGAGAGTATACAAACAATGTGGGACTAAACATTTACAATACTGAGCGGCTAGAATAAAGGTGACCGCACAGGCCGCGCGGTTAGACAGATGGGTTAACCGCTCGGCAACTCCAGCAGGATAGAATAGGCCGCAATGGTAGACCGATAGACAGCCCGGTCTCCAGGCTTCAGAGTGAGATCGCCAGACCGCTCGGTCCACAAACCGCTGGATCAGACCGCTAAGCCGCCCGGTCAACAAACCGCTGGATCAGACCGCTAAGCCGCCCGGTCTAATACTTCAACACTCCCCCTCAAGCTGGAGCATAGATATCAATCATGCCCAGCTTGCCACAAATGCAGAAGAAGGAAGTAGAAACCAGCTTGGTGAAGATATCTGCCAATTCCTTGTCAGAGGTGACAAAAGGAGTACAAATCTGTTTCTTCAAAATCTCTTCCCGAATGAAGTGACAGTCAACCTCTATATGCTTTGTTCTCTCATGGAAGACCGGATTTCTGGATATGTGTATAGCGGTCTTGTTGTCACAGAACATAGGGAGAGGACAGTCATATACCTCGCCCAGGTCAAGCATGAGAGCCCGCAACCACTTTAACTCACACGTGGTTGACGCTATACTCCGGTATTCGGCTTCGGCACTGGATCTGGAGACAACAGACTATTTCTTGCTCTTCCAACTCACGAGATTACCTCCAACAAAGGTACAAAAACCTGATGTGGATTTACGATCGCCTTTGTCATCCGCGTAACTTGAATCTGAGTAGGCCTCAACCTCAGATGACCATTCTTCTGAAAGAGTAACCCTCTGCCCGGTGCTGCTTTGATATACTCCAAAATCTTCAGGGCGGACTGAAGATGGCACTCCCTGGGAGCTTGCATAAACTGACTGACCTTGCCTACAGCATAGGCGATGTCGGGTCTAGTCACCGTGAGATAGATGAGTTTGTCTACCAAACGTCTGTACCTTGTGACATCAGATAGAAGAGACGAGTCATCCGTCCACTTTTTGTCTTCTCCAACAGCCATGGGAAAACGAGCTGCTTTGGCACCTGTCAATCCTGCTTCTCGTAGAAGATCAAGGGCATACTTCCGTTGAGAGAGAACTAAGGAGTCAAGTTTCCGAGAGATTTCTATCCCCAAAAAGTATTTTGGGGAGACCATATCCTTCGTGACCAAGTGCTGGCGGAGGTGCTTCTTCGTCAAGTCCACCCCATCTCGGTCATCACCAGTAAGGAGAATATCATCCACATATACGGCCAAAACCACCAATCCCGAGGCCGTTTTGCGAATGAATAAGGAGTGATCGGCCGAACTCCTTTGAAAGCCGATGGTAGCCACAATACCACTGAATTTGTCAAACCATGCCCGAGGGCTCTGCTTTAGGCCATAAATGACCATCTTCAAATGACATACACGTGTCTCCCCTGAGCAACATACCCAGGAGGTTGCTCCATATAGACGTCCTCCTGAAGATCGCCATAGAGAAAGGCATTCTTCACATCAAGCTGGGAAATGGCCCAAGCCGGTTAACAGCCACAGAAAAGAGAACCCGGATGGTGCTGAGGCGAGCAACCGGAGAGAAGGTATCAAAGTAATCAACGCCGTAAGTCTGAGTGAAGCCCTTGGCCACCAGCCGGGCTTTGTAGCGATCCACAGTGCCGTCGGGGCGAAACTTCACAACGAAGACCCAGCGACAGCCAACCACATCAGTGCCCACGGGAGGAGGAACCAGGGTCAGGTACCCCGTTCAGTAAGAGTAGCCATCTCCTCATCCATGGCAGACTTCTAATGAGGGAGAGCAAGAGCCTCCTGGTAGGTACGGGGAGTAGAAGTAGTAGAGATAGCCAAGGCAAAACACCTGCGAGAAGGAGAAAGCTGATCATAGGAAACAACAGCCGTGAGCGGGTGTTGAGTACACGCCCGCACCCCTTTGCGAAGGGCAATGGGAACATCCAGGTCAACGGGAGCGTCGGCGACGGGAGCGTCAGCGACCGGAGCGTCCGTGGCGGAGAAGGCTGGCCCGAGACTAGAGAGAGACGGCAGCGGAGAGGAGGGTGGAGGGTGGGTGGGGAGACGGACTGGGAAGGAGTGGGTGGAGGAGGAGACGAAGGTGGAAAACGTGGAGAGGTGTGGAAGGAACGGAGATATCAGAAGGAAGAGAAGAGGGAGGAGAGAAATAGGAAGCATTTTCGAAAAAAGTCACATCCGCGGAGACAAACTGCTTGCGGAGAAGGGGGTCAAAGCAGCAATAGCCTTTTTTGAGTGGTAGAGTACCCCAAAAAGACACACTTGGTGGAACGGGGGGAAAGCTTGTCGCGGGTAGCGGAGGGAGCGTGAACAAAGGCCGTACAGCCAAAGACACGGAGAGGAAGAGGAAAAGGTTCCTGGTGGGGGTAGAGAAGGGAGAAGGGAGTCTGGCCGTGGAGAACCGCGGAGGGAAGGCGATTGATGAGATAGCAGGCGAGGAGCACAACGTAGCCCCAGTAGGAGCGAGGGACGTGCATCTGCGTCATGAGAGTACGCGCAACATCAAGCAGGTGACGGTTTTTACGCTCCGCCACCCCATTCTGCTGGGAGGTGTAAACACAAGTCGTTTGATGAAGGAGGCCATGTTGGTGAAAGAATTCGGAGAACTCATGAGTCAGATATTCTTTGGCATTATCAGAACGTAAGACTTTAATAGAAGTAGCAAATGGAGTCTTAATCATAAAGTAAAATGATTGCCAAATAGAAAATAGTTCAGAGCGATCTTTTAACAGATACACCCAGGTACATCGAGAAAAATCATCGATAAAAGTGACAAAATAGGAACTGCCCCGACCAACTGTGAGGGTAGGAGCAGGACCCCATACATCAGAATGAATAAGATCAAATATACGAGAGGAGCCACGTCCTTGCTTCGGTGGGAAGGAGGAGCGATGATGTTTGCCAAGCTGACACGCATCACAGTTGAGCGGAGAACTGGTAGGAGGTAAGTGGGGCAGAAGTTGGCGAATAAGCCGAGGAGGAGGATGTCCAAGACGAAGATGCCACTGAAGGAGATCGGTGGAGGAGGAGTAGGCAGAGAGAGCGGAAATATCGTCGAGGAAGTAGAGGCCGCCACTCTCAGTCCCAGTAGCAATCATCCGCTGGGTCCTCGGGTCCTGAAAAGAACAAGTAGTGGGAGTGAATAAGACGGAGCACTGAAGTTGCCGGCATAAAGTAGTAACTGATAACAAATTGCACGGGAACTTCGGGACATAGAGGGTATCCTCCAAGCAAAGCGATGGGGTGAGTTGAACCATGCCCGTCCCATGAACCGGGGACGGGGAACCATCCGCCACACGAACCGGGGGTAAGCGGTCATGGGTCTCAAGACGGGAGAAGCAATGAGGGTTGCCCGTCATATGATTTGTGGCACCGGAGTCAATCAGCCATTTACCTTGGGTAACGACGTGGGCACTACCTGACGTCGTGGCCACAGAGGCAGACGACCGAGAAGAGGCGGAGGCCGAAGAAGGAGCATCACCGGAAGGGCGAAGATGAGGATGTTTCTGCCAGCAGCGGTCAACAGTATGGCCAGTAGTACGACCACAGTGAGAGCAGAGGAACCGGGATGAACCTCATCCGCCAGAGGAGCCGCGGCTACTAGGGCCCCCCCTCTGAGCTTGGTGAACAAAGGAGTCCTGGGAAGGGGGGGAGGCCAACAGAGGCCGCTGGAGTAGCGAAGTAACAACGACAATGCGAGCCGCAGTGGCATCCAAAGTAGGAGATTCCGCCTCACCCAAGATCTGCTGGCAGATCATATCATAAGAGTCGGGAAGACGAAGAAGATAACAAACAACCAGGATTTCCTGGAAGTGTTTGTGCTGGTCGGCCAAGTCCGCGGAGAAGGGGCGATTCTGGAGGATTTCAGCACCAAGAGCCTGAACCTGCTGATAGGCCGCAGCCGGTGACATGGAAGGGCGGGCGAAGAGGTCCGCATAGAGAGTATAAATGCGGGACATCTGGCCCCCCTTAGAATAGAGAGAAGCGAGGTGAAGCCAGGCGGCCTTGACCGTCTCATCATGGTGAATGACGGGAAGGCACTCATCAGAAAGGCTGTTGGCCAGCCAGGTGCGGACAAGAGCATCACTCGCATCCCAGTCATCAAACTCAGGAGAGGTGCGAGGAGGAGGGTCATCAGTGAGGTGATGACGCTTGCGTTGAGAATGAAGGAGAAAGGTGAAAGAAACGCTCCAATCGGGATAGTTGGAGCCAACAAGCTTGGAAAGGGTGCCAAGGTTGCCTCGCTTTGATACCATGTCAGAAAGTAGCGAAAAAGAGAGAACAAGCGGATAAACTTTTGAATAATTGAAATTTTATTATCCAAAAAAGATATCATTTACAAAGGTATGACCTCCCTTATATAGAATGGAGGAGATAAGAAAGAGAGTATACAAACAATGTGGGACTAAACATTTACAATACTGAGCGGCTAGAATAAAGGTGACCGCACAGGCCGCGCGGTTAGACAGATGGGTTAACCGCTCGGCAACTCCAGCAGGATAGAACAGGCCGCAATGGTAGACCGATAGACCGCCCGGTCTCCAGGCTTCAGAGTGAGATTGCCAGACCGCTCGGTCCACAAACCGCTGGATCAGACCGCTAAGCCGCCCGGTCAACAAACCGCTGGATCAGACCGCTAAGCCGCCCGGTCTAATACTTCAACATAGTTGACACTAGGTGGACTTTCAAGTGGTATCAGAGCCAGGTTACTCATCAAAAAGGTTTACACCTTGAGTAGAATCCTGCCACCAGTGTCAGAAGCATGGAGCTGGATCATGAGATATCGCCACTAAGACTCCCCACATGCACAAAGGAGTTTTATCCCGTCTGGAGGATGAGAGTGTCGTATCACTTGGATGCTATCGATCCTCGAGAATCTTTCATCCTGGAAGAGGGTCCTTTTATTCCTATGAAGACCTCCGACTCTGGAAAGATCCAAGTGCCCAAGTGCATTGCTGAGATGTCGGATACAGAACTTTCATTATTTAATTTGGACAAGAGGATTCGTCAAATTATCTTGGATATCTGGTCTGGAGCTTCTCGCTCTAGATTGGAAAAATGTGGGTCGGCTAAATCTATGTGGGTGATGATCTCAGAGCTGATGGGGGGGTCAGAGAAAGCTGGAATCTGCTATCAACCAGAGGATAAAGCCTATGTGGGGGTCCTCGCCTCTGAAGATGAAGGCAGGGATCTATCGGACAGCATCAGAGCTCCAGTGTCAGTGTCAGAGACTAAAGAGGCCAGTGAGGAAAGCAGCTCTGATGAGGATGACACAACGGTCACTGGCTCTAATGGCAATAACACTGATGAGCAGGTAACTTCTTCATCCTGCCCTGTCTCTCTTGAAGTTTCTGAAGACAGGAACTGCTTTGCTTCAGAAAACTCTGAATCTCTGAAGAGAGCCCTTCAGAAGAGCAACCTACTTGTTGAAGAACAAGCTCAGGAGATTGCACGGCTGAAGATCTTGTTGGTTCTCCAATTGGCATCCAACAAGGTCAAGGACTCTAAAATCTCTGATCTAGAGAGTAGTCTAGAGAGTGAGAAAAGAATAGTATCAAACTTTTCCAAGGTTGATGCTATAAAGAGAAAGCAAGAAAATGGGTGGATCTCCCGAATTATCAATTCGTGGAGAAATGGGGAAACGGTATTCCGACCCCCACTCCAAGCAGGAAGGCAACTCATCATGCCTTCAGGTATGATCACAGAAATAATCATGGTCACTGCAAGGGTGATCTGTCCTCATGTGGAGACACCCATAGTGCAAGGGCCGTCGTGGCCACCCATGAGAGAATACCTAAGGCTCTTTCTGAGCCCTTTGTATTCACTGCCACTGCCTCAACTCGTTGTGAATCTGCATGTACCAGCTCACAAAACACTTCTCACCACCCGAGGACACAGGACAGGGAGGTTAGAAGTCATGGTGTAAGTTTTCATGGGGCCTCAGGAAGGGGGATGCCTGAAAGAAAGGTACCACCTCCCCAGCCTCATGACGCTCGCAACATGCATTCCTTCCACCCTTCCACATGTCACGGTGGAAGAGGAAATTTTGTGAGGAGATCATGCCCTATCCCGTTTAGACCAAGGACCGTGACTACCTCAGTCACTAGATCAGGTCAGAAACGGCGATACAACATTCACCCGTGTTGGTGCTGTGGCAAAGTGGGACACTTTGCCATAGACTGTTGGCACAACCCCTCTGTGTCAAGGGCAAGGGCCTATTCATATTTTCTGGGCAGAGGTAGTCTTCCTGACAGGTTTTCTGAAGGAAGGCAGTCGAGTGCTTATGCTAACAGGAACCTAGGACCCAATATGTATTGGGTTCCTAAGGTAAAGTAACACTTTCTTGCAGGGTAGTCTAGGTTCCCGTAAATATGATGTGAACTAGACAGTAGATGGCTCAAGACTAAATTGGAACAAGCGTCTGGAATACCAGATGTGATATCTACATGGGCATACTCACATTGAGCTCCTAATATATTTTACTTGAGGGACTAAATGATAACTCTCATAATCGCAGGTACTTTTGATCAGTTCCAGGACTTGAGTCATATTGTATCCACATTTACATATATATATATATATATATATAATATATATTATTTTACTTATACTTACACTTATATGTGTGTACATCTAAGGATATGTTAACACGGTAAACATAAACCATAGATTCAACAATGAAGACCTATCGGAAATTTCACTGGTAGACTCGAGATTTAACATCTACAGGCGTGAATTAGTTCACTGAAAACTAGCGAAGATTGCCATCAATAAGTGTATGGAAAAGCCGGTTCAAACCCTAATAGCTTGGCTTTAAGGAGTATTTATATGTTTAGAAGATTTTCAAATCGACTTAGACAAACTCGAAACCCTCTTAACCCGAAGCCTTCCGCCGAACACACGGAAACCGTTAGAATCCCCTTAACTCGTCGATCCTTCATACATGGGCATATTATATATTTAGAATTCTCGCCTGGTATTTAGAATTCCCGCCGACCCTTCACATTCCGTAGGAATCCCGCCGAAGGACCTTCTCCGCAGGAAACTCGCCGAATCCCGCAAGATTCTTGCCGATTCACCGAAGGTTTCCCGCAAGCTTCTCACCGAAGGTCTTCCGCCGATTCTTCCCCTTCCTTCGACATACCGCAAGATTCACTGATCGCAACTCGCGAAGAACTCCGTCAATCTCAGCGTGCAAAAATCCTGTCGATCTCGTCGATCCCGTCGCGTGCACCTACCAGGTGTCCATCGTCTTCATCGAACTAACTCACCGTCTACGATTTTAGGTAACCACATCCTCACCCTTACTTGGACTTGATCACTAGTGTCGCTTCCCTTGTGCCTTTTGATTAAGCGTAGAGTAGGGCTTCTCTCCCTAGATTTGCTATGGCTCCAAGGACAACCGCTGGGCTGGTCACTGGATGCGAGCTGGTTCGCACAGGGTTCTCTCATGCCTCAGATGAATTCAGGAACATCATCCTTATGCTAGAGGAGGCTGGACTCTCATTCGTACTAGAGCATCCCTGTAAAATCCTGGACAAGGAAGTGCTGGAGTTCTTTTCAACCGCAAAACTCCGGAATGACGACTCTCTTATCAAAAGCAAGGTTGCCGGGGCAAAAATCAAGATGTCTGCCAGCAAGCTGACACACTACTTTCAGCTCACTAGCTCGGAGCACGAGGATTATCTTGAGGAAGAAGACAAAACCAGGACTCTATTATTCTGTGGTCTCGCTCGAGGAACTCGGTCGATAAAGCGGAAGGATATGAATGAAGAAGGGAAACTTCTGTCAGACATCGTTGGGAAGGTACTCATATGCAAGCCGGGCTCTCATGACCACATCTCTGCGGACATGTTCAAGATCCTGGTGGCAATTGTCTGCAGGAAAAGATTCAACTGGGGGGCATTGCTCTTTGAGAAGATAAAGGACACCCTGAGATCTCCTAGCTTTGGCCGAATCATCAGTCTGTATCTCAATCAGTTGAATGGAGATAAGTATGACATGAGTAAAGGTGTTCCTTTACATTACTTAAAGAAAATGGACTCGAGTGTTTTTGACAGATGGGAGAGGCGTATTGGGCAGGCTGCCGTGGCAGAACAACAAGAAGCATCTCCAGCCGAGGACGGCACTGTGGCTGATTCCTTAGTTATCCCCAGTGAAATTCCTAATGCTTTGACTGCAGGAATTGAGGGGGAGCCTCTACCCACTAATGCTCGTATCGTATCTGACATCTCCCAGATAGCTAGAGATGTAGTGGCAGATATACAAGAAGCAAGTGAAACTGTGCTGGAGAATGAGGAGGCTCTGAACCTGAATGATCAAGGAGCCAAAGCTAATGCAGAGGAGACTGCTGACGAAGATGATGCTGATGCGCATGATCTCATGGATGATGAAGGTGAAGAAGAAGGCAATGAGGGACAGGAAGCATTGGAGACTCAGGATATCATTGAAGCTCCATCTGACAAGCACGCACCTGAGATCGTTCCTGAGAACATTGGTGCACGAGTGGAGGGGGAGTCCGAGAAATCTACAGATGCTGCAAGTATTCCTCCCTTAGAGACTGTGCTCGTGTCCAGCTCTACAGGTGCTTCTGCTGAAGAGCAAGGCCAAGAAGTGCCACTCACACCGTGAATGTCATTCAGGGCATAGTGGATGAGCTTAAGGCATCTTTTGAGAAAGCTCAAAATAAAATGTTGAAAAGGATTAAGAAATCTGAAAATCTCATGCTCAAGAACATAGTGGCGATCAATCACAAACTGGACGTGATGGAAAAGAAGTTTGAAGAGAAATATACAGCGGCCGGCCAAGCTGTCACTCTTCTTATGGACGGACTGAAAAAGAACACCGATACTCTCGCCGTAGTGAATCAAAATGCTCATGTCGTAGCAAATAACATTCAAAAGTTTGATGGCAATATGGTAACTCTTAACACCAATCAACATGCCTTGGTTACTGAATTCTCCCGGACTACAAAGCATATTGATGAGTCATTGCATTCTTATGCAAACTCCATTGCAGTCGAAGCCAAAAAGGGGGAGAAAGAATATATAGCTAAGATGGCTGAGCTTCGGGAAGTCATGATCAATAACTTTGAGCAGTCAAACAAATATGTTTATGACAGTTGCTGGTGGATGCTCCAACAAGCATTAGGCGTTAATATCCCTGAAAATCCCCAGGGTGCTCCTGCTCCTGAAGCTTATACTGTGGTTGATGAGGGCGCCAGTGTTGAAGAAGTTCCTGTAAGTGAAGCTGATGTTCATAGGGCTGCTAGGGTCTCCTCCAAGGAAAAACTGATGGCAATGTTTGATCAAGGAGCCCTAGCAAAAGCCAGGGACAAGAGGAAATCGCAAGAAGGGACATTAAAGGAAACACAAGTTGAAAAGAGAATCAGACTGAAGGAGGAGGAAGTAAGAAACAAAAAGTGGAGCCCAGTATCCAAGAGTATCATATTGGACACATTCTGGCTACAGGAAAAAGGGGAAATCAATCGAAACGATGTATACAGCCAGTATGAGTGGGAGATGCACAAGACGTATGAAGCAAAACAAAACATCTTCTTCAGGACCAATACTGCGGCAGATAAAGCTCCTCCTCCCAGATATTATCCGAAGCCCAAAGAGTATATGGAGAGGCAAAGAAAGAAGTATTTGGCTCAAAAACTCAAGGATGACTTAGCCAAAGAAAAATAGTCAAAAATTTATAGCCTGTCATTCTCTCTTAAGAACAATTAATGTTTATTGTTAGTATATGAACATTCCTGAGATTATATATATATATATATATGTATTTGAATTTATGAATGACTCAAGTCTTGATCTGTTTGCCTATATTCTCTTGTGCTGCATATTTAAATTCTGAATGTTGTTTATATTATCTGGTTGGTGTTATTCATCTTAGCTAGTAGGGTTTTGGCTTTGTCAAATAGGGGGGATTGTTGGGTATTGTATCCACAATTACCTGGATTTGAGGAAGCCACCTGTCAAGATAAGATGAATTCACAATGTTTTTGATGAAACCTCTTAAGTTGTGCTTGCATTTATTCCACGCTAAGTGCACACCAATGTCAGGGTGCAGTAGGTCAATATACACGGGTCTGTACGACGTAATCCCTCGTTGAGCAGATCAGTGTGTTGGCCTATGTGTACTCTCTCTATTGGAGTGTACTTACTTTCAAGTATAGGGCTGTAACTATGCAAGAGCAGACAAGGAGCAAGGATGGGTCAAGGAGCAGCTCTTGGGTGGATAGACGAAAAATCATCTAAGTATAAATCGACGAGAATCACCAAGCGATTCTCGCCTATAGGCGAGAATCGCTAGTGATTCTCGCCGAATCGTCAAGAATCATTAGTGATTCTCGCCGACTCTATCCGGCTACCTCAAAACGGTGCCAAGTAAGATTCGGCGAGAATCACTAGTGATTTTCGCCGAACCCATCGTTGATCAGATCATGGCCACGTAATATTCGTCGAGAATCAACAAGTGATTCGGCGAGAATCATCAAGTGATTCGGCGAGAATCACTAGTGATTCTCGACGAATCGTCGAGAATCTCTAACTGATTCTCGCCTATTCGTCGAGAATCACCTTCGATTCTCGCCGATTTTTACTTGGGCAATTTTCGGGATCAAGCTGGACCGGATTCTGCCGCTGGCACTATTTTGAACCGGATTTAGGGTTTCTACTTGTGGGACCCACAACGGTCATATTGAAGTTGTCTACAGTATATATACGGGTATTTTTGAACAGTAAAACGATACGGAGAAAAAGACGAAACACGGGCCGCGACGTAACCTAGATCGCGAGTTCCGCTCCGCCTCCGCCGTCGCCGCTTGAGAGAGTTGATCGCCGGTCTTGATCGTCGTTTCTTCCAGATCTCCGGTCGATAGAAGCTTAGCCAAGCTTAGCGTCTCACGTGTCTAACCGGAGATCTCTTGTCTCTTGATTTGTTGATCGGGAAAACCTTCCCCGTCCGAATCGATCGAGATGACTGATCCTAGTGTGACCCGTTGGAAGACCTAGCTAGCTTCGCTACGAAGTTTGGATCTCTAAAGTACAGCACCGCACATCGTCGTCGCCGCCGATCCCGTGAACCTAGCCGCCGCCCATCTTGCCGCCGCCGGTTCCGGGGAGATCCTCTCCAAGAGAGTTCTAGGGTTGTGGACTCTTCGTGGACTTCAAGAACACTTCGTCAACGAAGAGGGACACCTTGGTCTCCAAACGTAGTTTGTATCTTTTGTACATTCTAGTTTTACTTTTGTTGTAAAAGAACGTAGGTTCCTAGTTGTAAGAGTTGGGTGCAACCCGTGTTGTGGGAGTGTTGACTCCTACGTGTGGAAGGGTTCCTTCCGATAGTGAAAGGATTGGATTTCAATCCTGTTGGTGAAGAGACCGAGTCGTCCCTTGTTGGGAGATAGGTCGAAGGGGGAAAGTGGATGTACCCAAATCGGGGAACCACTATAAATAGCTTGTGTATTCTGTGTGCTGTGCTGTTTATTTTTATTGTGCAGGTACAAGTTAAATTCCGCAAAAACGCTGCACGTCACCTATTCCCCCCCCCCCCCCATAGGTGAAGATAGTTGACACTAGGTGGACTTTCATCTTTCTAACTCCTTGAGAGAGAGAGACTAAGGGAGAAAATGAGGAATTGATCCTCTATTTCCGACCTTAACAGAGCAGGGAAACCATCTGGGTCGTTGGATCTTATTTAAAGAAATCGAACGGCTCTGATCCGCTCAAAAATCAACAGACCTGGGCCGAACATGGCTTGGCACGCGGCCGTGTCCCAGGCCGTGTTCCTCGATCCAGGCATGATCGCCGAACACATAGACTCACACGGGCTCAGACACGCCCGTGTCTCACTCGACACGCCTGTGTCAGGTCCTCAACACGCCCGTGTCCTGGGGCGTGTCACATATAACCGCCATGCCAACCAACACGACCCAACTGAACACGGGTAGGGACATGGGTATGAACACGCCCGTGTCACCCCTGACACGCCCGTGTCAAAAGTGTTCACAACCCTTGTTTCCTGCTGTGTCCTTCTCGGGACACAGCCGGCCAACACACCCAGCATGACACGGCCATGGACACGCCCGTGTCCCTGGTCGTGTACCTCTATACAGGAGTCAAAAATCCTATTTAGACGCGACCAGCTCAAATACAATTTTCGGGCCGTTACAAATCTCCCCCACTTAAGGAATTTCATCTCGAAATTAAGTAAACGTACACAAAACTACAAGTTACCTGAACAGATAACTCGGGGTATTCTTCCAACTTAGTTTGCTCTCGCTCCCAGGAAAGCTCCTCACGTCCGCAATTATCCCAACAGACTTTAACCATTCAGATATCCATGTTGTGGAGTCACATGGCTGCAACGTCTTCTATACGTATAGGCTCGACCTTTGTCGTCAACTCGTAATCAACTGGCACCTAATCAACCGCAAGTATCTGCGAAGGCTCTTGCACCGCCTTACGTAACACCGATACGTGGAACACATCGTGTAGCCCACTCAACTACACCGACAACGTCAATCTATACGCTGCTTCGCCAACACGCTCCAGGATTTCAAATGTTCCAAGGTATCTCGGACTCAACTTCTTTAAGCGTCGAACCCGCAAGACATCCTTGAACGGCTTGATTTTCAAGTACACCCAGTCGCCAACACTGAACTCCACGTTCATATGCTTGGCGTTATAGTGCTTCGACTGTCTGTCCTGAGCGATCTTCAACCGTTCCTGAATTGTTCGTATCACTGAAGTGGCATCTTCCACTGCTTGACATTTGTAAAGCTTCGACTCGCCCGTCTCCAACCAAGACAACGACGTGCGACACTTTCTCCCGTACAAGGCCTCAAAAGACGTCATTCCAATACTCGCCTGAAAGTTGCTGTTATACGCAAACTCCACCATGTACAGTTGATCTTCCCACTGCTTTCCAAAATCTAGGACGCACATGCGAAGCATGTCCTCCAACGTCCGGTTGACCCTCTCGGTTTGGCCATCCGTCTGCGGATGAAAGGTTGTGCTGAACTTTAGCTTAGTACCCAATAGACTATGCACCAACCTCCAGCCATTCTACGTGTATCGTCCATCTCGATCACTAACAATACTGCGGGGCACACCATGCAACCGTACAATATTCTCCACATAGAGTTTTGCCAACCTTTCCACCGGATCTTCCTTCCTGATCGGGATGAAGTGCAATACCTTTGTCAACCTATCTACGACCACTCAGATGGCGTCGTTTCCCCTCTGTGACTTCGCAAACCATGCACAAAATCCATGGATATGTCGTCAAATTTCCATTCTGGGATAGGCAAGGACTTTAGGAAACCTCCGCGCTTCTGGCACTCCGCCTTAACCAAGACAAAAGTTTGACACTTAGCCACATAAAATGCTACATCTTTCTTCAATCCGGGCCACCAAAATAATTTCTTCATGTCTCTATACATCTTCGTGCTTCCCGGGCGAATTGAGTACTTGGTATGATGATCCTCGTACATCAACTCCTCCCGAAGATTATCCGCACTAGGAACGCATAGGCGACCGTCCTTCCTTAGCAACCCCTCCTCAACAACAAACTGGGAACTTGACCCATCTAATGATTCATCCAAAATCTGCTTCTTACTGTTATCCTGAATCAAAGCCCTCCGAACTCTATCAGTTAGGTCACACTGCACCTCGGTCCAAAACAGTTTCGCCTCAGTACTAGACTTCTTGTCGATGCAAGATATCTCCAAGGCTTCCAACTCACGGACCAATCTCTCATCATGTACCGACAACCAGTTGGCCTGTGCAGGAACCTTACGACTCAACGCATCCGCCACTACATTACCTTTCCGTGACACATAATATATCTTGAAGGAGTAGTCCCCTAGGAACTCCATCCACCTTCGCTGCCTCATGTTCAGATCCTTTTGATCTAACAGGTACTTCAAGCTCTTATGATCGGTGTATATGTCGACTTTCACACCGTACAGATAGTGCCTCCACCGCTTTAGAGCAAATATCACGGCCGCTAACTCCAAGTCATGGACCAGATAATTTCTCTCGTGAGCCTTCAACTATCGTGAACCATAGGCTATCACATTCCCATGATGTAGCAGAACACAACCCAAACCACTGCCCGAAGCGTAACTATAGATTTCAAACCCTTCGGTTCCACTTAGGGAACATAAAATAGGCGCCATGGTCAACCGTCTATTCAACTCTTCAAAAGCCTGTTCGCACTCCGTAGACCACACAAACTTCTGATCCTTCCTTGTCAACATCGCGAGTGGTAGTGCTATCCCCAAGAAGTTCTCTACGAAGCGCCTGTAGTAACCAGCAAGCCCCAGAAAACTCCGGACCTCTGCCACTGTAGTCAAAGCAGTCCACTCCCGTATCGCCACTAACTTCGCCGGATCCACAGCTATTCCTTCTCCACTAACAACATGACCAAAAAAACGTTATCGAGGATAACCAGAATTCACACTTGGAGAACTTAGAATACAACTGGTTTCTCCTCAACGTCTCCAACATCAGGATATCATCGATAAATACTATCACGAAACGGTCCAGGTACTCTCTGAACGTCCTATTCATCAGATCCATAAACACGGATGGCGCATTGGTCAAGCCAAACGGCATGACCGTGAACTCATAATGCCTAAACCGCGTACTGAATGCTGTCTTTGGGATGTCGCTCTCCCTTATCCTCAATTGGTAGTAACCGGACTTCAGATCTAACTTCGAATATACCGTTGACCCAACCAACTGATCAAATAGATCGTCAATTCTCGGGATCAGTTACTTACTATTTTCCGTAAGCTTGTTCAATTCCCGATAATAGATACAAAACCGCAAGCTCCCGTCTTTCTTCATAACGAAGAGAACCGGTGCACTCCAAGGCGACGAACTTGGACGCACCTAACCTTGCTCTAACAACTCTTACAGTTGCACCTTCAACTCCGCCGTCTCTTTTCGCACTATCCGATATGGAGAGCGTGACACCGGTTTGGCACCCGGTACCAGCTCAATAATAAAATCAATCTCCCGCTGAGGAGGGGCTCCTGAGAGATCATCTGGTAACACATCAGGATACTCGGACACAACTGGGATCCTGTCTAGACTTGGCTTAGACGTCGAAGTCTGCACTAGAGTGACAAACAGCTCTGCCCCAGACCGAACTGCCTTGATCACCTAAGGGGCAGACGTCAACGTCTTGCTCGACCCCTTTCACGCCCGCAAATTCCATCTCACGACTAGCTCCCAACTGACCTCCTTGCAACTACGATCAATGCATGCTTGCTGCTCCGAGAGCTAGCCCATAGCAAAGGTCACATCGCACGTAACTATCAGCAATAGCGACGCTCGCAAGTCATCGACGTGACTCCCACGCCTTACCCTAATGCCACAAGCTATATCTGCACACATAGGGCACCCGTAGGCAACAACCCATCCAATTTGACCTTTGGCATCGAAGTAAGTACTCCGATGCGCGATAGAAACTCTTCGGACAGAAAGGATGCGAAACTTCCGCACCGAATAGTGCTCTCGCCGGACAATCGACAATCTAAATAAGCCTAACACAATCAGTCATAGGCTAAAATGCGTAGGGAAACAAATATTTAAAGCTAACCTGCTATACATACCCGTCACCACGTCAAACTGCTTTGTGGCTTCCTGCTGGTTAAGGTTGTACACTATTGGCTGGGCTGTGGCATCGTGCGATGCGGTTGCCTCCGATCCCCTGCCCTTCTCCTCGTAGATATCTCAAGATTTCTTCTCAGACTTCCATCGTCCGTGCCAACAGTTTCGGGCAAAATGTCCTGGCTTCGCACAACTAAAACATGTAATTTCCTTCCTCCCAATGGCTGCTGCTGTCTTAGCTTTCTTTATCTTCTGGGCTCCATTACGACAATCTCGGGCAAAGTGCCCTTTCTTGCCACAAGTATGACAGTTGTAAGTAACCTTGCCAGTCGATGATCTAACCCTCTTTTTCAGCGTTCCGCGAGATGCAGCCCTCATAGGACTTGCAGAGTTCGATACCCTACTCACTGGTATCTGGTGAATTTTCCCCATATCTACTTCCAAAGACCTAGCCGACTCCACCAAGGCTCGGAATCCCAATAGTTTTGGTCCTAGCAGTAGAATTCGCAGTTCGTCACGCAGACCATTATAGAATCTATCAACTATAGACTACTCGCTCTCCAACCCAAAGCATGGGTAACGGCTTATCAAAAGAAACGCCTGCAAATACTCATCAACCGAGTGCGTACCCTGCACTAAGCACATGTTCAATGGCTGACCTGATGGCCTTCTAAATGTCACTTGATCCAACACACCACCCGACATTGAAGTCATCTCAGGGATAAAGGGTTGCACATTGCTTCACTGCTGTGCACTAGTCACAGCGAGCACCACTTCAACAATCCTTCTTATGGTTTCAAACGATGGAGGGGTCTCAAGCACGTCGTTGGGTGCACTATAATCCTCAGAAACTAGATGTTCTGTCGGCTCTGCGCCACTCCCGTTCACCTATAGTCGTACAAAACACCAATAAGTGACCAAACAGAATTGCAAAAAGCAATTATAGGAACACACAGGTTCCTCAAACACGTGTATTTTTCATTCCTAAGTGAACATTCATGGGTTCTTTTTAATGTTATAACGATGACGCACACATGTGCTCACCACCCCTTAAAAGATTTCGCCACGAATTCATTTAAGCCTGACCGTAACCAGAAGTCTGATATCAAATTGTAACACCCTCATCCATCGTATGACATATAATAGAAGGTCCAGCTGGAACCCGACGCCATATACCACAGACAGACGGAAGGGTTACATATTAATAACCAAACATTCTAATTAAGACTACTCGTCCTACACAGAGCATTCTAGCGGAAGCTTTTAAATAGTTGAAAGAACCCAAAACTTAAATCCATAATCATGAATGTCCACATCCACACAATAGGAATGAAAACCAAATACACAGAAAGGGTACACTGCCTTATGGTCTTACAATAGTTCACTTATCAAATAGTGTCTTACATACATCGGCTCGCAGGCCGGCCACACATGACAAAATAAAAACAACTATTCGCAAAGGCCTTCGAGGGCCAGCACAGCAACATGGGCTCCAGCCCTCTAACTTGCACTCGGCTCCGCAGCACTTCCAAGCAACATTCCACCACACGGTGGCAAACAATGCAATGGTCAGCAAAAGCTGACCAAATTATAACGACTCTGCCCATTACTCGGGACGGCGGTGCTCTTTCCCTGCATATCATTAGCCCAGCTAAACAATTATGTAAAAACATACTTTGCCGCAGGTGTAGGCTCGCATGGCCAAACACCCCGTGCACTCAGGGCACATTAACGGTGAATCCTGACACTTCAGCGTCTTCACCACCACGCTCAGGATAGCAACAACATGAGCATTTCAGCCTTCCCGACCACTGTCAAAGGCTCCCGACTATGCCAACGGCCAGTCCCATTTTTTGGTCTCTCGCACCGAACCACATAGCCCAGGTCCAATTCCACTTGCTCGTTTCTCACAACACGTAGTACACCTTAAGACGTATGCACGAGCCAAGCTTCTCTCGGATCCTGCCATTTCCAAACAATCACATAACCCAGTTATGTTCAAGGCCGGTTCCCAGACCGCCAAGTTAGCAGAACAATGATTCCGCTCAGTTTTCCGGGTGCGCCTTGGAGCTAACCTCCAAGTATCCCTGCTGCAATCTACCTCGTAGAAACCCGAAAACCCAAAGCATGAAGTCTTCTCCAGCAAAACATATCAAATGCAACATCACCGATCTAGACAATACACGTCAGGGTAGGCTTCACACACAATGCCTATGCGCATACTTCGATTCCGGACTCTATATGCAACACAAGGGGGACTATTCACATCAACCCGAAGGAACACCACGCACTCACCGCACACTCGCGGGAGCGGGTTTTCCCTATGCAAAAAGGAAGAGCTTCATATGCTCAAGTAGAGAATCGTTACCCTAGTAGTATGCTTTGGCGTCATGGAAACAATACATGGATGGAAACCTTCACAACGAACTTTCCTCCACAGATCCGCTCTCAGATCTCAAAACGGTGCTTCGATGCTCCGCCGGCGGCCAGAAAACTCCTCCTTCTTCCTTCTCTTTCTAACTCCTTGAGAGAGAGAGAATAAGGGAGAAAATGAGGAATTGATCCTGTATTTCCGACCTTAACAGAGCAGGGAAACAATCTGGGCCGTTGGATCTTATTTAAAGAAATCGAACGGCTCTGATCCGCTCAAAAATCAACAGACCTGGGTCGAACACGGCTTGGCACACGGTCGTGTCCCAGGCCGTGTGCCTCGATCCAGGCACGATCGTCGAACACATAGACTCACACGGGCTCAGACACGCCCATGTCTCACTCGACACGCCCGTGTCGGGTCCTCGACATGCCCGTGTCCCGAGGCGTGTCACATAACCGCCACGCCAACCTACACGACCGAACTGAACACGGGTAGGACACGGGTATGAACACGCCCGTGTCACCCCGAACACGCCCGTGTCAAAAGTGTTCACAACCCGTGTTTCCTGTCGTGTCCTTCTCGGGACACAATCGACCAACACACCCAGCATGACACGGCCATGGACACGCCCGTGTCCCTGGCCGTGTACCTCTATATAGGAGTCAAAAATCCTATTTAGACGCGACCAGCTCAAATACAATTTTCGGGGCGTTACATCCAGCCCTGTCAGCTAGGTTAGAGCCTGATAGCGGGATCTGCTCGGGGTCCAAGGGTTGACACGGAGTGACTTCTAGCCCCGTCAGCTAGGTGAGAGCCTGACAGCGGGATCTGCTTAGGACCACAGTTGAAACCGAGTGACTTCCAGCCCTGTCAGCTAGGTGAGAGCCTGACAGCGGGATCTGCTCGGGGTCCAAGGTTGACACTGAGTGAATTCCAGCCCTGTTGGATCCCTAGTAGATTTGGGCTAGGTTCACTGACTTAGGATGTGACCCATCATGTATAGTCTGGGTCAAGTTTTGTTTTGTCTTAGAGTCTAGGACAGTCCTCTATCACAACTTCAGATGGACCAACCTTTCTCATGACCATCAGTAACTCCAGATCTATCAGTTTTTCAGACTAAGTGAAATGAGTTCGACGTTCGTCGAACTCAGCTCGACAAAGGAAGTTCTGCGCTCGACGATCGTGAGACAATTCGCAGTGCTGAGCTCGATGAACCTTTTTCTTTGCACGACGAACACCGAATTCTACTTCAAGCATTCTCAGGACTACTTCAAATTTCTCTAAGTCCAGCTTCATGCTTCGGTCGACGAATTATATTCTGAGCTCGACGAACTTGGACCTCTAGTTCACAGCTTCTCAAGTCGACAAATGCTAATCTCTACTCGACGATCTTTTTTTGTGCTCAGAGAATCTGTGTCGACACTTAGGGCTTGTGTCGACACCAGGCGATTTGTGTCGACACCCAGGATTTCAGTCGACACCAGCTTGTGTCCACACCAGAGGATTTGTGTCGACACCTAGACCAATCTGTTGACACCAGAGGATTTGTGTCGACACCAAGATCAATCTGTCGACACCAATTTGTGTCGACACAGTATTTCAGCAGATGTAGAGTATTTCGTCCAAGTCCAGAACCTTTCTCAGGTCGACGAATTTGGTTCTCAGCTCGACGAATTTGGTTCTCTGCTCAACGAATAGTGTTTGTCTGATATTGAAGATTGTCTATTCAACGAATGAAGACTGTCAGCTCGACAAACTCTGCTTAGCTCGACGAACTCTAAACTCAGCTCGACGAATTATGTTCTTCGGTCGACGATTCCAGACTAGGTCTTCTTCCGTTCCCGTCTCATTCCATGGCCCTGATTCCTGGACAATTAATGGCAGTTCTTCACAGAATACTACCGTTAGGATGCGCAGTTAATTCTGGATTATTACATGCCTTTTTCCCATGGAAACAGTTGGGGAAATAATTAATTGCTGCTTCCTTTCCAGGCCGTCTGTCATTACTGCTCGACATTAAAAATTCGAATGTTCTCCATGACAGATAGAGACATACAGAAATAGTCAGTAATACAGAGACAACAACACTCAACACACCAGACAACAACAAGAAATAGCATAGACAGTGATTCAGACAACACAAGAAAAAGAATTCATTCCTGGTCCAGAGAGAAATTGATCTAGAAGAAGAAGAAGAACATTGCATCAATATTAAGAGTCTTCTTCATCTGCTTTTACTGAGGAGAACTTCAAAACAATACATTCATATCAGTTGCAAGAAGTTCCTGAAGACTTTCTCTGGACCTGGAATTCTAGGTCTTTGAAGACCTATCACCCTGAAGCAGTGCTCCAGCATTCTTCCTAATCCATTCTACATCTCAGGGGGAGCAAAGCTGCTAAACAACATTCCACAAGTCTTCTTATTTGATTTGAGAAAGAGAAGACCTCATCACCCTCTCACTCCACCTCTGTATAGGGTTTTAATTCCCTTCAAAATTATTTTGGTTGCAAGTCTCCCACCAAAAGACTTGAGGGTTTGGTTTTTGGGAACCTGATCAAAACCCCATTGGTGCCAGGACACCTGATCAACCCCTTCCTACAGTGGATTCCTACCAGGGTGGTAGAAGAGTGGAATACCCAGATTTGGGGAACCACTATAAAATTCTTGTGTCGTCTGGTTGCTTTCTTTTCCTTTTGTTTTCTAGTCTTGCTCTGTGACTGTGCTGTGATTAGTCCATTGTTGTTTTCTTTTTGATTTATTGTATTTGCTTCCCTACACACACACACACACACCCAAAATACAACAGCAGTTGTAAAAGTTTTAAAATCACCATATACTCTATTCACCCCCCCCCCCCTCTAGAGTATATCTGATCTAGCTGCACTTTCAATTGGTATCAAAGCCATGTTGGTTAAACATATCATACCTGATTGGTTGTACAGGCTAACACCTGAACCCAAAGATCCCTTAGTTAGATCTCTTTGTTTTTATTCTGTTATTAGATTTTGTTCTCACAGACATGGCCCAAAACATGGATTTTACAAGCATCAGACCTCCAGTGTGCAATCTTAACAAGTTTGTCATCTGGAAGGCAAGAATTAGATTATATATGAACTTCATTGATGAAGATATTTTCTCTGTCATTTCAACATGTGTTCCTCCAGCTCCTACAACTTTTGTCAGCACATCAACTAATCTGAGTGCAGTACCACCTCCAGACAATACTGAAGCCTACAAGAAAGCCAAGATGGCTGATGCAAAGGATATGAATATTCTGGCCCAAACAATGTCAGATGACATATTTCAGAAGGTGACTGAGTGCACCTCAGCCAAGGCCATTTGGGACTCTCTAAATCAAATGGTAGCAGGCTCAGCTGATGAAATAAAGGATAGGAGATCCAGTCTCATTTCTCTCTATGAGAATTTCAAAAAGGATGAGACAGAATCAGTGGCTGAGATGTACAATAGATTAAGTTCAATCATTAGTGAACTCAAGACTCTTGACAAGGACATCACCATAACTGAGGTGAATGATAAGATACTGATGTGTTTCCCCAGTTCATGGGACTCCAGAATCTGGCCAATCAAAGAAGCCAGAAGCCTCAATGAGATCTCAACAGAATCTCTGCTAGGCAAGCTGAAGTCATATGAGCAGCTTGTCAAATCAAGAGAGGCAGCAGAACAGAAGGCAACTACCCCAGTTAGGAAGGAGCACAGCTTGGCCCTCAAAGCTTCTGAAGACAATGAAACATCTACCTCCAATGAAGAGTTAATGAGCCTCTTTGCCAAAAGATTCTACAAAATGGCAAGAAAGGACTTTAGAAGAAAATCATCCAGGAAGGATGATAAACCCAAATATGACAAGACACCAATTAAGGAGGTTGTGTGTTTTGGATGCAGAAAGCCAGGGCACTATATTTCAGAATGCCCAGAGAATCAGAAAAAGGACAAGGGCAGGGACAAGGATTCCAGAAGAAAACCAAGCAGCAGACCCTCCTCCAACAAGTATAAATGAAAGGACAAAGGATTTGTTACTGAGTCTTGGAGTGACACAGAAGAGGAAACATCCTCCTCTAGCTCTAGTGAAGAAGAGGAAGAAGCCAGATCCAAGGAGGTGTGTCTAATGGCAATAGATGCCTCCAGAAGCAACTGTGGATCAGAAGAGGATTCTGAAGATGAAGGTGCCTCAGACTCAGAGGCTGATCAGGTGATTTCTAGTTTTGATTTCAATTCTGACTTGTTTAAAGTAGAGTTTAAAACTATGTGCATGGATCTAATAAACTCAGAGAAAGAGATAAAAACCCTGAGGACTAGACTAGAAAACCTTGAATCTGTCAGCACAGAAAATAGAAAACTAACTGACCAATTGACTCTAGCTAATGAACAAATAATCAAGTTAAAATCTGAATTATGTGAGGCAAAACAACTTGAGCAATCTCTCAATGGGAGAAGCCTCAAGCTGATGGATATCACAAGCACAATAAATGCCAGATTAAATGGGAGGCTGGGCTTGGGTGCTTCATCAGGTTTACCCCCCATAATGAAGAAGAATATACTTTCTACTCTCATAAAGTTTATCACTGCTAAGGGTAAAGAGAAATTAACTGAAAAACCTATGTCAGAAAACAAGTCAAATCCCCTAGACAATAGAAACAGAAAACAGAAGAAAGCTGTTAAAAACCAAGTTCAGCAGAATTCGTCGAACTTAGATCGACGAAATCCTGCAAGATCGTCGAACCCCGATCGACGAACG
This sequence comes from Platanthera guangdongensis, assembly GCA_039583875.1. Lineage (NCBI taxonomy): Eukaryota > Viridiplantae > Streptophyta > Magnoliopsida > Asparagales > Orchidaceae > Platanthera > Platanthera guangdongensis. Next base: position 52,399,348 of record CM077157.1, on the reverse strand, counting down.
CTGAACACAAACTTCAGAAATAAATATTCGTCCTACAGTGATCGACGAACTGTGTATGGTTCGTCGAGCAAAGGTCGACGAACGTGGGACGCAGAAAATGACCATGGTCATTCTCTGAGTGGAGGTCGATGATCTCATCCCCATTCGTCGAACTCTGGTCGACGAACTTACAATAATTCATCGATCCCAAAACGACCAAATATAAATAATTTCTCCTATAGAAATCTTAAAACAGCTAACAAGACATTTAACCCAGTAGCTGATTGGATAATCCCACCTAGGAGATATCACCCTCTAGGGTATAAGTCTCAACATGCATTATCAGTCATTTATAGTTTTACTTTTCAGCCAAACCAAGGACCCAAGGTAACATTGGTCAAGAACAATTGAGCTTTATTTTTTGATGCAGGTACAGGTGAAGAACTGTCCAAGGCTAAGTCAGACATGGTACCTGGACAGTGGCTGCTCCAAGCACATGACTGGCAGCAAAGCAAATATCTCCAACTATAAGTCTAAGCTAGGACCAAAGGTGATATTTGGAGACTCAAAGAGTGGTCAGTCAGAAGGGTATGGAAGAGTAAGCATTGGAGCAGTGACCTTCAAAAAGGTGACATATGTAAGAGGACTTAAACATAACCTTATATCCATAAGTCAATTATGTGATGAAGGTTATCAGGTATATTTCAACTCCACCTCTTGTTCTATTATAAATGATAAAAACCAAACTGTTTTAATTGGACTTAGACAAGGAAACATATATTTAGTAGATTTCATTTCTGCCACAACTGATATTTGTTTACTCAATATCACTAGTAACCAAAATGAGCTATGACACAAAAGGCTAGGACATGTAAACCTTAAGAACATATCTAGGTTATCTAAAGACAACCTTGTTAGAGGTTTACCTTCTGGTCCCTACAACAAGGAAAGCCTATGCAGGGCTTGTCAACTAGGCAAGCAAACTAAAACTAGCTTCAAATCCATTAATAAAAGTGATTCACCTAGGATATTGTATCTGCTTCATGTGGATCTTTTTGGACCTATTGCAGTACAAAGCCTAGGAGGGAAGTCTTACACCTTAGTTATTGTTGATGATTTCTCCAGATTCAGTTGCGTAGCCTTCCTGAGAGCTAAGTCAGATACATTCAAAGTTCTTACAGATTTTCTCAGGACCATACAGATTGAGTTCTCTACTCATGTTGCATTGATCAGAAGTGATCATGGCACAGAGTTTGAGTCTCTTCTTATGCATGAGTTCTGTGAGAAGGAAGGTATCAGGCAGTGCTTCTCAGCTCCTAGAACTTCCCAACAAAATGGGGTAGCTGAAAGGAAAAATAGGACACTCATTGAAGCTGCAGGTACATTGTTAGCAGATGCTTACATGCCTCTATCCTTTTGGGCAGAAGCTGTAAATACAGCTAATTATGTCCTGAACAGATGTCTTATACATAAACTAAAACACAAGACCTCCTATGAATTACTTAAAGAAAAGAAACCTAAAATCACTTACTTTAAAGTTTTTGGTTGCATATGTTACATCCACACTAATAACAAAAGATACATTAAAAAGTTTGAGGCTAAGGCTGAAGAAGGGATTTTTCTAGGATATTCCCAAGTAAGCAAGGCCTATAGGGTTTTCAACAAATCATCCCTTAAAATTGAAGAATCTGTGCATGTGTCTTTTGATGAAGCTAACATGTCTTATAAGGAGAAAGACATTTCTACCAATAGTCCTTTGCAGGTTTCACCACTGTGTGAGTCTATGGATGAACTAAACCTTACCCAAGAGGTTCCAACTCATCCCACTCCACAGACTGCTGAAGATAGTGAAGAAGAAGAAATCCAAGAGGAAGTAACTGAACTTCCATCAACAGCCAGTACCATTCCTCAAGAGGAATTATTTACAGAAGCTGTTGCTCAACCAACTCCACAAACTGATCTTGTTACACTTAGAGATCACCCCAGATCTCAAGTGATTGGAGACATTTCAGTTGGTGTACAGACAAGACATCAGCTCAATCAAGACTTGATGCATGCCTAATTTCTCTCTCAAATTGAACCTCTCACCATCCATGAAGCTGAGCAAGATCCCCATTGGATTCTTGCAATGCAAGAGGAACTAAATTAATTTGAGAGGTGTAGAGTTTGGGATTTGGTTCCAAGACCCCATAACTACCCAGTCATTGGAACCAAATGGGTCTATAGGAACAAATTGGATGCACAAGGGAACATAGTAAGGAACAAGGCTAGACTGGTTGCCCAAGGCTATAGACAAGAAGAAGGAATAGACTATGACCAAACCTTTGCCCCTGTTGCAAGGTTGGAGGCCATTAGAATATTCCTAGCCTATACAGCATACAAAAATTTCAAGGTATTCAAGATGGATGTTAAGAGTGCCTTTCTGAATGGTGTACTTCAAGAACAGGTTTATATAGAACAACCTCCAGGTTTTATCTCTCAAACTCAACCCTCTTATGTTTACAAATTGCATAAAGCTCTCTATGGTTTAAAGCAAGCTCCAAGAGCTTGGTATGAGACCCTAGCTAGTTTTCTTTTAGAGCATAAATTTACAAGAGGAACTATAGATAAAACCCTTTTCACTAGACATCATAAGGACCAAATCTTATTGGTACAAATATATGTGGATGACATTATTTTTGGGTCTACTGATCCCAAATTGTGCCAGAGGTTTGCTGACCTCATGCATTCCAAATTTGAGATGAGTAGTATGGGTGAGCTTTCCTACTTCCTTGGTCTCCAAGTGAAGCAGCTCCCTGATGGTATCTTCCTCTCCCAATCTAAGTATGCTAAAGAGCTTATTAAAAAGTTTGGGATGGGTGATGCCTCAGGAATGAAAACACCTATGGCTACCAATGTTGTTATGGATTCTGATGCAGCAGGGAAACCTGTAGATCAGAAGCATTATAGGGCAATTGTTGGATCCCTATTATACTTAACAGCTAACAGGCCTGACATAATGTTTGTCACATGCCTTTGTGCTAGATTCCAAGTGAATCCTAAAGAATCTCATCTTATTTTTCTAAAAAGGATTTTGAGTATATAAAGAGTTGTCCTAGTTTAGGACTCTGGTATCCTGCAGAGTCAGAATTTGAGTTAACTGGATACTCAGATGCTGACTATGCTGGATGTAGAGTGGACAGGAAAAGTACCTCTGGAACTTACCAGTTCCTGGGTATGAGACTTGTCTCTTGGTTTTGCAAAAAGCAAACATCTGTATCTACATCAACTGCTGAGGCAGAGTATATGGCTGTTGGCAGCTGCTGTTCACAAATGTTATGGGTACAAAACCAACTCCTAGATTATGGTATCAACTTAAATAATTCAACCTTATTCTGTGATAATACAAGTGCTATTGCTATAGCTCAAAATCCAGTTCATCATTCTAGGACTAAACATATTGAAATAAGACATCATTTCATTAGAGATAATGTGGACAAAAAGAAAATTAACTTGGTCCATATTTCTATTGATCTACAGAGAGCAGATATCTTCACCAAGCCTTTGGATGAGAAAACTCATCTGTTCTTTATAAATCAACTGGGAATGATTGATGGAGAAGAGTTAAATTAATTTCTGTCTGCATTCGACGAATTTTCTAGAGTTCGTCGAACGGAGTTCGACGAATTAGGGAAAGTTCGAGAGATTCTCGTCGAACAAAGATCGACGAATTCTCTGTGTGGAAACAATTTTCGTCGACCGGAGATCGACGAACCTTGTTTCAGAAACCATTTCGTCGAACGGAGTTCGACGAACTGCTTTCATTTCTTCTAAATGGGTTCGATGAACTACTCTCCTATAACTTATTTCGTCGATCTCAGTTCGAAGATCTGTCTCTTTTCGTGGAATGGAGCTTGTCGATTCATATTCTGAAAATCTTATATCTAGGTTTTCTTCGACCTCCGTCCCGTGCTTTCAGTTCCTTTGCTCTTGATCGCCGCTTTCTCTGTAATTTTCTTTGCAGGACATCAATGGCGATTCCTCCAGGAGCACTTGCAGCGATGAAGTTTGATGCAGCATTCTCCATGGACTTTGAGTCCTTCCAGCATTCCGATCCAATTTTTCTATATATCCTTGAATTACTTGAAGAATTGCATCTCAAGGACTTCATGACACGCAGCATCAAGCTACACTCAACCGAGATAAGAGAATGGGTGTACACTGCCACAGTTTCTGAAGATGGAAATCTGACAGGAAACATTGGAAACACTGCCGTTTCACTATCCCCAGCAATACTCTCTGAAATATTTGGTCTGATCAATGGGGACGACAACTTGGAAATGGACGCTGAGGAATACGCTGATATGTTGAAAGTCATGGGTTTCTCCAGCAACAACCCTAATAAACTTCTGAAGAAAAAACTGTCAGCCGCTTATCAGTTTTTGGCCGACATTGTAGGGAAAATTCTGATGGGCAAGCACTCGGCACATGACTATATCACTCGCCATCAATTCCTGATCATGTGCGCAGTGATCAACAAGCGTCAGGTTGATTGGGGCATGGTCTTCTTTGACATAATCAAGAAGAGAACTAGCAAGAAGGAAGTCTGCTACGGCAGAGTCCTGGGGATTTTCCTCCAGGAAAAGGCCAGTGAATGTTTGGTCTCCCCGACCACATTCATCAACGCCAGCAAGCGCCTCACCTGCGCCTTGTTTGGCCGATGGGAGAGGACAATCACCAAACCCTCCAAGGGTTCCTCCTCCTCCGTCAATGCTTCTGAGAGCACCAGGACCGTCAAGGTCACTCCCCACCCTGACCCTGAAGAGGCCTTTCCACCTACCAAATCTCTTCCCACTCCTCCTGCACCTCAATTGACTCCACCTCAACATCAATCTCCACCGCCTGATCTTACACATATCCCTACACCTCCAGTTTCCCCCACTGCAACACATATTCCCTCACCTCCTCAATCCCCTCTTCCACCACACTTATCCACTATTCCTTCCTACACCATACCCACTGAGTCACACACTGTTCTCCCTCCAATATCCCCTCCACACCTTCCTCCTTCCTCCTCTGCTTCTCTCCCCTCCACTATTCTTTCTCCACTTATGGATTCTTCCCCCATTCCCTCCATCATCTCTCTTCTGACTCCTCTGATTAAAACACTCATCACAGAGGCCATTACACCTCTAGTGAATTCCATTGATTCTTTATCTGCCCAAATCTCGGCCCTCTCTACTGCCCCCTCTTCATTCAGGGGCCTGGCTCCAGGTTCTCCTGAACCCAGGCAGGGGGAGATGCTCCATGATGAAGCTGGTGAAGCAGCTGCAGAAGTTGATACAGTTGATACAGATACAGATACTGCAGATACAGTTTTTGACACTACAGATATAGTTAACACAGTGCTTGATAACACAGTTACAGATACAGCAATTGATTTTATTCAATTCATGGACACTGACAGTAGCCTTGATGTGTCAGTGGATTCAATAACAACTGCTGGTGATTTCTTTATAAATCCCACAGTTAATTTATCTGAGATACTTCAGATCTTTGATCCTGTATATATGAAGCTTCCTTCAGTAGAGGTTGCTAAGCCATATTTGGCTATTGTCCAGTATACCTCTCCAGCAAGTCCAGCAGCTGTCAGGCAACTTTGTGACACCTTTGCTGCTCCAACTGCTATTCCAACTCCTGTGACTATTCCAGACATCTGCCCTATCCCAGATTTTGTCATGGATGATTCTCCCATGCCTGATCTGGATGAGCTCATTCTGGCAGACATTGAGGAAGAGAACAAGGCAGCAACTGCAAGTTCTGTCTCTACTGCTGTTGACCCCTCACCCTCTGAACCTTCTATCCCTCCTCAAGAACAACCTCTTATCATTCCTGATGCCACTCTGAGGAAGTTGAATGCTTTTTATGATAACCCTCAGAGTTTAGATTCTGATGATGATGATGATGAATCAGATGAGGAGGCTGCTAAAAAGAGAAAGAAGTTGCTCTCTAAGAAAAGGAAGGCTCCTCCTCCTGCTCCCAAGCCTAATCCCACTGCAGACACTCCATACTATATTCTGCACAATGTTGCTCCTTACAAAGGGATGCCTGCATGGATGTGGCTATCAAAGAACCAGCAAAAAAAGGAAGAGGAGTAGAAGATACTCTCCTCCCCCAGTGCATAGATACAGAAAGGATCCTCCTCCTCCTCCTCCAGCAGTAGGTGCCTCTGGCTCTGGCTCTCAGAGATCTGCTCTTATTCAAACTTATCAGAGACAAACAGGGAGATCCTCTGGTGGCAGCCAGCCAAGGCCACCATCTTCAGGTAGACAACAGCAGCAGCAGCACCAGAAATCTAAGGAACATGAAGCTGAAAGGCCCTATTCTCCTCCTGAAGATCCAGAAACAGCCAACACAGCCAGAATGGCAAGATTCCAAGAAATCATTGGCTTATCTCTAATCAACAAGGCTAAAGCTGAAGGCAAGGACACAACTGGCTTAACTACTATGTCTCAGTACAGGAGAGATGAACTAAAGAGATTTGGGAAAGCAAACAAGCTACTTAATATTGATGAGTACATGCATCTTCACCCAGAAGCAGTTGTCCCCAGAGCCACTTCACTGAACATCATAGGGGCAGCTGACATGACTATGACCAAGGCTCAAGCTTCAGATCCCAATAGGGAAATCATTTTCAAGAATCCAGGAGATAAAGCGTCAGAAGTCAAGCCAAAACAGAAGAAATCAGAGAAGTAATTTTGTGTTTTCTTTTCATTTCTGCTTCTATTTCAGTCTATATCTTGCAGTAAAACAAAGCCAGTGTGTATATATATATCTGTTGCATGTGTTGTAAATTCTCTGCCAGATATATCTCTTAATTTTGCTTTATTTCTATGTTTGTTCTTTGCTTGGAGTTTCTGTTAGTGACCTCACCCAAATAGGGGGAGATTGTTGGATCCCTAGTAGATTTGGGCTAGGTTCACTGACTTAGGATATGACCCATCATGTATAGTCTGGGTCAAGTTTTGTTTTGTCTTAGAGTCTAGGACAGTCCTCTATCTCAACTTCAGATGGACCAGCCTTTCTCAAGACCATCAGGAACTCCAGATCTATCAGTTTTTCAGACTAAGTGAAATGAGTTCGACGTTCGTCGAACTCAGCTCGACGAAGGAAGTTCTGCGCTCGACGATCGTGAGACAATTCGCAGTGCTGAGCTCGACGAACCTGTTCTTTGCTCGACGAACACCGGATTCTACTTCAAGCATTCTTAGGACTACTTCAAATTTCTCTAAGTACAGCTTCATGCTTCGGTCGACGAATTATATTCTGAGCTCGACGAACTTGGACCTCTAGTTCACAGCTTCTCAAGTCGACAAATGCTAATCTCTACTTGACGATCTTTTTTTGTGCTCAGAGAATCTGTGTCGACACTTAGGGCTTGTGTCGACACCAGGCGATTTGTGTCGACACCCAGGATTTCAGTCGACACCAGCTTGTGTCGACACCAGAGGATTTGTGTCGACACCTAGACCAATCTGTCGACACCAGAGGATTTGTGTCGACACCAAGATCAATCTGTCGACATCAATTTATGTTGACACAGCATTTCAGCTGATGCAGAGTATTTCGTCCAAGTCCAGAACTTTTCTCAGGTCGACGAATTTGGTTCTCAGCTCGAAGAATTTAGTTCTCTGCTCAACGAATAGTGTTTGTCTGATATTGAAGATTGTCTATTCAACGAATGAAGACTGTCAGCTCGACGAACTCTGCTTAGCTCGACGAACTCTAAACCCAGCTCGACGAATTATGTTCTTCGGTCGACGATTCCAGACTAGGTCTTCTTCCATTCCCGTCTCATTCCATGGCGCTGATTCCTGGACAATTAATGGCAGTTCTTCACAGAATACTACCGTTAGGATGCGCAGTTAATTCTGGATTATTACATGCCTTTTTACCATGGAAATAGTTGGGGAAATAATTAATTGCTGCTTCCTTTCCAGGCCGTCTGTCATTACTGCTCGACATTAAAAATTCGAATGTTCTCCATGACAGATAGAGACATATAGAAATAGTCAGTAATACAGAGACAACAACACTCAACACACCAGACAACAACAAGAAATCGCATAGACAGTGATTCAGACAACACAAGAAAAAGAATTCATTACTGGCCCAGAGAGAAATTGATCTAGAAGAAGAAGAAGAAGATTGCATCAATATTAAGAGTCTTCTTCATCTGCTTTTACTCAGGAGAACTTCAAAACAATACATTCATATCAGTTGCAAGAAGTTCCTGAAGACTTTCTCTGGACCTGGAATTCTAGGTCTTTGAAGACCTATCACCCTGAAGCAGTGCTCCAGCATTCTTCCTGATCCATTCTACATCTCAGGGGGAGCAAAGCTGCTAAACAACATTCCACAAGTCTTCTCATTTGATTTGAGAAAGAGAAGACCTCATCACCCTCTCACTCCACCTCTGTATAGGGTTTTAATTCCCTTCAAAATTATTTTGGTTGCAAGTCTCCCACCAAAAGACTTGAGGGTTTGGTTTTTGGGAACCTGATCAAAACCCCATTGGTGCCAGGACACCTGATCAACCCCTTCCTGCAATGGATTCCTACCAGGGTGGTAGAAAAGTGGACTACCCAGATTTGAGGAACCACTATAAAATTCTTGTGTCATCTGGTTGCTTTCTTTTCCTTTTGTTTTCTGGTCTTGCTCTGTGAATGTGCTGTGATTAGTCCATTGCTGTTTTCTTTTTGATTTATTGTATTTGCTTCCCTACACACACACACACACACTAAAATACAACAGCAGTTGTAAAAGTTTTAAAATCACCATATACTCTATTCACCCCCCCCCCCCCCCTCCTCTAGAGTATATCTGATCTAGCTGCACTTTCAATTAGTATCAAAGTCAGGTTGGTTTAACATACCATACCTGATTGGTTGTACAGGCTAACACCTGAACCCAAAGATCCCTTAGTTAGATCTCTTTGTTTTTATTCTGTTATTAGATTTTGTTCTCACAGACATGGCCCAAAACAAGGATTATACAGGCATCAGACCTCTAGTGTGCAATCTTAACAGGTTTGTCATCTGGAAGGCAAGAATTAGATTATATATGAACTCCATTGATGAAGATATTTTCTTTGTCATTTCAACAGGTGTTCCTCCAGCTCCTACAACTTTTGCCAGCACATCAACTAATCTGAGTGCAGTACCACCTCCAGACAATACTGAAGCCTACAAGAAAGCCAAGATGGCTGATGCAAAGGCTATGAATATTCTGGCCCAAACATTGTCAGATGACATATTTTAGAAGGTGGCTGAGTGCACCTCAGCCAAGGCCATTTAGGACTCTCTAAATCAAATGGTAGCAGGCTCAGCTGATGAAAGAAAGGATAAGAGATCCAGTCTCATTTCTCTCTATGAGAATTTCAAAAAGGATGAGACAGAATCAGTGGCTGAGATGTACAATAGATTAAGTTCAATCATTAGTGAACTCAAGACTCTTGACAAGGACATCACCTTAACTGAGGTGAATGATAACATACTGATGTGTTTCCCCAGTTCATGGGACTCCAGAATCTGGCCAATCAAAGAAGCCAGAAGCCTCAATGAGATCTCAACAGAATCTCTGCTAGGCAAGCTGAAGTCATATGAGCAGCTTGTCAAATCAAGAGAGGCAGCAGAACAGAAGGCAACTACCCCAGTTAGGAAGGAGCACAGCTTGGCCCTCAAAGCTTCTGAAGACAATGAAACATCTACCTCCAATGAAGAGTTAATGAGCCTCTTTGCCCAAAGATTCTACAAAATGACAAGAAAGGACTTTAGAAGAAAATCATATAGGCAGGATGATAAACCCAAATATGACAAGACACCAATTAAGGAGGTTGTGTGTTTTGGATGCAGAAAGCCAGGGCACTATATTTCAGAATGCCCAGAGAATCAGAAAAAGGACAAGGGCAGGGAAAAGGATTCCAGAAGAAAATCAAGCAGCAGACCCTCCTCCAACAAGTATAAAAAAAAGGACAAAGGATTTGTTGCTGAGTCCTGGAGTGACACAGAAGAGGAAACATCCTCCTCCAGCTCCAGTGAAGAAGAGGAAGAAGCCAGATCCAAGGAGGTGTGCCTAATGGCAATAGATGCCTCCAGAAGCAACTGTGGATCAGAAGAGGATTCTGAAGATGAAGGTGCCTCAGACTCAGAGGCTGATCAGGTGATTTCTAGTTTTGATTTCAATTCTGACTTGTTTAAAGTAGAGTTTAAAACTATGTGCATGGATCTAATAAACTCAGAGAAAGAGATAAAAACCCTGAGGACTAGACTAAAAAACCTTGAATCTGTCAGCACAGAAAATAGAAAACTAACTGACCAATTGACTCTAGCTAATGAACAAATAATCAAGTTAAAATCTGAATTATGTGAGGAAAAACAACTTGAGCAATCTCTCAATGGGAGAAGCCTCAAGCTGGTGGATATCACAAGCACAGTAAATGCCAGATTAAATGGCAGGCTGGGCTTGGGTGCTTCATCAGGTTTACCCCCCATAATAAAGAAGAATATACTTTCTACTCCCATAAAGTTTATCACTGCTAAGGGTAAAGAGAAATTAACTGGAAAACCCATGTCAGAAAATAAGTCAAATCCCCTAGACAATAGAAATAGAAAACAGAAGAAAGCTGTTAAAAACCAAGTTCAACAGAATTCGTCGAACTTAGATCGACGAAATCCTGCAAGATCGTCGAACCCCGATCGACGAACGCTGAACGCAAACTTAAGAAATAATTATTCATCCTACTGCGATCGACGAACTGTGTATGGTTCGTCGAGCAAAGGTCGATGAACGTGGGACACAGAAAATGACCATGGTCATTCTCTGAGTGGAGGTCGACGATCTCATCCCCATTCGTCGAACTCTGGTCGACGAACTTACAATAATTCGTCGATCCCAGAACGACCAAATATAAATAATTTCTCCTATGGAAATCTTAAAACAGCTAACAAGACATTTAACCCAGTAGCTGATTGGATAATCCCACCTAGGAGATATCACCCTCTAGGGTATAAGTCTCAACCTGCATTATCAGTCATTTCTAGTTTTACTTTTCAGCCAAACCAAGGACCCAAGGTAACCTGGGTCAAGAATAATTGAGCTTTATTTTTTGATGCAGGTACAGGTGAAGAATTGTCCAAGGCTAAGTTAGACATGGTACCTGGACAGTGGCTGCTCCAAGCACATGACTGGTAGCAAAGAAAATCTCTCCAACTATAAGTCTAAGCTAGGACCAAAGGTGATATTTGGAGACTCAAAGAGTGGTCAGTCAGAAGGGTATGGAAGAGTAAGCATTGGAGCAGTGACCTTCAAAAAGGTGACATATGTAAGAGGACTTAAACATAACCTTATATCCATAATTCAATTATGTGATGAAGGTTATCAGGTACATTTCAACTCCACCTCTTGTTCTATTATAAATGATAAAAACCAAACTGTTTTAATTGGACTTAGACAAGGAAACTTATATTTAGTAGATTTCATTTCTGCCACAACTGATATTTGTTTACTCAATATCACTAGTAACCAAAATGAGCTATGACACAAAAGGCTAGGACATATAAACCTTAAGAACATATCTAGGTTATCTAAAGACAACCTTGTTAGAGGTTTACCTTCTGGTCCCTACAAGAAGGAAAGCCTATGTAGGGCTTGTCAACTAGGCAAGCAAACTAAAACTAGCTTCAAATCCATTAATAAAAGTGATTCACCTAGGATATTGTATCTGCTTCATGTGGATCTTTTTGGACCCATTGCAGTACAAAGCCTAGGAGGGAAGTCTTACACCTTAGTTATTGTTGATGATTTCTCCAGATTCAGTTGGGTAGCCTTCCTGAGAGCTAAGTCAGATACATTCAAAGTTCTTACAGATTTTCTCAGGAACATACAGATTGAGTTCTCTACTCATGTTGCATTGATCAGAAGTGATCATGGCACAGAGTTTGAGTCTCTTCTTATGCATGAGTTCTGTGAGAAGAAAGGTATCAGGCAGTGTTTCTCAGCTCCTAGAACTCCACAACAAAATGGGGTAGCTGAAAGGAAAAATAGGACACTCATTGAAGCTGCAGGTACATTGTTAGCAGATGCTTACATGCCTCTATCCTTTTGGGCAGAAGCTGTAAATACAGCTAACTATGTCTTGAACAGATGTCTTATACATAAACTAAAACACAAGACCCCCTATGAATTACTTAAAGAAAAGAAACCTAAAATCACTTACTTTAAAGTTTTTGGTTGCATATGTTACATCCACACTAATAACAAAAGATACATTAGAAAGTTTGAGGCTAAGGCTGAAGAAGGGATTTTTCTAGGATATTCCAAAGTAAGCAAGGCCTATAGGGTTTTCAACAAATCATCCCTTAAAATTGAAGAATCTGTCCATGTGTCTTTTGATGAAGCTAACATGTCTTATATGGAGAAAGACATTTCTACCAATAGTCCTTTGCAGGTTTCACCACTGTGTGAGTCTATGGATGCACTAAACCTTACCCAAGAGATTTCAACTCATCCCACTCCACAGGCTGCTAAAGATAGTGAAGAAGAAGAAATCCAAGAGGAAGTAACTGAACTTCCATCAACAGCCAGTACCATTCCTCAAGAGGAATTATTTACATAAGCTGTTGCTCAACCAACTCCACAAACTGATCTTGTTACACTTAGAGATCACCCCAGATCTCAAGTGATTGGAGACATTTCAGTTGGTGTACAGACAAGACATCAGCTCAATCAAGACTTGATGCATGCCTGTTTTCTCTCTCAAATTGAACATCTCACCATCCATGAAGCTGAGCAAGATCCCCACTGTATTCTTGCAATGCAAGAGGAACTAAATCAATTTGAGAGATATAAAGTTTGGGATTTGGTTCCAAGACCCCATAACTACCCAGTCATTGGAACCAAATGGGTCTATAGGAACAAATTGGATGCACAAGGGAACATAGCAAGGAACAAGGCTAGACTGGTTGCCCAAGGCTATAGACAAGAAGAAGGAATAGACTATGACCAAACCTTTGCCCTTGTTGCAAGGTTGGAGGCAATTAGAATATTCCTAGCTTATGCAGCATACAAAAACTTCAAGGTATTCCAGATGGATGTTAAGAGTGCCTTTCTGAATGGTGTACTTCAAGAAGAGGTTTATATAGAACAACCTCCAGGTTTTATCTCTCAAACTCAACTCTCTTATGTTTACAAATTACATAAAGCTCTCTATGGTTTAAAGCAAGCTCCAAGAGCTTGGTATGAGACCCTAGCTAGCTTTCTTTTAGAGCATAAATTTACAAGAGAAACCATAGATAAAACCCTTTTCACTAGACATCATAAGGACCAAATCTTATTGGTACAAAAATATGTGGATGACATTATTTTTGGGTCTACTGATCCCAAATTGTGCCAGAGGTTTGCTGACCTCATGCATTCCAAATTTGAGATGAGTAGTATGGGTGAGCTTTCCTACTTCCTTGGTCTCCAAGTGAAGCAGCTCCCTGGTGGTATCTTCCTCTCCCAATCTAAGTATGCTAAAGAGCTTATTAAAAGGTTTGGGATGGGTGATGCCTCAGGAATGAAAACACCTATGGCTACCAATGCTGTTGTGGATTCTGATGCAGCAGGGAAACCTGTAGATCAGAAGCATTATAGGGCAATTGTTGGATCCCTATTATACTTAACAGCTAACAGGCCTGACATAATGTTTGCCACATGTCCTTGTGCTAGATTTCAAGTGAATCCTAAAGAATCTCATCTTATTTTTCTAAAAAGTATTTTGAAATATACAAAGAGTTGTCCTAGTTTAGGACTCTGGTATCCTGCAGAGTCAGAATTTGAGTTAACTGGATACTCAGATGCTGACTATGCTGGATGTAGAGTGGACAGGAAAAGTACCTCTGGAACTTGCCAGTTCCTGGGTATGAGACTTGTCTCTTAGTTTTGCAAAAAGCAAACATCTGTGTCTACATCAACTGCTGAGGCAGAGTATATGGCTGCTGGCAGCTGCTGTTCACAGATGCTATGGGTACAAAACCAACTCCGAGATTATGGTATCAACTTAAATAATTCAACCTTATTCTGTGATAATACAAGTGCTATTGCTATAGCTCAGAATCCAGTTCATCATTCTAGGACTAAACATATTGAAATAAGACATCATTTCATTAGAGATAATGTGGACAAAAAGAAAATTAACTTGATCCACATTACTACTGATCTACAGAGAGCAGATATCTTCACCAAGCCTTTGGATGAGAAAACCCATCTGTTCTTTATAAATCAACTGGGAATGATTGATGGAGAAGAGTTAAATTAATTTTTGTCTTCATTCGACGAATTTTCCAGAGTTCGTCGAACGGAGTTCGATGAATTAGGGAAAGTTCGAGAGATTCTCGTCGAACGAAGATCGACGAATTCTCTGTGTGGAAACAATTTTCGTCGACCGGAGATCGACGAACCTTGTTTCAGAAACCATTTCGTCGAACGGAGTTCGACGAACTGCTTTCATTTCTTCTGAATGGGTTCGACGAACTACTCTCCTATAACTTATTTCGTCGATCTCAGTTCGAAGATCTGTCTCTTTTCGTGGAACGGAGCTTGTCGATTCATATTCTGAAAATCTTATATCTAGGTTTTCTTCGACCTCCGTCCCGCGCTTTCAGTTCCTTTTCTCTTTATCGCCGCTTTCTCTGTAATTTCCTTTGCAGGACATCAATGGCGATTCCTCCAGGAGCACTTGCAGCGATGAAGTTTGATGCAGCATTCTCCATGGACTTTGAGTCCTTCCAGCATTCCGATCCAATTTTTCTATATATCCTTGAATTACTTGAAGAATTGCATCTCAAGGACTTCATGACACGCAGCATCAAGCTACACTCAACCGAGATAAGAGAATGAGTGTACACTGCCACAGTTTCTGAAGATGGAAATCTGACAGGAAACATTGGAAACACTGCCGTTTCCCTGTCCCCAGCAATACTCTCTGAAATATTTGGTCTGATCAATGTGGACGACAACTTGGACATGGACGCTGAGGAATATGCTGATATGTTGAAAGTCATGGGTTTCTCCAGCAACAACCCTAATAAGCTTCTGAAGAAACAACTGTCAGCCGCTTATCAGTTTTTGGCCGACATTGTAGGGAAAATTCTGATGGGCAAGCACTCGGCACAAGACTATATCACTCGCCATCAATTCCTGATCA
The DNA here is from genome assembly GCA_039583875.1 of Platanthera guangdongensis. Taxonomy (NCBI): domain Eukaryota; kingdom Viridiplantae; phylum Streptophyta; class Magnoliopsida; order Asparagales; family Orchidaceae; genus Platanthera; species Platanthera guangdongensis. The sequence goes on along the minus strand of CM077157.1, from coordinate 52,384,143 downwards.
TGTGCGCAGTGCTCAACAAGCGTCAGGTCGATTGGGGCATGGTCTTCTTTGACCTAATCAAGAAGAGAACTAGCAAGAAGGAAGTTTGCTACGGCAGAGTCCTGGGGATTTTCCTCCAGGAAAAGGCCAGTGAATGTTTGGTCTCCCCGACCACATTCATCAACGCCAGCAAGCGCCTCACCTGCGCCTTGTTTGGCCGATGGTAGAGGACAATCACCAAACCCTCCAGGGGTTCCTCCTCCTCCGTCAATGCTTCTGAGAGCACCAGGACCGTCAAGGTCACTCCCCACCCTGACCCTGAAGAGGCCTTTCCACCTACCAAATCTCTTCCCACTCCTCCTGCACCTCAATTGACTCCACCTCAACATCAATCTCCACCGCCTGATCTTATACATATCCATACACCTCCAGTTTCCCCCACTGCAACATATATTCCCTCACCTCCTCAATCTCCTCTTACACCACACCTATCCACTATTCCTTCCTACACCATACCCACTGAGTCACACACTGTTCTCCCTCCAATATCCCCTCCACACCTTCCTCCTTCCTCCTCTGCTTCTCTCCCCTCCACTATTCTTTCTCCACTTATGGATTCTTCCATCATTCCCTCCATCATCTCTCTTCTGACTCCTCTGATTAAAACACTCATCACAGAGGCCATTACACCTCTAGTGAATTCCATTGATTCTTTATCTGCCCAAATCTCGGCCCTCTCTGCTGCCCCCTCTTCATTCAGGGGCCTGGCTCCAGGTTCTCCTGAACCCAGGCAGGGGGAGATGCTCCATGATGAAGCTGGTGCAGCAGCTGCAGAAGTTGATACAGTTGATACAGATACATATACTATAGATACAGTTTTTGACACTACAGATACAGTTAACACAGTGCTTGATAACACAGTTACAGATACAGCAATTGATTTTATTCAATTCATGGACACTGACAGTAGCCTTGATGAGTCAGTGGATTCAATAACAACTGCTGGTGATTTCCTTATAAATCCCACAGTTAATTTATCTGAGATACTTCAGATCTTTGATCCTGTATATATGAAGCTTCCTTCAGTAGAGGTTGCTAAGCCATATTTGGTTATTATCCAGTATACCTCTCCAGCAAGTCCAGCAGTTGCCAGGCAACTTTGTGACACCTTTGCTGCTCCCACTACTGTTCCAACTCCTGTGACTATTCCAGACATCTGCCCTATCCCAGATTTTGTCATGGATGATTCTCCCATGCATGATCTGGATGAGCTCATTCTGGCAGACATTGAGGAAGAGAACAAGGCAGCAGCTGCAAGTTCTGTCTCTTCTGCTGTTGACCCCTCACCCTCTGAACCTTCTATCCCCCCTCAAGAACAACATCTTATCATTCCTGATGCCACTCTGAGGAAGTTGAATGCTTTGTATGATAACCCTCAGAGTTTAGATTCTGATGATGATGATGATGAATCAGATGAGGAGGCTGCTAAAAAGAGAAAGAAGTTGCTCTCTAAGAAAAGGAAGGCTCCTCCTCCTTCTGCTCCCAAGCCTAATCCCACTGCAGACACTTCATACTATATTTTGCACAATGTTGCTCCTTACAAAGGGATGTCTGCATGGATGTGGCTATCAAAGAACCAGCAAAAAGAAAGGAAGAGGAGTAGAAGATACTCTCCTCCCCCAGTGCATAGATACAGAAAGGATCCTCCTCCTCCTCCTCCTCCTCCAGCAGCAGGTGCCTCTGGCTCTGGCTCTCAGAGATCTGCTCCTATTCAAACTTATCAGAGACAAACAGGGAGATCCTCCGGTGGCAGTCAGCCAAGGCCACCATCTTCAGGCAGACAACAGCAGCAGCAGCACCAGAAATCTAAGGAACATGAAGCTGAAAGGCCCTATTCTCCTCCTGAAGATCCAGAAACAGCCAACACAGCCAGAATGGCAAGATTCCAAGAAATCATTGGCTTATCTCTAATCAACAAGGCTAAAGCTGAAGGCAAGGACACAACTGGCTTAACTACTATGTCTCAGTATAGGAGAGATGAACTAAAGAGATTTGGGAAAGCAAACAAGCTACTCAATATTGATGAGTACATGCATCTTCACCCAGAAGCAGTTGTCCCCAGAGCCACTTCACTGAACATCATAGGGGCAGCTGACATGACTATGACCAAGGCTCAAGCTTCAGATCCCAATAGGGAAATCATTTTCAAGAAGCCAGGAGATAAAGCATCAAAAGTCAAGCCAAAACAGAAGAAATCAGAGAAGTAATTTTGTGTTTTCTTTTCATTTCTGCTTCTGTTTCAGTCTATATCTTGCATTAAAACAAAGCCAGTGTGTATATATATATATGTTGCATGTGTTGTAAATTCTCTGCCAGATATATCTCTTAATTTTGCTTTGTTTCTATGTTTGTTCTTTGCTTGGAGTTTCTGTTAGTGACCTCACCCAAATAGGGGGAGATTGTTGGATCCCTAGTAGATTTGGGCTAGGTTCACTGACTTAGGATGTGACCCATCATGTATAGTCTGTGTCAAGTTTTATTTTGTCTTAGAGTCTAGGACAGTCCTCTATCTCAACTTCAGATGGACCAGCCTTTCTCAAGACCATCAGGAACTCCAGATCTATCAGTTTTTCAGACTAAGTGAAATGAGTTCGACGTTCGTCGAACTCAGCTCGACGAAGGAAGTTCTGCGCTCGACGATCGTGAGACAATTCGCAGTGCTGAGCTCGACGAACCTTGTTCTTTGCTCGACGAACACCGGATTCTACTTCAAGCATTCTCAGGACTACTTCAAATTTCTCTAAGTCCAGCTTCATGCTTCGGTCGACGAATTATATTCTGAGCTCGACGAACTTGGACCTCTAGTTCACAGCTTCTCAAGTCGACAAATGCTAATCTCTACTCGACGAACTTTTTTGTGCTCAGAGAATCTGTGTCGACACTTAGGGCTTGTGTCGACACCAGGCGATTTGTGTCGACACCCAGGATTTCAGTCGACACCAGCTTGTGTCGACACCAGAGGATTTGTGTCGACACCTAGACCAATCTGTCGACACCAGAGGATTTGTGTCGACACCAAGATCAATCTGTCGACACCAATTTGTGTCGACACAGCATTTCAGCAGATGCAGAGTATTTCGTCCAAGTCCAGAACTTTTCTCAGGTCGACGAATTTGGTTCTCAGCTCGACGAATTTGGTTCTCTGCTCAACGAATAGTGTTTGTCTGATATTGAAGATTGTCTATTCAACGAATGAAGACTGTCAGCTCGACGAACTCTGCTTAGCTCGACGAACTCTAAACTCAGCTCGACGAATTATGTTCTTCGGTCGACGATTCCAGACTAGGTCTTCTTCCGTTCCCGTCTCATTCCATGGCGCTGATTCCTGGACAATTAATGGCAGTTTTTCATAGAATACTACCGTTAGGATGCACAGTTAATTCTGGATTATTACATGCCTTTTTCCCATGGAAACAGTTGGGGAAATAATTAATTCCTGCTTCCTTTCCAGACCGTCTGTCATTACTGCTCGACATTAAAAATTCGAATGTTCTCCATGACAGATAGAGACATACAGAAATAGTCAGTAATACAGAGACAACAACACTCAACACACCAAACAACAACAAGAAATAGCATAGACAGTGATTCAGACAACACAAGAAAAAGAATTTATTCCTGGCCCAGAGAGAAATTGATCTAGAAGAAGAACATTGCATCAATATTAAGAGTCTTCTTCATCTGCTTTTACTCAGGAGAACTTCAAAACAATGCATTCATATCAGTTGCAAGAAGTTCCTGAAGACTTTCTCTGGACCTAGAATTCTAGGTCTTTGAAGACCTATCACCCTGAAGCAGTGCTCCAGCATTCTTCCTGATCCATTCTACATCTCAGGGGGAGCAAAGCTGCTAAACAACATTCCACAAGTCTTCTCATTTGATTTGAGAAAGAGAAGACCTCATCACCCTCTCACTCCACCTCTGTACAGGGTTTTAATTCCCTTCAAAATTATTTTGGTTACAAGTCTCCCACCAAAAGACTTGAGGGTTTGGTTTTTGGGAACCTGATCAAAACCCCATTGGTGCCAGGACACCTGATCAACCCCTTCTTGCAGTGGATTCCTACCAGGGTGGTAGAAGAGTGGACTACCCAGATTTGGGGAACCACTATAAAATTCTTGTGTCGTCTGGTTGCTTTCTTTTCCTTTTGTTTTCTGGTCTTGTTCTGTGAATGTGTTGTGATTAGTCCATTGTTGTTTTCTTTTTGATTTATTGTATTTGCTTCCCTACACACACACACATACACGCACACTTAAAATACAACAACAGTTGTAAAAGTTTTAAAATCACCATATACTTTATTCACCCTCCCCCCCTCTAGAGTATATCTGATCTAGCTGCACTGTCAAGACCTGTCACTTTGGTGAGAGCCTGACAGCGGGATCTGCTCGGGTTCCAAGGTTGACACGGAGTGACTTCCAACCCTGTCAGCTAGGCGAGAGCCTGACAGTAAAATCTGCTCGGGGTCCAAGATTGACACCGAGTGTCTTCCAGCCCTGTCAGCTATGTGAGAGCCTGACAACGGGATATGCTCGGGGTCCAAGGTTGACACCGAGTGACTTCCAGCCCTATCAGCTAGATGAGAGCCTGACAGCGGGATCTGCTTGGGGTCCAAGGTTGTCAACAAGTGACCTCTAGCCTTGTCAGCTAGGTGAGAGCCTAACAGCGGGATCTGCTCGATGTCCAAGGTTGACATCGAGTGACTTCCAACCCTGTCAGCTAGGTGAGAGCCTGACAGCGGGATCTACTCGTGGTCCAAGGTTGACACCGAGTGACTTCCAGCCCTATCAGCTAAGTGAGAGCCTGACAAGGGGATCTGCTCGGGGTCCAAGGTTGACACCGAGTGACTTCCAGCCCTGTCAGCTAGGTGAGAGCCCGACAGCGGGATCTGCTCGGGGTCCAAGGTTGACACCGAGTGACTTCCAGCCCTGTCAGTTATGTAAGAGCATGCCAGCGGGATCTGGTCGGGGTCCATGGTTGACACCGAGTGACTTCCAGCCCTGTTAGTTAGGTGAGAGCCTGACAGCGGGATCTGCTCGGGGTCCAAGGTTGACACTGAGTGACTTCCAGCCCTGTCAGCTAGGTGAGAGCCTGACAGCGGGATCCGCTTGGGGTCCAAATACACTTCGTCCTTTCATACAAACTATGGCAACATGATTGGCATGTCAAAGAACTTTATTAAGAATCAAAGTACCACATACATATTTTAAGGAAAAAAGCGCTTCAAGTCGTCACCACTCCAGGTGAGACTTAGGGTCTCGCCCTCCATATTTTGGAGTCGATACCCTCCTGATCTCAATGCCTCTTTTATAATGAACGGTTCCTCCCAACTAGGGTTGAGCTTCCCTACGGTTGCTGACCTTCCTGCCGCATCTACCTTTTTCAGGACCAAGTCCCCCTCCACGAACTGTTTGATTCTGACGTGCTTGTCAAAGTACTTGGTCATCCTCCTCTTCACCTCTTCTTGTCGGATGGCGGAAAGGTCCCGCAGCTCATCCACCATGTCAAGAGAGAGCTGCAGCTCTTCATCTTTCTCGGCGTGGCATTCTTCCCTACCTTCCCCGACCGTGACAACTCAAGGCATTTGAACTTCAAATTCTACGGGGAGTACTGCCGCGCAACCATGGGAGAGCTTGGAAGGAGTCTCCCCTGTTGTTGTGTTGGGGGTGGTCCTCAGGACCCGGATAACCGTGGGAAGTTGCTCCACCCAGCTTCCTTTCAGATTTTCAACCTTCTTCTTTAGGAGGTTAACAATGATCTTATTGGCGGCCTCCACCTACCTGTTGCTCCTGGGGTGGTGGACCGAGGCAAACCTGAGGTCAATCTCAAGCTGCTCGCAGAAACTAGTGAACTCTGCACTGGCGACCTGGGGCTCGTTGTCCGTGACAATGGTCTGGGGCAGCCCATGACGGTAGATGATCTCCCCCCAAACAAAGTTTCTGATGACCTGGGAGGTCACCTTGGCCAGCGCCTTCACCTCCAACCACTTGGAGAAATAATCGATCATCACTAGCAGGAACCTCCTTTTCCCACTGGCCTGGGGGAATGACACAACCAAGTCCATTCCCCAAATTCCAAAGGGCCAGGGGGCTGTGATGCTCTTGAGGAGCTGAGGCGGCTGTAGCTGGATGGGGGCAAACATCTGGCACTTGTGACATCTTGCGAACTCTGTCGCATCGCGGCCCAGGGTGGCCAGAAATTCCCTTGCCTGACGATCCTTTCTTCCAGGGTCCGACTCCCAGAGTGACTCCCACACTCTCCGGAGTGGACTTCCTCCAGAAATCTTTGTACTTCCCCATCGACCACGCAACGAGCCAACATCCCTGAGGTAGTCTTCCTGTATAACTGCCCGTCCCGAAGGAGGTAGTACGCTTATTTGTAGTTGAGCTTCTTCTTGTCCACCCCTCCGGATACTCTCCCGTGGAAAGGAAAGTTGTGACCGAGTCCATCCACGAGGACCGCTGATCTACCTCTATGAGCTCTCCCTCTTCGATGGAAGGGCAGAATAGGTCGGTGATAGTCCCCCCCCCCCACCTGGGGACCATGCTTCGCTAGTTGATCGAACTGTTCATTCTCCTCCCGGGGCACGTGTCGGATGGAGAACATTTCAAATGTGCCAATGACCCCCTTTACTTTGGCTAAGTTTAGCCGCATGGTAGGCTCTCTTGCCTCAAACTCCCCGTTGATCTGGGAAGCTACCACCATGGAGTCGGTGTGGACCTCCACATCCAACACCCCCAGCTATCTAGCCAGGCACAGCCCTGCTATCACGTCCTCATATTCAGCCTGATTATTAGTGATGGGGAAGTGCACCACTACCGTTTGTTCGATTCTAGTTCCCTGAGGGCTCTCCAAGATCAACCCTACCCCCAGGGAGTGCCTCCACGAGGTGCCATATACCTTCACCTTCCATGGAGTCGGACGAGTGAGTTTTTCCTCCGCCACCTCGATCACATAATCGGCCAAGAAGTCGGCCATCGCTTGAGCCTTGATCGAGAGGCGGGGGACGAAGGAGATGTCGAACTCGCTCAACTCCACCGACCACTTGGCCAGCCTACCAGAATGCTCCACCCCCTCAAAGATGTTGCGGAGGGGATGGTCAGTCACCACTCGGATAGAGTGTGCCTGGAAATAGGGCCGCAGCCTTCGGGCCGAGATGACCAGGGCAAAGGCTAGCCTCTCCAAAATTAGATATCAGAGCTCAACCTTTTTCCGGACCCGGCTCACATAGTATATGTTGGGTATTGTATCCACAACGTAGCTGATTTGAAGAAGCCCCTGAACAAGCTAAGGTAAATAGACAATGTATTTGATGAAATCTTTTAAGTTGTGCTTGCAGTTATTCCACGCTAAGTACACACCAATGTCAGGGTGCAGTGGGTCAATATACACGGGTCTGCGCGACGTAATCCCTCGTTGAGCAGATCAGTGTGTTGGCCTACGTGTACTCTCTCTATTGGAGTGTACTTATTTTCAAGTACATGGCTGTGATAATGCAAGAGCAGACAAGGAGCAAGGATGGGTCAAAGAGCAGCTCATGGGTGGAAAGACGAAAAATCGTCTAAGTAATAATCGACGAGAATCACCAAGTGATTCTCGCCGATTCGGCGAGAATCACTGGTTGATTCTCCCCGACTCTATCCGGCTAAATCAGAGCGTGCAAATCTGTCGCTAAGTCAAAATCGTCGAGAATCACCAAGTGATTCGGCCAGAATCACTAGTGATTCTCGCCGAATCGGCGAGAATCACCTTTAATTCTCGCCGATTTTGCCTTAGGCGAATTTTTTGGAACCTACTGGACCGGACTCAGCCGCTGACGCTGTTTTGAACCGGGCTTGGGGTTTCTTGTTGGTGGGGCCCACAACGGTCATCTTGAAGACCTAATGTATAAATACATCTGTATTTTTGAACAGTAAAAAAAAGTGACAGAAAAACGGATACACGAAAGAAGCCGAGCCGCCGACGTGACCTAGATCGCGGAAACCTGCTCCGCCGCCATCGCCACGCGTGCCAGTAGATCGCCGGCCTTGATCGCGGTTTCTTCCAGATCTCCCGGCGATAGAAGCTCAGGCAAGCACAGCGTCTCACGCGTCTAACAACAGATCCCTTGTCTCTTGATTCGTTGATCGGGAAAACCTTCCCCTTCCGAATCGATCGAGACGATCGATCCTAGTGTGACCGTTGGAAGACCTTGCTAGCTTTGCTATGAAGATTGAATCTCCAAAGAACAGCCGCAGCACGCCGTTGTCGCCGCCGATCCCGAGAACCAAGCCGCCGCCCTTCTTGCCGCCGCCGGTTTCGGGAGAGATTCTCTCTAAGTGAGATCTAGGGTTGTGGTCTCTGCATTGACTTCAAGATCACGTCATCGAACGAAGAGGGACACCTTGGTCTCCATAAGTTGTACAATTTTAATTCCGCAAAACGCTGCAAGACACCTATTCCCCCCCCCCCATAGGTGAAGGTAGTTGACACTAAGTGGACTTTCAAGTGGTATCAGAGCCAGGTTACTCAACAAATAGGTTAACGCCTTGAGTAAGTTCCTGCCACTAGTGTCAAGAAGAAGGCAGACTTCTACTATGGACGGACTCAAGTACACAGGCAAGATCCCAGTGTGCACCAGGCTTAACTTTCCTATCTGGAAGGAAAGGATTAGGTTCTTCATGGAAGCGGTCGATCCCCGACTCTTCATGATCGTGGAGGAGGGACCTTATGTCCCCACTAAGGCCTCCACCATTGATCCTGCCAAGCAAGTGCCAAAGAAAATTTCTGAAATGGACAAGGACGAGATGGTGCTGGTGGGACTTGACAAGAAGGCGCAGAACATTCTGGTCAGCGCGGTCGATGACTCAATGATGCAGAACTTCTGCAACTGCAGGACAGCAAAGGAGATCTGGCACTGCCTGATTATTCTAATGGAGGGCACTGATGAAGTGAGGGATGATCAGAGATCCCTCCTGAACCAGAAATATGAGGCCTTCAGACAAGGGCCTAAGGAAGAGATTGGAGTCACCTTCGAGAACTTCCTCAAGATTGTCAATGCCCTCAAAGGATATGGAAGAGTGTTCACTGATGGTGAACTTAATGATAAATTCCTTAGGTCCCTTACTAAGGAATGGGACACAAACATCTGCGCCATCCGAGAGTTTGGCAGACTTGCTGAAACAGACCCGCAAATTCTATTTGGTAAGCTGATGTCCTATGAGCTTCAACTGAACACCAGGAAAGCAGAAGAAGAAGTAGAGAAGGTTGTAGCCAAGGAAAAGACTATGGCCCTAAAAGCCATTCACTCTAGGAAGGGCAAGGGTGCGGTTTCATACCGTGCCGGGAAAAAAGGATGAGGAGGAGGACTCCGAGCCATGCTACTCCAGCTCAGAGTTGTCTGAGGAAGATTTCTCCCTCATCACCCGAGAATTCAAGAAGTTCCTCAAGATGAGGAATCAAAGAAAGAGAGACGGCTCCTCCTCCAGGCATCAGAAGAAAAATTATTCTTCTGACAGGTATGCTTCTAAACCGAACAAACATCGCTCCTCTGACATTATTTGTTTTGGATGCAATAAGCTAGGACACGTCGTGGCCGACTACCACCAAGGCATGAAAGAAAAGGGGAAGGGAGAGGAGCATAAGTCCTCTAGAGATAAAAAGAAAGAGAGGAGCTACATCGCAAAAAAGCCTAAGACACTGAGTGAGTCTGATTCCTCAGACTCCAGTGATGATGAGGAAGCCTACTTCGGGCTGGTGGGTCGCTCCGACTCAGAAGGAGAATGCCCCCCATTTACTGGGAAGGTAAAAGCTCACACCCCTCTCTCCGACTCTGAATCTGATCCTGAGTCTCAGGATGATGACCCTGAGGATAGCCCTTCGGCCCATGAAGCGGAGCTCCTCGAGAAGTATGAGCTTCTGCTCAACACTTTCGAGGAGTGTCGTAAGAGATTGAAGGCTGAGAAAAAGGAAGTGAAATTCCTTAAGGGTGAGAGTGTCTCCCTAGGGGAAGAGATCACCAGTTTGATCTCTCTCCGACAGGAGCACCTAGACCTGACTTCAAAGCATTCAGAGTCTCTTAAGCTCCTTGATCTTAAGCAGGAGGAAGTCGACAAGTTGGAAGAACAACTTGCGGCAGAAAGGAAGATCGTCAAGAGCTTCTCTTTGCCAAAAACAGTTCTTCCACTAGTTGATACCTTCTCTGCTCAGACCAAAGGAGCTGGCTTGGGGCATGTAGGGGTATCTGGTTCCTCATCCAGGAGAAACAGGAACCAGAGAAACAATAAGGCTGTCAAGAAGGCCTCTACTGCTGAAAAGGGAAAGGCACCACTCAGTCCTGTTGCGTTCAGAAAGCCTAGCTTTCCCTGCAACCAACTTGACTTTGAGTCAACTTTTGGTCATCATTTCCGGCCCTCGGTTGCAAAGCCAAAGAACCGATATGATGGTTGGACTTTTCCCCGCAACTTCGGTGAGAGTGTCTTCAAGGCACCTTATGAGGAAATCCACATGGGAAATTATGGTCAATTCTCTAGCGACCATAATAGAAAGCAGGCACCAAAAGCCAAGCCTATTATACTGAAGGAACAGAAGGTGAAGAAGTCATGTGACTGCAATCACTATGATGCCTCCACCTCCAGATCCAAGGCCCCGGCTGTACCCTCCATTCCCAGGATAAAGCAGGAGCCTAGGAAGAGGTACAACAGATTTGACTGTTGGTGTTGTGGCAAAGTCGGTCACTTTGCCGTGGATTGTTGGTTTAATCCGAGATATAATGAGACTCCTTATGTTAGCAATGCGAGGCCGACCACTCGTAGGGTTAACCACCCGAGGGGGAGTATGCTAACCAAGAATCTAGGACCCAAGTTCGATTGGGTTCCTAAGTGAAATTAATTTTGTTTTGCAGGAATGTCCAAAGGCCACCAAAACTCCGATATGATACTTGAACAGTGGTTGCTCCCGGCATATGACTGGGACAAGAAGCCTGCTGCGTGATTACACTCCAGTCGAGAATGGACCCAAAGTCATCTTTGGGGGGTCAGATCGAGGAGTCACCAGAGGTTACGGTATGATTTCCAACGGTATAATCTCTATCACCGACGTAGCATATGTTGAAGGGTTAAACCAAAACCTGATCAGTGTAAGTCAGTTATGTGATAAAGGTTATGACGTTAAGTTCTGCAAGGATAAATGCCTGATAATCTCATGCGTCTCTTCTGAGACGGTATTAACAGGCATTAGGAGCAGAAATATCTTCTGTTTAAATTTTCTTAGTTTAGATTCATCTACCCCCGTATGCCTAGTGACAACAGGCAGTGCATCTCTTTGTGAACAATGGCACAAGAGATTGGCACATATTAATTTCAAAACAATTAGTATGTTGTTTTCTAAAAACTTAGTAAGGGATGCTCCCGTTATCAAGTGCATCAAAGATAGCCCCTGTCCTGCATGTCAGATGGGCAAACAGACTCGGGCTACCTTTAAGAGCATTGCAGACAAAGACTCTTCCCGATGTCTTTATCTTCTGCATATGGACTTGTTTGGTCCAATGCAAGTTCATAGCTTGGGAGGCAAGTCCTATACGCTAGTGATAGTTGATGATCACTCTCGGTTTACATGGGTGTTCTTCTTAAAACGAAAGTCAGATACGTTTGACATCTTCACTAGTTTTGTCAAGCAGGTTCAGAACGAATTTAACTGCTCAGTGGTCAAAATCAGAAGTGACCATGGAACAGAATTCGAATCTGGTGCTATGACAGAGTTTTGTGAAGAACAAGGTATCTTTCATGAGTTTTCCTCCCCGCGCACTCCTCAGTAAAATGGATTTGCGAAGAGGAGAAATAGAACTCTCATTGAAGCTTGCACGACAATGTTGAAAGACGCTTCTCTCCCAGAATACTTCTGGGCAGAGGCGGTCAATACGGCTTGTCATGTACAAAACCGAGCATTGATCAACAAGAATCATCGTAAGACGCCTTATGAGCTACTGAGAGGCAGGAAACCAACCATGTCCTACTTAAGGATCTTTGGTTGCAAATGCTACGTACTCAATAACGGGAAGTACCCGCGTACTAAATTTGGTGAAAAATACTTCGAAGGCATATTCATGGGCTATAGTACCCACAGTCGGGCATATAGGGTCTTCAATAAGAAAACCCTAGTGGTAGAAGAATCAATTAATGTTGTATTTGATGAAGAAAGCTTGCTTAACAGCAATTCTTCCAGCGGTATTCTTGAAGATGCAGGTGCACGACTTGAACAGCTGTGTCTCGATGAGACCGCTAAAGATGAAACTCCTAAGTACGTCAAAGTTTCCACCTCAACGTCAACTGGGAATGTTGAAGATCAAAATGGAGCAAATCTCTTAGAAGAAGGAGAAGCCCAAGAAGTAGTCGAAGCTCCAGACGCCAGACTTCTAGAGCTCCGACACGTGAGGGATCATCCTAGAGATCAGATCATCGGAGATCCTCGTGACGGTGTCAGAACTCGAAGAGGTACTATTAACGAGATTTTGCATCTTAGCTTCCTGTCACAGGTTGAGCCAAAGAAGTTCGACGAGGCGAATAAAGATGCGGCATGAATTTTGGCCATGCAAGATGAACTGCATCAATTCGAACGATGCAACGTTTGGACGCTGGTTCCCGGACCACAAAAGCAGAATGTGATTGGCACCAAGTGGATCTTCAGAAATAAACTGGATGAACATGGTGTCATCATAAAGAACAAGGCCGGGCTGGTGGCTCAAGGTTACAGACAGGAGGAGGGGATTGACTTCGACCAGACCTTTGCACCAGTGGCAAGGCTCGAGGCAATCAGATTGTTCCTGGCGTATGCTTCGCATAAAGGATTCACAGTCTATCAAATGGATGTGAAATCAGCATTCTTGAACGGAGACCTGAAAGAGGAAGTATACGTCGCTCAACCCCCAGGTTTTGTCAATCCTACTTATCCCAATCATGTATATTTTCTTAATAAAGCTCTATATGGTTTAAAACAAGCTACACGAGCTTGGTATGAGACTTTATCTAGTTTTTTTCTTGAGAACAAGTTCTCTAGAGGTAAAATATATAAGACATTCTTTCTCAGGGAAGTCAAAGGCAAGATTTTGCTGGTGTAAATCTATGTCGATGACATCATATTCGGCTCAACGGACAACAATCTTTGCAAAACGTTTTCTAAACTTATGCAAGGAAAGTTTGAAATGAGCAGTATGGGAGAGCTAAAGTATTTCTTGGGACTTCAAGTGAAACAGTCTGAGGATGGAATCTTCATCTCTTAGACGAAGTTCACAAATGAACTCCTCAAGAAATTCGGTATGGAGAATGCAACCTCTATGAGGACTCCAATGGGATCCACTATGTCTCTGGATAAGGATGAGAAAGGTAAACCTCTCGATGAAACCAAATACAAAAGCATCATTGGATCCCTGCTCTACCTTACTGCCAGTAGACCGGATATCATGTTCTCCACATGTGTCTGTGCCAGATATCAGGTGAACACTAAGGAATCTTACTATGTCGCTGCAAAGCGAATTCTAAGATACCTTAAAGGTACTCCCAATCTTGGCTTATGGTACCCGAGAAACAATGATGTCGAGCTAATAGGTTTTTCAGATGCTGATTTTGCAGGGAGTAGGGATGACAGGAAAAGCACTTCCGGGACGTGTCAATTCCTCGGAAGAAGGCTTATCTCATGGAACAGCAAGAAGCAGAATTGTGTAGCAACCTCCACAGCAGAGTCTGAGTACATCTCGGCAGGCAGCTGTTACGCACAACTCCTATGGATCAGAAACCAGTTAGCTGACTACGACCTTCAGTTCAAGGAAGTACCAATGTACTGCGACTCCTCCAGTGCAATTGCAATTGCCAACAATCCGGTATCGCACAGCAGAATGAAGCATATTGAAGTGCGCTACCACTTCATTCGGGAGCACGTGGAAAACAAGGACATCTCTCTCTGTTATGTCCCCACGGACAAGCAGATTACAGATATTTTCACAAAGCCCTTAGACGAAGCCAAGTTCAGTCTTTTCAAAACTGAATTGGGGATGCTAAACTATGAGGAATGAAGACTACAGAAGCTCCAGGCTCGTGCATCTAGGGGGAGCCTCTGCCAGGAACTCAAGTGTGAGCACAGGTGCAAGAACTGAGGGGGAGCAAGGGGTCAAATGCAACGGACCCAGATTTGTAGAAGCTGAAAAGGGGGAGATTACCCTATCGGCTAAGGCTAAGGTGGCTCCAAGTGTGGCTCCATGTCTGCTCTCAAGAAATTGGTATTGGTAATGAATATCTCTCTCAACTCAATTTTAAGTTTATGATTTTCATTCCCATACACTTTATTCACCTTAGCTTGTAGGGTTTAGGCTTCTTCAAATAGGGGGAGATTGTTGGGTATTGTATCCACAACGTACCTGATTTGAAGAATCCCCTGAACAAGCTAAGGTAAATAGACAATGTATTTGATGAAATCTTTTAAGTTATGCTTGCAGTTATTCCACGCTAAGTACACACCAATGTCAGGGTGCAGTGGGTCAATATACACGGGTCTGCCCGACGTAATCCCTCGCTGAGCAGATCAGTGTGTTGGCCTACGTGTACTCTCTCTATTGGAGTGTACTTATTTTCAAGTACAGGGCTGTGATAATGCAAGAGCAGACAAGGAGCAAGGATGGGTCAAAATCGGCGAGAATCGAAGGTGATTCTCGCCGATTCGGCGAGAATCACTAGTGATTCTCGCCGAATCTTCGAGAATCACTGGCTGATTCTCGCCGACTCTATCTGGCTAAATCAGAGCGTGCAAATCTGTCGCTAAGTCAAAATCGTCGAGAATCACCAAGTGATTCGGCGAGAATCACTAGTGATTCTCGCCGATTTTGCCTTAGGCGAATTTTCTGGAACCCGCTGGACCTGACTCTGCCGCTGACGCTGTTTTGAACCGGGCTTGGGGTTTCTTGTTGGTGGGGCCAACAACGGTCATCTTGAAGACCTAATATATAAATACATCTGTATTTTTGAACAGTAAAAAAAAAGGACAGAAAAACGGATACACGAAAGAAGCCGAGCCGCCGACGTGACCTAGATCGCGGAAACCTGCTCCGCCGCCGTCGCCGCTCGTGCCAGTAGATCGCCGGCCTTGATCGCGGTTTCTTCCAGATCTCCCGGCGACAGAAGCTCAGCTAAGCACAGCGTCTCACGCGTCTAACCAGAGATCCCTTGTCTCTTGATTCGTTGATCGGGAAAACCGTCCCCTTCCGAATCGATCGAGACGATCGATCCTAGTGTGACCGTTGGAAGACCTTGCTAGCTTTGCTACGAAGATTGAATCTCCAAAGAATAGCCGCAGCACGCCGTTGTCGCCGCCGATCCCGAGATCCAAGCCTCCGCCCTTCTTGCCGCCGCCGGTTTCGGGAGAGATTCTCTCTAAGTGAGATCTAGGGTTGTGGACTCTGCGTTGACTTCAAGATCACGTCATCGAACGAAGAGGGACACCTTGGTCTCCATAAGTTGTACAATTTTATTTCCGCAAAAACGCTGCAAGACACCTATTCCCCCCCCCCATAGGTGAAGGTAGTTGACACTAAGTGGACTTTCAGTATATGGGGAGATGCTTCTTCCCCTCTTCGTGCACCAGGACAGAGCTCAAGGCCTCCGCTCCGACCCCGAGATGCAAAAATAGGTCTTCCCCCTCTTTTGGCCCTTGGAGCAACGGAGCCCGCGTCAACTGCAGCTTGAGGGTCTGGAATGCCTCCTCGCACTCCTTGGTCCATTCGACTTTTTAGCCCTCCATTAATGTTTTGAAGAAGGGGAAGCACTTCTCCCTGGCCCGGGAGAGGAACCTGCTTAACCCTGCCAGCTTCCCTGTCAACCGTTTTACCTCCTTAGTATTCCGCGACGACCCCAGCTCCATGATAGCCTTGACCTTTTCAGGATTTGGTTAGACCCCCACGAGTGTGAGGAGGTGCCCCAAGACCTTCCCCCTGCTGGCCCCGAAAACACACTTCAGGGGATTTAACCGTATTTTGTACTTGCGTAGGGTGGCGAAGGTCTCCTCTAGGTCCTGGAGGTGAGAGTCCACATCCTGACTTTTGATCATGAGGTCATCCAAGTACACCTCCAGGTTCCTCCCTTTCTGTTCCCAAAAGACTCTGTCCATCATCTTATGATAGGTCGCCCCGGCGTTCTTCAGCCCGAAGGGCATCATTTTATAACAGTAGCATCCATCCCCTGTGATGAACGAGACGTCCTTGACGTCTGGGGGGTGCATCCTGATTTGATGATAACCTGAAAACACATCCAAAAAGCTCATTACAGAAAAACCGACGGCTGAATCAACCAGCACGTCGATCCGAGGCAAGGGATAACAATCCTTAGGGCACTATTTATTAAGCAAAGAAAAATCGATACACATACGCCACCGGCCATCCCCTTTTTTTTAACCATGACTATTAGAGACTTAGCCGGGGTATTGGATCTCGAATATGAAGCCGGCCTTGAGAAGCTTTGCTACCTCTTCCCTGATGGGCTCGGCCAGCTTATCCATGGTGGATCTTTTATTCTATTGGACGGGACATGCTCCCGGGTCCAGGTTGAAGCGGTGGAAAGCCACATCCGCGTCAACCCCCGGCATCTCCACGGCGATCCATGCAAAGATGTCCACGTTCTTCTGGATGCACGTCGGCGTCCTGCCTTGAGCCTCCGGGGTCAGCCCTCCGCTGACGCGGACCTTCTCCACCCTGCATCCACGGGTGAGGACCTCCAGCTCCACCACCTCTTCCGCAGCCTCCGACCTGGACTGCTCCCCCCATTCTTGAACATCCCTTTCCTCTGGGATGAGGACCTCCGCCTCCACCTCTTCCTCCACAGCCATTGCCTCGGCCGACTCCTCCCGATCTCCTCCTGCCACCTCAACTTCGGTGTAGCTCTCCACCTCCAGCTCCCCCCTGCCAGCTTCCTGCTTCGCATCCTCCATCCTTCGCTCCATCTCCTCAGCTCCCTCCTGCCAAGAGATGGAGTTCACGACGGTGACGTAGCACTCTTGCGCCACTTTGGGGTCCCCTCTGACCCGGACCTGGATCCCCTCGGCATTGAACTTCAAGCACTGATAAAACGATGAGGGGGCGCAGCGGAAGGCGCTGATGAGGGGCCTCCCGAAAATGGCGCTATAGCTGCTGGGGGCATCCACGATGACGAAGCTGCAGTTCCAGGACTGCCCCCCCCCCCCCACCCCAGGGTGACATGGAGGCCTACTCCCCCTTCTACCTCCTTACTCTCCCCCGAAAATCCAAACGAGGGCCCATCTGAGGCCAACACCCTCTTCGCCTCCACCTTCATTGCGTCAAACGCCTTCTTAAAGACAACGTTGACAGAGCTTCCATTGTCGACGAGGATCTGGGAGACGGTGAAATTTTCGATGGTCGTCTGGATGACCAGCGCATCGTAAAATGGATCCTCATGATCCGGCATATCGCTCCTCGAGAAGGTGATCCTCTCTTCTGGGGGTGGGGTTTGGGATATGGAGCCAACGCTCCGGCGATACATGGTATGGAGACTCGCCCTCCGGGAGGCCTCTATCCCCCCCCATGAATCACTCTAATCCCTCCTCAGATCCCGACATCCACTCGGTCTTCACAATGGTCCTCCTCCGCCCGAGGCAGGACCTCCTCGATTCTCACTTCCTGGCGCCCCTACTGCAGCTACTGCTGCTGCTCCCTGTTTCCCCTCATATCGAGGAACTCCGGGCACGTGGCTATGGCATGCCCTTCCTCCTGATGGAAGTCGCAGTAGGATAACTCCACCCTAACCTCCCTTCTCCTCCTCTGCGCCGCTCTCCTCCTCTCCCCCTAGGCTATGTCCATATCCTGCTCTTGATCGAGGAGGGGAGGCCTTTGCGCCTGCCTCCAACCCGGGGGGGGTGTGGAATCAATCCTGCCCCCCTGGTGGTGGTCCCTTCCTTGATATCCTCTCTGTGACCCTTGGTCCTGCCACTCGGGCCTCCAGCCCAACCGACGGTCCGGCTCCTGCCTCCACCACCTGGGCTGCTGCTTCCCCTGGAGCTGCCTCGGCTCCCCCTGCCATGGCTCGGCTCTCCTTTCCTCCTACACCCTTCCGCCTCTCGGCTCCTTCTCCTCCTTCGTGGCCCACCTGGACAGCTTCCGGGAAAACTCCGGATTTGACGCCTCCCCGTCAAATTCTCTCGCCGCCCTCTCCATCAGCTCCTCGTAGGAGAGGGGGCACTCTCTTCAACTCCATCCTGAAGAAACCCTGCTGCAGTCTCAGGGTGAAGGCCATCATTAGGCTATGACCTGACATCTCTTGGACCTGGGTGACCTCCTCCTGGAACCGGTCAACATAGCTCCCCAGCATCTCATTCACCCCCTGCTTGATGTGGAACAGGGACTCCGACTCCTTCTTTCTCCTCTTCGAGGTAGTGAACCTCAACATGAACCCCCGACGCAGGTCCTCGAAGCAGTAGATGGAGCTGGCCGGCAGCTGGTGAAACTACTCCATCGCCTTCTCCTTGAGGGTGATCGCGAAGAGCCGGCATTTGAAGCCATCCTACATCTGTCGGATCGATACCACGTCCTCGAACCATTGGACGTGCTGGACCAGGTCCCCCTTCTCGGTGTAGTAGGACATCTCGGGTTCCCTGAACCCCTCTGGAACTGGAGCAAAAGAGACCAACTCGCTAAAGGGGATGTCTCCCCCTACTGGACGAGCTGGCACGTATCGCGGGTCCAGCTCGCCGGTTCGGCCTCCTCCTACCGAGCGGGGGAAGAGCACGCGCTCGGGGAGCTCGCACCCTCGGCCCCCCTCGGCCACTTCCTTCCCAGCTCGCCTGTCGGGGGTGTCCTCGCCCAGAGAGGGGGCGGCTGCGATCTGGACAACTGGAGTCGAGCACTCGGCCCGCGCGTTGAGTGCGCACTTGATGAGGCCCAGCACCTCGTTCCTGAAATCTTCAAACAACCCCACCATGGCCAGAGGTGGGGGGGGTGGCGAGTCCGACCTGTCAGATCCCTGTCCTCCTTTCATCGAGCTCGCTGAAGGTTTTCTGTTCTGACCACTCTCCACGCTCACTGCACCAAAATATTGAAACCAAAAATCGGTCTATTGTGGAGTTCACCCTTGGGGAAGGGGTGATCACGCACCTACTTTGTTCCTGCAAGCAAAACAACAAGGGAAACAAGGAAGGACTAACCCAAGGGCTCGACGGGAGGTCCCACCACACACCCGGAAGATCTCAGAATGCTTTCCCTCCTTAGGCAAAGGCCGGGCTAAGGTATCCTCAGAAAGCGCTTGAGAGATGGAGCAAGAGAGCACAAGAAGCATACTTTCTGAGGTACCCCTTGGGTCCTATTTATAGATTTCTGAAAACTGCCTGCAAATAGGCAATTCCCGCTGTTCTGAACGGCTATGTGTAGTCCAGGTTGGCCTGCCAACAACGTAACTCCATTGTTTGGAAGCGTAATGGGCAGGCCATCGGGGGCAAAATAGTAAAAAATACCTTATAGACCTGGTCGAGCTGGGGAGCTCGGCCACCCCTGAAGGTCCTGCTCGCCTGTTGTCTGTCGAGCTCCATAGGGCGAGTGCGAGCTGGCTATTGTGCTCGCCCTTCGATCTTCCTTCATTAGTCGAGCTCAGCTCGACGAAACACGGGCTTGGCTCGGCGGATGCCGAGCTCGGGGTCGACGAATGCCGAGCTCGGCCTTCTGATTTCCCTGTCGAGCTCGACTGCTGCCTGGGCCATCTGAACTGGGTGGTCTGGTTCCTGGCGACCTCACTCGCCGGATATGGGGTTGGACAGTGGGTCAGCAAGACTGACCTCAACTGTGTAACCAACACATCTCCTTCCGGCCATCCCTAGCGGACCCCGGGGCACTCCATCACCCTGCAGGTCAGCACTTCGTATGCTAAATACAATAACATGTAAAGCTATAAAGCAGGTTTGGATGTCTCATACACCAAACACGTTTCTATGTTGAGCATATAATAAAAAGGGGTCTACAATGCAGCATGAATGCAATCTTGGATTTCACCCAAGGCACCCTAAAGCGTATGCTTCTAACACATCATCACATCGGGTCCTTCCAATTTCCCCATCGGTGTACAAGCCGCAAACACAGGGGTACTCTAAATTCCCCCAAATGGTATACAAACCGCAAACGCAAGGGTACTCTAAATTCCCCCAAACGGCATACAAGCTGCCACACAAACAAACCGATAAGAAACATTGCTAGACCCCACCCGTTCGCGACGACCCAGGCCCGGCTCCAATATCGGGATCAAGTCCACCGAAGGAGACCCAGCGGGACCCAGCTGGAATTGTCTGGGCTTGCCCAAAGCTCGGCATTCTCGCCAGTTCCACAGAAGGGGGACTTGTCTCGCAGGGGCATTCTCCACACATGACTTTGCAACATCACGGGCTAGTCAGTCGACTGCAGAGACAAATCACACCTTAGCACATCACAATCTCACGCCTTTCCCGCCCAAATCCACCGTTCGTACCGTAATGTTCTCGTGCCCCAAGGAAACCATCTACCGTCACAACGGAGCTAACCTTGTTCGGTTCCGATTAACGTTATCGTGCCTTAAGGAAACCATCTGATGTCATAACGGAGCTAACCTTGTCTGGTTTCGCATACGCGCACTCATGCGAGATGAGGGGGGGACATACAACATCACAAACGACGTCTTACCGTTATGCATCATCACCAAGTCGGACTAACGGTCGCGACTGCGGCTTCACCCACAATGCCTAATCCACTAACGGAGCGGATGTTTAGTGCAATAACATGTCAGGGACGGACACAATCGACCAGGTGGCTCTTCTTGAATCATGGCAACCCGAATCCCTCTCATTTGAGAGATCTGGTGCCTAGAATACTTAAAGGAAAATAAGAATAAAGTAGATGTCATGCACGCATCCTAAAACCAAGATGAGAAGTGTCGTTACCTTATGACTCCTCTTCTTAGCCATGAAACCCTTGTCTTGCACGGATGAAAACGAGAACCTTCGCGTCTTCTTCACGGATCTGGCCTCGGAACGACGATCGGAGGTCCAAAGCTCCGTCAATGGCGGAAGAAAACTCTCTTCTTCCTCCTCTCTCCTTTCTCTTCAAAACCCTAACTCTCACTTCCTAAATGAGAAAGATGAGGAGAAACAACGGTTCAGCCCTATATAAGCACTCTGGGGAGAGCCTTGGCCTTAGGATCAAATCCTAGAAGAAATTGGATGGCTAAAAAGCCAAACGACGAAACTGCTTTCGTCCGCTATCGCCGGGCGGTAACTATCTATTGCCGAGCGGTAATTTCCCGAGCACTCGGCCAGAAAATAATGTCGCGTTAACGTCGACGATAAGACTAACGCCGCACGGTAGCGTTTTTCTCGAGAACTCTACGCTCGACGAACGGAACCCTACGTTCGACGTTCGACGAATCAGGGCTATCGCCGCGCGATACCTACTATCGTCGGGCGGTAAACCTCCAGCGCTCGACGAACAGGACTTTCCTTCGACGGTCGACGAAACAGTGCTAACGTCGAGCGGTACCTAGCTAATGTCGCGCTAGCATTCAACGCTCTCAACGCCTGGCCACTCAACGCTCTCACCGCTTGACCACTCAACGCTAAGCTACCGCCGGGCGATAACTACTACCGCCGGGCGATAGCTTCCAGAAACTCGTTCTGAAAACGGGGGTGTTACAAAAGCTCTCTCGCTCAGGTTCCAAAGACTCGATTTATTTTCTACTACTTTCATATTCTGAACTTGTGACGGAGAGGTGACTTGTCACCCTCCAATGAAATCTCTCAACTTTTGTAAGCTCAAACGAAATAGTAGATTTTTGTCCGGCACAGATCCGGGCACGTTGTTTTTCACCCTTTCAGAGTTTTTCACCCTTTCAGGGTTTTTCACGTAAAAAAAACATTTTGTCACTTGCTGATGTTTTTCATTGAATGTTTACGCGCCCGATCCAATTTCGAGCTAAAGTAATCCGATTCTTCAAACCAGGAAAAAACCAGATATCCTGCAACAATAATAAGCAAGTTTTGATGAAAGTGAATCATTTGTAAGATTAAACTCATACCCCTGTAAATCGTCCAAGGTCCAACGACAGATTCAACGTAACCCAATATGAAGGCTATATGTGACAACCCTCAGGTAATCAGAAGATGACATGAAATTTAGATTAAACAACAGGGTATCATTAAAAGAATGAAATAGACTGCAATAATGAGAATCTCAATAGTTCTTCTCAAAAAGCCATTACATAAAACTAAATGCTTTCAGCAAAAGCAGAATAGAGCAGGAAAGGGTTGATTGAGGTTTGGAGCTGTCAGATATTATTTAAGGGTGTTTATATTGACAGTTCTTATATGACTATTAGCAGCCCAAACATAATAGCAGCCCCCAAAATGGCTACTGACAACCCAAAAATTAAGCTTTTAAAAGACATTTTTAGGAAAAGTGTTCAACATGAAAGTTGTAGATCTCGACGAGATCTACAACTTTAATGTTGAACACTTTTTCTAAAAATGTCATATAGTAAACCTATTTTTAAAAGACGCAGAATCCGGACGGAACTCCCATAATTCCACCCGGATTTCGCGTCTTTTGAAAATAGGTCTTTTATATGACATTTTTAGAAAACGTGTTCAACATAAAAATTGTAGATCTCGTCGAGATCTACAACTTTCATGTTGAACAATTTTTCAAAAAATGTAATATATTATACCTTTTGCAAAAGACGAGTGTTTCGCGTTTTGGGCTGCTATTAGTGGCCAAATTATGTGAGTTTTTATTATTTTATCGGGCTGCCAATACCCAAAGCTGCGCTGTCAATATAAATGCCCTTATTTAAATGAGGGTGGAGGAGGGAAAGCATAAGAGAGGTGGAAGGAGTAATAGCTTTACGTGCAATTAGTTTAAAATTAAGATAATAAAAAGTTCCGATTCGTTTTCACCAGCCATATGAAGAGCTATATAGATAGGGTATAGGGACGAATGGAAGATCCAAGGGGGGAAGCATCCACATTTATCTCTTGTGCTAACAGAAATGTTGGTCAAATTGCAATTGACCGAAGTCAATGACGAAATATATTTGTATATAAACATATGCGAGTGTTCGACACAGGGCTCCGCTCTTATGGTCATGTGCGACAGTACCCGACCAGCAACGACGGGTTTCGCCCATCCCCGACAGATCGTTGCGGGTTGCGAACACATCAAGGCGGGTTGCGCCCGCATCAAGGCGGGTTGCATCTGCATCAAACTGGGTTGCGTCTGCAACATATACATATGAGTACTCAAAATGATCGTAGAAAAATATACATCAATATTACAATTTTTATTTTGTAAAACAATATACGTTTTGACCTAAAAATCTTAATTTTGACTTTAATAAAGTTGATTGGTTTAATGTCATCTGTTCAAAAATACCACTGATATGTCTAATGACATGATAGGTTGAAAGTTAGGGGGATAGATCTTAACTTAACTAATTAGAGTAAAATCACAGCAAAAAATAAAGTAAGAAGATCAAGCACAGAAGACACAAGAATATATAGTGGTTCCCCAACCTGGGTACATCCACTCTTCTACCACTCTGGTAGGAATCCACTACGGGTTTTGATCAGGTGACTGCCACCAATGAGCTTTTGATCTGATGCTCAAAAACCAAATCTCAAGTCTTTTGGAAGGAGACTTGTGAACCAGGAATCACTTTTGAAGGGAGATGACAACCCTTTATACAGAGGGGGGAAGAGAGTGATGATGTCTTCTCTGTCAACAGTCTCAGAGAAGACTTGTGGATATTGATGTTAGCAAAGGGCTCCCCCTGAGATGTTGAATGGTTCAGGAAATGAGGAGCTTTGCTTCAGGGTGATAGGTCTTCAAGCTTGCAGCCTTGACTAGCAGAGATTCAGGAACTTCTTGACTGATATGTTGTTTGTTGTCCTTGAAGTATCCTGAAGAGTATAAGGAAGAATAAGACTCTTGATATTGTTTTGGATGTTCTTCTTCTTCAGATTGATGTCACTTCTCTGCTCTAGGGCTTGTAGTTGCTTTGATGATGTTGGCCTGAGTTTTCTACTTATTCTTCTATCACTTTCCTGTGTGTTGTTCTGTTCACTTTTTCTTGTATATATTCAGACATTCAAATTCTTTGGCCTTGATGGTGGAAGAA
Organism: Platanthera guangdongensis; assembly: GCA_039583875.1. Taxonomy (NCBI): domain Eukaryota; kingdom Viridiplantae; phylum Streptophyta; class Magnoliopsida; order Asparagales; family Orchidaceae; genus Platanthera; species Platanthera guangdongensis. The sequence continues at coordinate 52,359,952 of CM077157.1, read as the reverse complement.
ACATTCCCGAGAGTAGAAGATGCATTGGGAATTGATCCATAATTAATCCAACTGTAACTGTCCGTTTGAACGGTTATTATTATTGACTGTATTTAATCCTCAATTAATTCTGCTAACTGTAATTAATTGCGCATAGTTCGTCGACCTGAACTTGGAGTTCGTCGAGTTGTCTTGAGTGTGTCGACGCAAGCCCTGTGTGTCGACACAGTTGTCTTCAGGTGTCGACACAGTTGGTGTCGACAAACATTCTGTGTGTCGACTCAATTGTTCTGTGTGTCGACACAGGTGACTTCTGGTGTCGACACAATTGGTCTCGACAGCTATTCTTTGTGTCGACACAATCCTTCGGTGTGTCGACATAGCCTTTCTGAAGTGTCGACAGAGTCTGGTTCCTTTGTTGATCTTGTGTAGCGATCGTCGACCTGAGCTCGGAGTTCGTCGAGCTCAGCTGGAATTCGTCGAGCTGAACCTCTTGCTTGAGACCAGAGTTCGTCGACCTGAGTTCAGAGAAGGAACTCAGAATTCGTCAACCTGAGTTCGCCGTTCGTCGAACTGCGTTCGACGATCGTCGAACTGATTTTCTGACAATTGCATTTCTTGGAATTCTTCTGAGGCACGTCTAGAAATACATCTATGACCAATGACTATACATTTTGGGTCAATTTAAACAATCCTAATAGTGATCCTTGCCCAAATCATAACTAGGGTTCCAACAATCTCCCCCTATTTGGGTGAGGACACTATTTACATAAAAAAACAAAAATACAAAGCAAAAACAATCTGCTTGAATTATAAAGTTTTCAGCAGATATACATGAGTGCTTTAATAAATAAAAATAAATAAAATAAAGCAAAACTATTTCTGCATTCTGCCAAACAAACGGATAATCTTCCTCTTTATAAAACAAACAATCTCCCCTATTTACTTTTCCTTGCCCAAATTCCTTGCCCAAATCTGAGTAGACTTTATAATCTGTTAGAATAATTAGTCTCTCTGCTGTTGTAGCCTTTTTTCAAACAATTTCTCTGTATACAGCCACTAATATATCCTTGATATTGGCTGGGACTATTGTTTTTGAGTACTGTCAAATCTCACTGCTTCATTGGGGTAAAGCATGACTTGTCCTGCAAAGAGAGGTTAGAAGTTCTGGACCCAGATTACCTTAGGTCTTGGTTCTCTTTTATAATAATTAAAAATGAAAGAGCATTTAGGTTGATCCATGTACCCAAGTGGATGATATTTCCTCGGAGGAATTATCCACTTAGTGAAAGGATTATTAAAATGCTGACTTTGATGATAATTATGAAGAGAACAAAAGTTTCTGTTCTGAAATCTTGAGTTTGACAAATTAAAGTACTTTCGTCGAGCTGAGTTCGTCGAATGGTATTGAGTTCGTCGATCTCTGTTCACAGAATGACTTTCTGAATTCCATTTTCGTCGATCTCTGTTCGACGAATAGTATTGATTTCGTCGAGCTCCGTTCAACGAATTATGTTGAACTAAGGTTTTTTGAAGATTTTTATATTGATTTGATTTATTCTTTGGCAATTCTTCAGTAGTTTTATTTATCACCTCTAATTTTTCTTTTAGTTTACATGATTCTAAAAGTCTTATCTTTTCAAAAGCATTTTGTAAATCTTGTTTAAGTTGTACATTTTCTGAAGATACAATATTTAATTTCTCTCTGAGAAGTTTTATTTCCTTCTCAGATTGAATTAAATCTTTACATAATAACTTAAATTCTTCTGATGAAAGATCAAGGGTAGAGATTACTTGATCTTCTTCTTCTGATCCACACTCTGATTCTTCTTCAGACTCTGTTTCTACATCAGTGTTGCTGCAAGAAGCATTTATTGCCATTAGGCAAAATTCTCTTGCTCTTGCCTCTTCTTCATCTTTAGTTGTACAGGATGAAGCATCTGAGTCACTCCAGGTTGCAGCTTTAAGGTTTCTTTCTTTAGCTGATCCTGCAGCCAATGCTGTGAGAGAGTCCCACATATCTTTTGCACATGAACATTCAACAAGTTCCTCAAAGATGTCATCAGACATTGATTTTGTCAGGATGTTCATTGCTTGTGCATCAGCAATCTTCAGCTTTTTCTGGGCATCTGTCCATTGAGATGATGGAACAACATTTATGCTTGATGTTGCTTGAGATTGAGTTGGACCTAACAAAATAGATTTAAAGATGTTTTCATTAATGGAGTCCATATAAAACCTAATCCTTGTTTTCCATAGTGCAAACTTATCAAGATTGCACATAGGTAGTCTGGCGCTTGAAAAGTCTTCAATTTGTGTCATGATAAACTCTAAAGATATTTAAGATCTATCAGATCGTTTTGGTTCAGGTGTTAACCTGTACAACCAAGATAACCTCCCTCTGATATCAATTGAAAGTTAGGGGGATAGATCTTAACTTAACTAATTAGAGTAAAATCACAGCACAAAATAAAGTAAGAAGATCAAGCACAAAAGACACAAGGATATATAGTGGTTCACAAATCTGGGTACATCCACTCTTCTACCACCTTGGTAGGAATCCACTACAGGTTTTGATCAGGTGACTGCCACCAATGAGCTTTTGATCAGGTGCTCAAAAACCAAACCTCAAATCTTTTGGAAGGAGACTTGTGAACCAGAAATCACTTTTGAAGGGAGATGACAACCCTTTATACAGAGGGAGGAAGAGAGTGATGATGTCTTCTCTGTCAACAGTCTCAGAGAAGACTTGTGGATATTGATGTTAGCAAAGGGCTCCCCCTGAGAAGTTGAATGGTTCAGGGAATGAGGAGCTTTGCTTCAGGGTGATAGGCCTTCAAGCTTACAGCTTTGACTAGCAGAGATTCAGGAACTTCTTGACTGATAAGTTGTTTGTTGTCCTTGAAGTATCCTGGAGAGTATAAGGAAGAAGAAGACTCTTGATATTGTTTTGGATGTTCTTCTTCTTCAGATTGATGTCACTTCTCTGCTCTAGGGCTTGTAGTTGCTTTGATGATGTTGGCCTGAGTTTTCTACTTCTTCTTCTGTCACTTTCCTGTGTGTTGTTCTGTTCACTTTTTCTTATATAAATTCAGACATTCAAATTCCTTGGCCTTGATGGCGGAAGAAACATTCCCGAGAGTATAAGATGTATTGGGAATTGATCCATAATTAACCCAACTGTAACTGTCCGTTTGAACGGCTATTATTATTGACTGTAATTAATCCTCAATTAATTCTACTAACTGTAATTGATTGCGCATAGTTTGTCGACCTGAACTTGGAGTTCGTCGAGTTGTCTTGAGTGTGTCGACACAAGCCCTGTGTGTCGACAAAGTTGGCTTCAGGTGTCGATACAGTTAGTGTCGACAGACATTTTGTGTGTCGACTCAATTGTTCTTTGTGTCGACACAGCTGACTTCTGGTGTCGACACAATTGGTGTCGACAGCTATTCTTTGTGTCGACACAATCCTTCTGTGTGTCGACATAACCTTTCTGAAGTGTCGACAGAGTCTGGTTCCTTTGTTGATTTTGTGTAGCGATCGTCGACCTGAGCTCGGAGTTCGTCGAGCTCAGCTGGAATTCGTCGACCTGAACTTCTTGCTTTAGACCAGAGTTCGTCGACCTGAGTTCACAGAAGGAACTCAGAATTCGTCGACCTGAGTTCGTCGTTCGTCGAACTGCGTTCGACGATCGTCGAACTGATTTTCTAACAACTGCATTTCTTGAAATTCTTCTGAGCCACATCTGGAAATACACCTATGACCCATGACTATACATTTTGGGTCAATCTAAGCAATCCGAATATTGATACTTGCCCAATTCATAACTAGAGTTCCAATATATGTGACATGCCTGATGACAACCTACGTAGTAGGTGCAGGAGCTCTATTAAATTTTTTTTTTGAAATTAATTGAATTTTCATCATTAATCCTAATTTTTTGATAGTGTAATTACTTGAATGAACATTATATTTAAATTTTTTTAAATAAATTATAATATATATTAAATCATTAAAATATAAAAATGAAGACATAATTAGTATTTTTGAATGTTTCACCATAGACAACGTTTTTCCTATAATAGTGATATATATATATACTATATATACTATATTAAAAAGAAATATGATTTTAGGTTCCATGAAAAGGTAAATAAGACATTAGATAAATCTATACCGTTAGATCAAAATAATCAGGTTTGTGAATAAACTTTTCACAAAAAAATCAACATTCTTCTCTCTCCTCATTACCGAGTCCAGCAAAACCCCCTCCCCGCCCGTTTTTTTGCCCAGCCCCGCCCTCCCCACTTTTTCCATTTCTCCCGGCGGCCTGATCGGCGCCCACCGGCGGGTTCGCCAGACTCCGGCGAACCCTTCGGGGGTTGTCCGGCGACCGGCGGGTAGGGCCACCGCCGGCGGGTCGTAAATATTATAATATATAAATATATACAATATATATTTATATATTTTATATATTTATAATATATTATATAAATATATATTATAGTATATTACATAGGCACGAAACCCGCCGGGGGCGGGAGAAGCCCGCCGCCGCGACTGGGTACTGTCGCACAAGTCATGAGGGTCGGAGGCCCGTGCTCGTCACTCGTGTGTGTGTGTGTGTGTGTGTGTGTGTGTGTGTGTGTGTGTGTGTGTGTGTGTGTGTGTGTGTGTGTGTGTGTGTGTGTGTGTGTGTGTGTGTGTGTGTGTGTGTGTGTGTGTGTGTGTGTGTGTGTGTGTGTGTGTGTGTGTGTGTGTGTGTGTGTGTGTGTGTGTGTGTGTGTGTGTGTGTGTGTGTGTGTGTGTGTGTGTGTGTGTGTGTGTGTGTGTGTGTGTGTGTGTGTGTGTGTGTGTGTGTGTGTGTGTGTGTGTGTGTGTGTGTGTGTGTGTGTGTGTGTGTGTGTGTGTGTGTGTGTGTGTGTGCGCGTGTCTTTCACAACTATATAAGAAAATTTGTCTTTGGTGCAACATTCAAAAATGTCAAGTATACCCGCATTTTTATATTTTAATGACTTGATATATATTACAATCTATTTTTTTAAAAAATAAATATAAAGTTTATTCAAGTAATTACACTATCCCTAAATTTAGAATAATGATGAAAATTCATTAAAATTCAAAAACTTTTTAGTAGAGCTCCTACACCTACTATGGTAGGCTATCATTAAACATGTCAGCGGTCTATTCGAGGAATGTAATTTTTTTAATTAATTCAATTTATTTTTTCCATGTTTTCAATTTAAATTTCTAATTAATTAATTTTTTAATTTATTTTATTAATGTTTTCAATTTAAAAAAGCAGGCGGTTGGGGGGCGGGCGAAGCCCGGCGTCGCCGGCCGGGTACTGTGGCGCGTGGCCATCGGGCCGTAGGCCCATGCCTGTCATTCGTATATATATATATATATATATATATATATATATATATATATATATATATATATATATATATATATGGGGAGTGATGTAGTACGGGCGGGTGGTAAATGCGGGTGTGCGGGCGGTGTGCGGGCGGGTGTGCAGCACCGTCCGATTAGGGGATGATCGAGTCAACGAAAACAAGAAATCCATCCTCTCGACGAACGACGACCCACCGCCCTGCCTCCTTCCTCTCGACGAACGATGACCCGCAGCTTGATCATCAAGGGCCTCCTTCCTCTCCACGAATCTAGGGCCTCCTTCTTCTCCGGCGCACACCGCATCGCAAGAACGGGCGACAGGTCCTCCTTGGATCCATCTCCACCTTCCCTCCTTCACCGATTCCGCCATGGATCCATCTCCTCCTCTCCCATTTCATGGAATGAGAAGCATTTCATGCTTCTCAACTCAGCGGCGGTGGTGCATCTGAGAGTCATGCGAACTAGTAGCGGCGGTGCTTCTAAACTCAAAAAATTTGCACTGCTACAGTTGCGAGCAAATTTTTTTACATAGCAGCGGCTGGTGGCCGGCGAGCCTGCAGCCGCCGGCCTCCGCTCGGTAAAAAAAATTGCCCGCTGCTAGTTCGCATGACGCTCAGATGCACCGCCGCCGCTGAGTTCAGAAGCATGCAAATGCCTCTCATTCCATGAAATGGGAGAGGAGGAGATGGATACATGGCGGAATCGGCGAGGGAGGAAGGAGGAGATGGATCCAAGGCAGACCCTGTTGGAGCATGCATTCCACGCTTCCTAGTTTGCTAATAACAAATCTTATTTGTATTTGATATTTGGGTGTTTTTGGTGTGCAGATAACATAGGTCTATAGCTAATATCTTTTTGGTGCTGAATCGGGTCAGAATTGAACACGGGAGATATCGCCAGGCGATAGTGGGTATCGCCAACAGGCGACAGCGCCACTCGACACATTTCCGCTCGACGCTCGACGAAATCATGGCTTAAGTTATTTCGCTATCGCCAGATGGCGATAACCGGTATCGATCGGCGATAGTGCACGATTCGGCGCTCAACATTTATGTGATGCGACAATGAGGAGTTCGTGGAACACGTGGCAGCAGTTACCGATATCGCCAGATGGCGATACCCAGTATCGTCCGGCGATAGCGCCAGAATATAAAAGCCTTTCATTTTCTGAGGAAATCACGAATTTCATTACCTGGAGTGTATTTTCCTGCATTGACGTTTCAGAGAGCTCCAAAACTCAGAGATACTCCATACTCTCAAGAAAGCCAAAAGTGCGAAAGATTTACGGCGCGTGCGAAGCATTCGAAGCTCTCTAGCAAGGATTCGTGGGCATCTTCAGCTCATTGTTTGAAGGGAGTGTCTAGTCTAAAGTGTTAAATTTATTTTGTTATTTTCTTTTACTTTCTCATTGTAATCGGTAGAGAAAATCGTCGTCTTGTGCGTGGCGTCTAGGTACTTGTGTGGCTTAGGAGAGAATCGCCTCCTTGTGAGTGGCGTCCAAGTCCTTATGTGCCTTAGGGAGAAATCGTTGCTTTGTGTGCAGCGTCTAGATCGTGGTTAGATCTAGGGGAGGCTAGTAGCAAGATCTAGGAAGAGATACGCTTTAGCCTGCCGATTCTTGGTAGAAGAACCGACGAAAACACTAGCAAATTATTTATTTCATGAGCCTTTGTCTCTAGCTCTATAGAGACACTTTGTATTCAATTTATCTCTTTTACAATATATCATTATTATTTTTTTGCTAGTATACATTTGCACTCTTCAATTATATATATGTTATTCTTCTAGTAAAGTTTGTTTAATTTTTAAGACAAAATGAAAAGAACCCTTATTCACCCCCCCCCCCTATAAGGGCGCCGCAAGATCCAACACTTGGTATCAAAGCAGGTTACTCCAAAAACGGTTTCACCACCGGGAGTAATGGCGCAAAACACACACGCTTTTTTCTGAGGGGCAAGGTATTAGTAGACCTCCCTTTTTCACGGGCACTGACTACAACTATTGGAAGCTCGAATATGATGCTTTCTGATAGCACTAAATATCGATGTTTGGGGCATGGTAGAAACATGCTACACTGCTCCTATAACTGTTGTAGGAAATGTCTCTATGGAAAAACCCAAGGACAAATGGGATGAATCAGATAAGCTTCGATGTAAGAATAACGCTAAGGCAATGAATGCTTTATTTTGTGCGTTAGATAGGACATAATTTAACCGTGTTTGTACATGTGATACTGCATATGATATTTGGAATCTTCTGGACATAATTTAACCGTGTTTGTGCATGTGATACTGCATATGATATTTGGAATCTACTGATGAAGATATAGACTCCATGTATACGAGGTTTAGCAAGATATTAAACGACTCGAGGATTCTAGGGAATAATTTCTCAAATGGTGATTTGGTGAGGAAAATACTTTGATCGCTTCCCCCAAAGTTTAATCCTAAAGTGACTGTCATCTCGGAGTCACACGATCTAAAAGTCTCTCCAAATTGAGAATCTCATAGGCAACTTGAAAACTCATGAAGTAGAATTGAGGATTCAACAACAAGAGTATAGCTTGGAACCAAGAAAGAAAGCTTTAGCGTTGAAGTCCAAGAAGGAGAAGGAAAGCGAGTCCGATGAAAGTGATGATGAAGATGAAGAGAGTTTGTTTGTGAAGAAATTCAGGAGATTTATGAGAAATCTTGAAAGAAGAAATTCTTTCAAGAGATTTTTCAAGAGGAAAGAAACTGGGAATAGGAAAGGAAAATCCCAAGCTGAAGGAGAAGATGATGAAGATAGGACACCACCTGAATGCTATCATTGCAGGAAGATCGACCACATAAAGAGCAAGGGCCCAAAGTATTTGAAAGAGATGAAGGATTAGCGGCACGAAAAGAAAGATAAGAAGAAAGTTCTAAAGGCTGAAATATGGGATGAAGCCACTTCTAAGGAGTCAAGCAGTTCAGGGTCAGAAACTGAAGAGGAGGTCAACATGTGTTTGATGGGAAAGAGCGTTTCGTCTTATGATGAAGGAAGCAGTGTCCAGAGCGACACTGAGGTAACTCCTGAAACTTATGATGCTTTATATTCAGAATTTTTGAGAACTTGCGAGTTTTTAGACAAAAAACTGCATGAAATTAAATTGATTAAATTTGAAAATAAAGTATTAGTTAAAGAAAATAAAAAACTAAAAAATGAAGTAAAAGTTCTTGGAAACGAGAAAGCATCTTGTCAAGAGAATTGTCCCTCCTTGACAAAAATACTGGAGCTTGAGAAAGATCTCTCTAATACTCAGACTCAGGTTGAGACCCTTATAAAAGAGAAAGAGGCCTTAGAGAGATCTTTAAAGTTTTCTCAATCTCAAGTGGAAAGCAGCAGGAAGTCCTTCGCTAATCGTTGCAGCACTGTTGGGTACATTGGTCAAATGTACCTGATTTGAAGAAGCCTCACCCAACTCAATGATATACATCATAATGTATTTGATGTATGTTTGAGTTATTTGTGCAGGCTAAGAAAGTACTGGACTGAAGCAAAAAGTTTCTAAGTCCATGTGTCGACACCCAGAGGGAAAGTGTTGACACTCAAGAAAGCTTGTGTCGACACCCAGACAAGCAGTTTCGACACTTGGAGTCATTGTGTCGACACCTGGGATGCACAGTCGACACCAGACAGAAAGTGTCGACACTTGGAGCTGTGTCGACACTCAGTGAAGAAAAGTGCAGACAGAAAGTGTCGACACAAGGAGCTGTGTCGACACCCAGTGAAGCTGTGTCTACACCAGAAAGTGTCGACACTTGGAGCTGTGTCGACACTCAGCAAAAGTCTGCAGAGTCTAAGTACAAGTGTCGACACTCAACACAATGTGTCGACACAATGCAGAAGAGTCAGCACTTGAAGCATGTGTCGACACTCAACACAAGAGTCAGCATTTGAAGTATGTGTCGACACCCAGAACAATGTGTCGACACACAGCTAAAGACTCAACACTTGAAGAAAGTGTCGACATATGGAGCTGTGTCGACACTTAGCAAAGAACAGAAAGAACAACAAATTATTCTAAGTACAAGTGTCGACACTATGGGAATGTGTCGACACTCAGCTGAAGTCTCAACAACAAGAAGGTGTGTCGACATAAGGAGCTGTGTCGACACTCAGCAAGTATTGACATTGAAGACTATGTGTCGACACCAAGAAGCAGTGTCGACACTTGACAGATTCAACACTAGAAGATGTGTCGACACAAAGGAGATGTGTCGACACATAGAAGAATTCAGCAAAAGCTAGAAGAACAAGTACTTGTGTCGACACTCAATTTCAGTGTCGACACATGCAGAAGAATCTGTGTCGAGACATACAAGGAAATGTGTCGACACCTTGTAGACTTGTGTCGACACTTACACAACATGTGTCGACACTTGGACTATAAGTGTCGACACTTAAAGACAGAAAGTCTCGACACTTACAAACAGTTAGAGATTTTCAAGAAGTGACTGGATGATTTGACAGATGTCGTTCTAGCCGGTCTACAGCGCCTGTCAGAGATATCAGAAGTCAGTTATGGACCGGACCAGCCGGTTACCATGAAGAAAGCCTATAAATAGGCACCCACAGTTTACAGAAACTGTAGTTGAAAGAGTTGATCAAGTGATTAACAAGTGGTACAGATTATTGTTGAAGTAATCATTAAAGTGGTACTCAAAGTATCAACACAAGAAGATCGTGTAGTCCAAGTGCAGATCTAAGAAGTTGGAGAGAGAGGGCTCCATCCAAGAAATCAGCCTCAGGAACTAGGCTGAGAAGAAGGATTCAGATTCAATTCTGGGTCTTAAGTGGCAGAGGTCAAGGAACAACTGCAGAGGATTCAGTCTTATTCAGTTCTACTCAAGAAGCTTTGAAGAAAGCTAAGTCAGATTGGATCCAGCTGAGTTCTTCCAAGAACTCATCAAGAATCTCTCAACTCCCCTCTTATCTTTCTGAGTTGTAGAGTTATAATTTGTAATACCTTTTAACTTGTAGGATCCATTGGATCTGAGTGATTTGTAAGCCTAAAATTATAAAGGCTGAGTGTAGGGCATTTGGCCTGAGTGTAGGAGATTGAGATCTCTGAGTGTAGGCCTTGGTTGGCTGAGTGTAGGCCTTGGATTGGCTGAGTGTAGGCCTTGATTGGCTGAGTGTAGGCTTTGGGATAAAGCTGAGTTGTAAGGCTTTGGGCCTGAGGTAGGAACCAATTTGGGTTCTGAGACAGTGGAGAAGTTTGGCCGAATCTAGTACACTGCTAGATAGGCGAAGGGGGAAAGTGGATGTACCCATATCTTGGGGAACCACTATAAAACACTATGTGCTGTGTTGTGGTTGTGCTGTGGATTTGCTGTGTATGTTTGGTTATTGCTGTTTGCTGTGCAAAAGTAGTTAGAACTCTGTGATATAACTGAGTGGCTGCCAACAAAATTAGAAAAGGATTAGGTCACCTATTCACCCCCCCCCCCCTCTAGGTGTTTAGGTACCATATCTTTCAAGTGGTATCAGAGCCAGGTTTCTCAAAACAAGGACTAACAGTCTGAGGAGATCCTGTTTGGTAGATTCAGTGTAAGACATTACACAGTTTCAAGAAAATCAAGAAAATCAAGAAACATGGGTTCATATGAGAATCACAAGGAATTGGGTTCCATAAAATTACCCATATGCAGAAAGGAGATCTTTGGTATCTGGAAAGAGAGGGTAAGACTATTTATGGAAGCCTCTGACCCTAGAATCTACATCACTGTAAAGGAAGGGCCTTATGTGCCAATGAAGATTTCAGTATTGGATGCAAATCAGAGAACACCAAAGGATTTCTCTGAGATGACTAAAGATGAAATTGTCCTGGCCACCATGGACAAAAGGGCACAGAACATAATAGTGTGTGTCATTGATGATGCAACTTTTCAGAACTTAATTCATTGTAAGACAGCAAAAGAGATGTGGGATACTCTCATTGTCTATATGGAAGGTTCTGAAGAAGTTAGGCAAGATAGGAAGTCCTTGCTAAATCAGGAGTATGAAAGCTTTAGGCAAGGAAAGGGTGATAGCATCACTGAGTGCTATAAGAAATTTTACAGAATAGTTAATGAACTCATGTCTTATGGAAGAGAGTTCAGTAACTATGAACTAAATGACAAGTTATTAAGGTCCCTAACCAAAGATTGGGACACCAAGATCTGTGCCATAAGAGAAATGGCTAAGTTGGGGGAAATTCCTCCTCCCACACTGTTTGGCAAACTATTGTCTTATGAAATGCAGTTAACAGTGAGAAAAGAGGAGGAGAAATCAACAAGGACTGAGCACAAAGAAAGAACTGTTGCTTTCAAGACAGAAGTTCCCAGAAAGTGCAGGAATAAATCTTTAACTCCACCTCCAGAGGTAGTTGAATCAGAATCTGATGAGTCTGTCAGCACAAAGTCTAAGAGCAGTGAAAGTGATGAAGACTTTGTTGCTTTCACTAGACACTTCCAGAAGTTTTTGAAAAAGAAACAGTGGAGGTCAAGGCCTTCTACATCACAAGGAAAGGAAGACTCTTATCAGAAAAAGAGGTCTTCAAAGAATGACAAGAAAAGGACAAAATCAAGCAAGGCAACTGGTTCAAAGATTGTTTGCTATTGCTGCAATAGACAGGGTCCATGTTATTGCAGATTGTCCAGAGAAGAGAAAGGAATCTGGTGACAGGAAAAAGACTCACTTCAAAGGGAAGAAAGAAAAGTCTTTTGTTGCTAAGAAGGAGAAGACTCTATCAGATATCTCTTCTTCAGAAACTGAGTCTGAGGCTGAAGCCTACATAGGGCTGTTTGCTGAAGAAGAAGAGGAAGAATTTATGCAGATCTTGGAGTCAATTTATGAACAAGAAGACAGTCATTGCCAAGGGCTAATGGCTTTGACAGAAAGTGCCAAAATCCTGGAGCAGCCAGGACCCAGTCAGGTACAAAGTTCAAGCTTAAATTCAGTTTCTTGTTCTAGTTCAGAATCAGATTCTTCTTCATCAAGTGATGAGAATATATCTGAGTCTGAGGAAGATATTCATCAGCTTATAGATGAATATAAGGTACTGTTGCAAGCCTACAAGAAAAGCAAGACCCTAGCCAAAAGTCAGGCAAAAGGAGATTGCTGATCTCAAGGCTGTTGCAACAGATTTTGAGAAGCAATTTGATCAAAAACTGAATGAGGTAGCCAGGCTGAAACACATTACAGTGATTCAGATGGGAACTATCACCTATAAGAATGATCAAATTAAGAGACTGGAGATCAATCTTCAGAAAGAGAGAGAGCTTGTTGCTAGGTTTTCAAAACCTAAATCAGTGCTACCTTTAATTGATGAATTTGTTCATCATAAAGGCAAGGCTGGACTGGGTTTTGTTAGACCTGCAGGGACTGAGCAGTCCAAGTTTAAGTCCAAAGGCAAAGCCCCAACATTCAACAGCCTGCTGTAGATAAGACAGCAAAGGTTGTACCTAAGCAAAGGTACAACAAGTTTGAATGCTGGTGCTGTGGCAAGGTTGGCCATTTTGCAGTGGACTGTTGGCACAATGCCAGTGCCAAAGTGAGTTCCAAACTACCTGTTGGAAAGCCAGTAGGTAGGTTTGTCAAATTGCAAACTAACAATCACCAAGGACCCAAGAATACTTTGGGTTCTAAGGTTCATTAATTTGTTTTGCAGGTCAGTCCAAGTGGCCATACCCCAACATGGTACTTGGATAGTGGATGTTCCAGACATATGACTGGAACAAGAGGGACTACTGAAGGACTACATTCCAATCAAAAATGGTCCTAAAGTGACCTTTGGTGGTTCTGAAAAAGGAATCATCAAAGGGTTTGGTAACATTTCTTCAAACTTAGTTACCATTACTCAAGTGGCTTATGTTAAAGGGTTGAAACACAACCTAATAAGTATAAGTCAATTAAGTGATGTAGGGTATGACATCTCATTTGTTAAAAATGGTTGTCATATCAAGAGGTCAAGTGATCAAGAGATCATTTTGACTGGTTATAGGAAGAGGAATGTCTACTGTCCTAGACATTATGATTGAGAACAATGGTTCTCCAGTTTGTCTTGTAGCTGATGAGACAGTCTCTCATTGTGTCAAATGGCACAAGAGGCTAGCCCATCTTAACTACAAGACTATTAGCAAACTCTTTAGCAAAGAGTTAGTGAGGAATGGTCCTCAAGTTAAGTGTGTCAAAGATGGTATTTGCTCAGCTTGTCAAAAGGGCAAGCAGACTAAATCCACCTTTAGAAGCATAGATAACAAAGATGCTGTGAGGTGTTTATACCTCTTGCATATGGATCTCTTTGGTCCAATGCCAGTTCACAGCTTAGGTAGGAAGGTCTATACCTTTGTAGTTGTTGATGACTACTCAAGGTTTTCCTGGGTGTTCTTCTTAAGACAGAAATCTGAAACACCTAGTGTCTTCTATAGCTTTGTCAAGCAAATTCAGAATGAACTAAATAGTACAGTGGTCAAAATTAGAAGTGACCATGGTACTGAATTTCAGTCTGAAAGCATGACAAAACTATGTGAAGACTTTGGGATATTTCAAGAATTCTCTTCACCTAGAACACCTCAGCAAAATGGCATTGCTGAAAGGAAAAATAGGACCTTGATAGAGGCTGGTAGAACCCTATTGAGTGATACATCACTGCCAGAGTATTTCTGGGCTGAAGCAGTTAACACTGCATGCCATGTTATAAATAGGGCTACCATCACTAAAGGGCTAAACAAGACCCCCTATGAAGTTGTGAAAGGCAGGAAACCAAACCTATCCTACTTCAGGATCTTTGGTTGCAAATGCTTCATACTTAACAATGGGAAGTCTTACTTAACTAAGTTTGCTGCCAAGTCCCAAGAGGGAATTTTTGTTGGGTACAACAATAATAGTAAGGCTTATAGAGTCTACAACTTGACTACACAAGTTGTAGAAGAATCTGTGCATGTAGTTTTTGATGAGACAAAACTAATTAACAATGAGTTGTCTAGCAATGTATGCAGCCCCACAGGTTTGACAAAGACAATGGACAAGCATATTATAGAAGAGGTGCCTGCTGCAAGACAGCAAGGAGAGGAGAGTAGCTGCTGTCCAGGGGGAGAACTACATGTGCCAATTGCTGAAGAAATCCAAGGAATACAGCATGATGCAGATGCTGAAGTGGTTCAACCTGAAGTGAGGATGCCTCTAGCCCACAGGCATCTTAGAGATCATCCAGTAGAGCTGATTATTGGAGATCCAAGACAAGGAGTACAAACCAGGAGTAGAAACATGAATGCCGCAATCTATTCCAGCTTTTTGTCTCAAGTTGAACCTAAAAGATTTGAAGAAGCAATAAAGATCCACAATGGACTGAAGCAATGCAAGAAGAGCTTAATCAGTTCAAGAGGTGCAAGGTTTGGGAACTTGTTCCTAAACCTAAAGACCACAATGTAATAGGAGTTAAGTGGATCTACAGGAATAAGATGGATGAACAAGGTGTCATCATTAAGAATAAAGCTAGACTGGTTGCTAAAGGATATAGGCAAGAAGAAGGTATTGATTTTTATCAAACCTTTGCTCCAGTAGCCAGACTGGAAGCCATAAGAATGTTCTTGGCCTATGCAACCTATCAAGGATTCAAGGTATACCAAATGGATGTCAAGTCAGCATTCCTAAATGGTAATTTGAAAGAAGAAGTCTATGTGGAGCAGCCTGCAGGTTTTGTTGATCCAACTCTACCTCATTATGTCTATAGACTTAGGAAAGCTTTATATGGGTTAAAGCAAGCTCCTAGAGCTTGGTATGAAACCCTATCTAGTTTCCTCATTGAGAACAAGTTCTCAAGGGGGAAAATAGATAAGACTCTATTCCTTAGGGAATCTAGAGGCAAAGTCATACTAGTCCAAATATATGTAGATGACATTATATTTGGGTCTACTGAAAGCAGCCTTTGCAAAAAGTTTGCAAAACTTATGCAAGGTCAGTTTGAGATGAGTAGTATGGGAGAGCTGAAGTTTTTCTTGGGTCTCCAAGTTAAACAGACTGAAAATGGTTTATCCATATGTCAGTCCAAGTTCACCCTAGAACTCATAAGGAAGTATGGTATGGATTCATCCAGTACCATGAAGACTCCTATGGGGTCAAGTATGTCTCTTAGCAAGGATGATGCAGGGAAACCTATAGATGAAACCTTGTATAGAGGGATAGTTGGCTCCCTATTATACTTGACTGCTAGTAGACCAGACATCATGTATGCTACATGTGTTTGTGCCAGGTATCAAGCCTGCCCTAAAGAGTCTCATTTGACTGCAGTCAAAAGAATATTGAGATATCTAAAGGGCACTCCCTATCTAGGCCTCTGGTACCCTAGGAATGGAGACTTTGATCTAACAGGTTATTCAGATGCAGACTTTGCAGGATGCAAAGAGGATAGAAAAAGCACTACTGGAACCTGTCAATTCCTAGGTGGAAGACTAATTTCATGGAGCAGCAAAAAGCAGACTAGTGTGGCTATCTCCACAGCTAAGTCAGAATATGTAGCTGCAGGAAGTTGCTGTGCTCAACTTCTGTGGATTCAACATCAGCTAGAGGACTATGAATTTCAGGTAAGTAGAACTCCACTTTTCTGTGATTCTACAAGTGCTATTTCAATAGCTAATAACCATGTATCTCATAGTAGAACTAAACATATTGAGATTAAATATCACTTTCTTAGAGAACATGTAGAAAGAGAAGATATTTCACTTGAATATGTTAAAACAGATGAACAAGTAGCTGATATGTTTACTAAGCCCCTAGAAGAAGCTAAGTTCAATAGATTCAAAATTGAACTAGAAATGATAAACTTAGACTAAGTTTACAGAATTAAAATTGGCTAAGTAAAAAGGTGTCGACACATAGACAAGTCTATGTCGACACAGAATAGTAGGTGTCGACACTTCAGGAAAAAGGTGTCGACACATCTAGGATGTTGGTGTCGACACTTCAGAATGTTAGTGTCGACACATGTCCAGTAGGTGTCGACACATCCAAAGTGGTGTCGACACTTATGTTTTACTCAGAATTTTCTAAGTAAAGTCTCGACGATGTGTCGAGTTATGTTGTGTCGACACATAATCAAGTGTCGACACATAATATCTGTTGACTAAACTTGTGTCGACACATGTGTGTCGAGACATTATAAGTCAGTGTCGACACTTATTGCCAGTGTCAACACATGTTGAGTTAGCTGTCCCGCCTGTTCATCTTCAAAATCAGGAAGGTATAAATAGGGTTCTGTCTTTGTTTGTCGACACACTTTCAAAGTTTCGAGACCAAAACTACTGTGTCGACACCTCTCTTTTCTACAGACAAATTCTCCAAACCCTAATGGCTCCAAAGCTTGAGGAGAACATGAACGAGGGCTATGAGCTGGTGCGCGGCGCGTTCGACGACGCAGATCAAGAAATCCAATCGGTGATAACCCTAGTCGCCAATTCTGGACTAGAATACTTGGTTTCAGAACCAACAAAGATTTGGAAGAAGGAAGTTCTTGAATTCCTTAATGGAGCTGATGTAGATGACTCTGGATATAGAATCAAATCCAGAGTTCATGGATCTAAAGTCAAGATCTCACCAAAAAGTCTGCGGAAGGTACTCCAGCTATCCAAAACTCAAGATGAAGAAGAAGTAACTGCTTCAAAGACCAGGGAAGCTTTAACCTGGTGTGGTCTTGATCCTAAGATGAAGATAGGATCTGTCTTTAACAGGAAAGGCATGAACAGTCAAGGAAAATTCATGTCTGAAATTGTGGGCAAGGTTATTCTCAGTTAGCCTGGAGGGCATGACAGGGTGTCAGCCTCTATGTTTGGAATTATGACTAGAATCATATTCACTCTGAAAACAGACTGGTCAATAGTGGTGTATGAAAAAATCAAGGAGAGTCTGAAGAAGCCCAACCTGGGCAGAATACTTAGTCTCTACCTAGCTGGTACCATACCAGAGGTAATGAATACAGCTGCAGGAAGTAAGATCAATCACATGAGAAAGATGGATCAAAGGATATTTTCCAGATGGGACAGGGTGTTGTCCAAGGAAGTGGCAACTCCAGAGAAGCCAGTTACTAAGAAAGATTCTCCTCCACAGAAGAAAAGGAAGAAAGCTCCTGTTGCACAGGAGTCCTCCAGCAGTTCAGGGAGTGAAGAACAGGTTGTTTTCACTCCTGATGACCAAGAGGATGTGGCTGCAGAAAAGACCCCTACTGCTCAAGAGACTGTTGAGATCCAGGGGGAGCTACCACCAGTTAGCTCCATCCACCGGGATCAAAGCCAGGGGGTGCTTCCAGTAGTAGAAGAACCATCTACTCTGGACAGTGAACAAGCCACCATCATTATCCAAGAGGTACTCACTGACCTAAATTCTTTAGAATATCTTATAGATGATACTGATTTGTCTGATGATCCTCAGCAAATCCAGCTGGATAGTCAAGTTCCAGATGTTGTTTTAGAAGACAAATCTGTTGAACAAGAAGTGGTACCTGAGTCAGTGGTTGAAGAGCAAAGACTGTCTCCAGCTCCATCCCCTCATGAATATACAATGGAAGATTTGTTTCTAAATCTAGATCAAGAAGATTTTGACATGGACAAGGATGCTGCTGCTGAAGATAAGAGTACTGCTGCTGAGGGGGAGCAACTGACAGTTCTGGAAGAGCCTATTAGGCAAGAAACTGAGAAGGCAACTGCTGTGCCAGCTGACAAACCTCCAAGCCCTAAGGACAGGGTTGATATTGCCAGTACTTCTGCCTCTGAAGATGAGGAGAGTGCTAGGGCAAAGAAGAAGAAATTATATGTTTTTAAAAGAAGAAGCCAGAGTTACAAGAAAGCTCTACAATCTATAGCCCCACAGCCTATAATTCAACAGGCCCCAACTGTTGATTATAGTGCTTTGATGATTGTCATGCAGATCAAGTTGGATGAACAAAGGACAGCCATAGAGGCTTATGTGGATGAAGGGCACAAGTCCCTACAGTTTGATCTTGCACAAGATATAAAGTCTATAAGGTTTGAAATGAACCTTAACAAGAAAGAGATGACAGACTGCTTCCACAAGGGTGGTAATGCAGTGGTGTATCTGGCAACACACCAAGAGAAGATAAAAGCACAGGTAGATGATATAGCATTAAAGCAAGGATATGTGCTGGAGAATCAGTTAAGAATGAATGATAATTTGACTACCTCCCATAATGTTATAGTCACTGAGTTGAAGAATAAGTCTGCTGAACCTTCTACATCTGCTGCTGCAGTTAAGGCTGACTTTGATAAAGTATTCCAAGCTGAGATTACTGCTGTCAAGACTGCAATTAAAGATTCCCAGAAAGCTATATCAGAACAACTTATTAAGCTCAAACCATTCTTCAAAGAGGGAATCAGGTACTTGGACAGTCAGATAAGGTTTCAAAAGGATGATGTCAGAGACCATATGGCCAGAGAAGTCATAAAGGGGAAGAGAGTATTAGTCAAAGCTAGCTCTGACCATGCCAAATGGATATCTAACTCCATCAGAGCTACACTGGGCTATCCTCCACTCTGTGATGATGATAATGTTGCTGAATCAGGAATTCAAAATGCATATCTTGGAGGTGAACAAGCAGAAGTAGCTCAAGTGATTTATCCACCTCCAGACTTTGACATGGTTCAAGCAGATGTAAGCACAATGTATAGCCCAACTGAGGGCAAGGCCAATGTTCATATTGAGAAGGTTGTTCAACATATTTCTGAAGCTCTGCAAGAGGCTATAAACAAAGAAGAAGAGACAAGGTTGTCTAAAAAGAGGTTTAGGGAACAAGCAGAACAAAAGCCAGATTTTGAACAATGGAGCCCTACCTCTAGGAATATAATTCTAACTGCCTGGAAAGCTGCCAAAGACAACATGACTGACAGGAACAAATGGTTCTCTGAGGCAGAATGGAGAAAACATGAGATCAGGCAGGAGGCAATAGTACAATTCAGAAGGAAGGCTAAGATGGGAAAGCTACCTCCTACTGCTGTGGAGCCTAGCAAATACTTCCCCAAGTCATTTCACTATTTTGAGAGACAAAAAATCAAAGCAGAAGAGCTGAAGAAGAAGGACTTAAAAGGCAAGAAGCCTGCTGATGCTGCAACTGCTGAAGCCCCTGTCAAAGCTCAAGTACAACCTGGCAAAGGCATTGTTATCAAAGAACCTGACCAGAAATAGATTTAGAATTGACATGAAGATTGTTGTAATCTTTTGAATGAAAAACATTTTTGTAAACCATTGAAAATGTATAAGGAACAATGTTAGAAAAATATATGATAAATATATTTCATGATTGTTTTGTAAATGTGTCTGTTTCTTGTTTGTTCTGCAATGCTGAATGTGTATACATGTGTGAATTATTACATGTTTATGTTTACCCTGTTGAATATAATCTGCTTTACATCATTTGGTAATTCTTAATTATGAATGGTGTATATCATTGACTAAGGGTTATGACTTCTCCAAATAGGGGGAGATTGTTGGGTACATTGGTCAAATGTACCTGATTTGAAGAAGCCTCACCCAACTCAATGATATACATCATAATGTATTTGATGTATGTTTGAGTTATTTGTGCAGGCTAAGAAAGTACTGGACTGAAGCAAAAAGTTTCTAAGTCCATGTGTCGACACCAGAGGGAAAGTGTCGACACTCAAGAAAGCTTGTGTCGACACCCAGACAAGCAGTGTCGACACTTGGAGTCATTGTGTCGACACCTGGGATGCACAGTCGACACCAGACAGAAAGTGTCGACACTTGGAGCTGTGTCGACACTCAGTGAAGAAAAGTGCAGACAGAAAGTGTCGACACAAGGAGCTGTGTCGACACCCAGTGAAGCTGTGTCTACACCAGAAAGTGTCGACACTTGGAGCTGTGTCGACACTCAGCAAAAGTCTGTAGAGTCTAAGTACAAGTGTCGACACTCAACACAATGTGTCGACACTATGCAGAAGAGTCAGCACTTGAAGCATGTGTCGACACTCAACACAATGTGTCGACACTCAACAGAAGAGTCAGCATTTGAAGTATGTGTCGACACCCAGAACAATGTGTCGACACACAGCTAAAGACTCAACACTTGAAGAAAGTGTCGACACATGGAGCTGTGTCGACACTTAGCAAAGAACAGAAAGAACAATAAATTATTCTAAGTACAAGTGTCGACACTATGGGAATGTGTCGACACTCAGCTGAAGTCTCAACAACAAGAAGGTGTGTCGACACAAGGAGCTGTGTCGACACTCAGCAAGTATTGACATTGAAGACTATGTGTCGACACCAAGAAGCAGTGTCGACACTTGACAGATTCAACACTAGAAGATGTGTCGACACAAAGGAGATGTGTCGACACATAGAAGAATTCAGCAAAAGCTAGAAGAACAAGTACTTGTGTCGACACTCAATTTCAGTGTCGACACATGCAGAAGAATCTGTGTCGAGACATACAAGGAAATGTGTCGACACCTTGTAGACTTGTGTCGACACTTACACAACATGCGTCGACACTTGGACTATAAGTGTCGACACTTAAAGACAGAAAGTCTCGACACTTACAAACAGTTAGAGATTTTCAAGAAGTGACTGGATGATTTGACAGATGCCGTTCCAGCCGGTCTACAGCGCCTGTCAGAGATATCAGAAGTCAGTTATGGACCGGACCAGCCGGTTACCATGAAGAAAGCCTATAAATAGGCACCCACAGTTTACAGAAACTGTAGTTGAAAGAGTTGATCAAGTGATTAACAAGTGATACAGATTATTGTTGAAGTAATCATTAAAGTGGTACTCAAAGTATCAACACAAGAAGATCGTGTAATCCAAGTGCAGATCTAATAAGTTGGAGAGAGAGGGCTCCATCCAAGAAATCAGCCTCAGGAACTAGGCTGAGAAGAAGGATTCAGATTCAATTCTGGGTCTTAAGTGGCAGAGGTCAAGGAACAACTGTAGAGGATTCAGTCTTATTCAGTTCTACTCAAGAAGCTTTGAAGAAAGCTAAGTCAGATTGGATCCAGCTGAGTTCTTCCAAGAACTCATCAAGAATCTCTCAACTCCCCTCTTATCTTTCTGAGTTGTAGAGTTATAATTTGTAATATCTTTTAACTTGTAGGATCCATTGGATCTGAGTGATTTGTAAGCCTAAAATTATAAAGGCTGAGTGTAGGGCATTTGGCCTGAGTGTAGGAGATTGAGATCTCTGAGTGTAGGCCTTGGTTGGCTGAGTGTAGGCCTTGGATTGGCTGAGTGTAGGCCTTGATTGGCTGAGTGTAGGCTTTGGGATAAAGCTGAGTTGTAAGGCTTTGGGCCTGAGGTAGGAACCAATTTGGGTTCTGAGACAGTGGAGAAGTTTGGCCGAATCTAGTACACTGCTAGATAGGCGAAGGGGGAAAGTGGATGTACCCATATCTTGGGGAACCACTATAAAACACTATGTGCTGTGTTGTGGTTGTGCTGTGGATTTGCTGTGTATGTTTGGTTATTGCTGTTTGCTGTGCAAAAGTAGTTAGAACTCTGTGATATAACTGAGTGGCTGCCAACAAAATTAGAAAAGGATTAGGTCACCTATTCACCCCCCCCTAGGTGTTTAGGTACCATATCTTTCAAGCACCATAGTTGCCGAAAATAATGTATTAAGTGGACAAGTCAATAATTTAGAAATGGCCACTAACAAATTTGGAGTGGGCCAAAAATCTCTAAATATGATTTTGGGAAACCAGTACTATGGTTCTGGAAAATTCGGACTTGGATAATCTCCTGAGCACTATCACCCGACGACATCTACTGTCGCCGGCAATAGGAAAAATTCCAGGAAAGGGTCAAAATCTGATTTTCAGATTAAAAACAATAAACCCTCTATCCATGTAGCTTCCAGCAAAGGGTCAAACTTTACTTTAAAGAATCCGTCAACTTCTTTCATCAAGCGTGTCAAATGTTATAAGTTTGGTCACACAACACATACTTGTAAGAAGACGGGATACTGCTCAGTCAAACAAATTTGGGTGCCTAAGTCTTCCACCTATTCTATGGGAGGAACCACTTGGGTAGCCGAATATTTACTGTCATCCTCTTTCTAGGTGTGTTGCCAGGCTAAGGATAAAGAAGACGTGTGGTACTTGGACTCAGGGTGTTCTAAGCACATGACGGGCAATAAATCAAAGTTCCTTAGCCTGGAGATGAAGAAAAGAGGAGTAGTGACTTTTTGAGACAACAAAAAGGGAAAAATCATCGGCATTGGAGTAGAAGGTAACAAATCATTTTCTATCTCAAATGTTTTATATGTTAAAGGCTTGAAGCATAATTTAATTTCAATAAGTCAGTTATGTGATATTGGCTTAAACGTCTTGTTTGACTCATCTTCAAACCTATGCAAAATTATTAACTCTAAAACAAATGATATTGTTATTACTTCTCCTAGATTTCAAAATGTTTACATGATTAGATTTAATGATTTGTCACATTCTTCATTAAAGTATTTTATTTATAAAAATGAGGAGTTAGATTTGTGGCATATACGTATTGGACATTCTAGTTCCAAACTAATCATAAAATTGTCTCAAAATAAACTTGTTAAAGGTTTACCTTTTTGCATGGAAATTTATCATCTTTATGTTCACCATGTCAAAAAGGAAAATTTACAAAGTCTTCTTTTAAAAACAAAAATATCGCTTCCACCACTAGGTCTTTAGAATTGATATATATGGATTTGTTTGGTCCTGTTAATACAGTAAGTCTAGGTGGTAGAAAGTACACCTTTGTTTTGATTGATGATTTTTCTCGCTTTAGTTGGACAATTTTCTTATCGTCTAAATCTGATGTGTTTTTAGAATTTCCCAAATTATGTTTAAGTGTTCAAAACGAAATAGAATTAAAAATAAAATGCATTCGTTCAGATCATGGAGGTGAATTTGATAATGAGAAATTTGTTTCTTTTTGCAATGAGTTAGGAATTAAACATGAATTTTCTGCTCCTCGTACATCTCAACAAAATGGTGTGGTGGAAAGGAAAAAATAGAACTTTGCAAGAACTAGCTCACACTATATTATCTGAATACAAATTACCTCAATATTTTTGGGCCGAAGCTGTTAGTACTTCTTGTTATGTTATTAACCATGTTATGCTTCGACCCCTCTTAAAATTAACACCTTATGAGTTATATTTTCAAAAGAAATCCAAATGTGTCTTATCTTAAAACTTTTGGTTGTAAATGTTTTGTTTTGAACACTAAGGATAATTTAGGCAAATTTGATGAAAAGTGTGATGAAGGCATTTTTATTGGTTATTCTTCAACAAGTAAAGCTTACAGAGTTTACAATAAGAGGACTAAAATGGTTGAAGAATCGATACATGTTAAATTTGATGAGTTTTTTCCTTGTTGTAGAAGCTAACAATACAAGTAAAGATGGAGAGCCCTCCCCTCTACAAAGGGTGGATGACGATGAAAACCATGGAGACAAAGATGAAGAAAAAGGAGTCGAACAAGAAGAAGAAGAAGAAGAGCAAGGATACGTGCCTCCAAGTGAACTAAAATTTTCAAAAGATCATCCCCAAGATTTGATTATTGGAGAACGAACAAGAGGGGTAAGTACTCGTTCATCCGTATGTGAGTTATTTTCAAATATGTGCTTTATTTCTGATATAGAACCTAAAAGCATTGAAGTTGCTTTAAATGATAATTCTTATTTTTTAGCTATGAATGATGAGCTTAATCAATTTGAACGTAATAAGATTTGGAAATTAGTAGAAAGACCGGCAAATCATCCTGTTGTAGGGGTTAAGTGGATTTTTAAAAATAAACTAGATAGTGAATCTAGGGTCACTAGGAACAAAGCTAGACTCGTAGCAAAAGGTTATTCAAAAATTGAAGGAATAGATTATGATGAAACTTTTGCACCCGTAGCACGTTTAGAAGTAGTTAGAATATTTCTTGCATTTGCTAGTTTTAAGAAGTTCAGATTATTTCAGATGGATGTTAAAAATGTTTTTCTTAACGGGTATATTAAGGAGAAGGTTTATGTAGAATAACCTCCAGGCTTTGTTGATGTAAGATTTCCTGATCATGTTTTTAAATTAGAAAAAGCTCTTTATGATTTGAAACAAGCACCCCGAGCATGGTATGATAGATTGACTATTTATTTACTAAAAAATGATTACAAAATGGGCAGTACTGATTGTACTTTATTTGTTAAACATATCAATGATGATCTTATCGTTTTACAAATATATGTTTATGATATTATTTTTGGATCCACAAATGAAAACTTATGTGATAGTGTTATTGAAATTATGAAGAATGAATTTGAAATGAGCATGGTAGGCGAACTCACTTATTTTCTTGGTTTTCAAATCACTCAAAAGCATGATGGGATTTTTATTTGTCAATCTACATACAGTCATAATATTTTAAAAAGATTTGGATTTGAAAATCTAAAACAAGCAAATACCCCCATGAGTGTCTCATTAAAGTTAGAAAAAGATGAAAGTGGAATATCAATAGATCAAACACTTTATCAAGGAATGATAGGATCTCTATTGTATTTGAATGCCTCTAGGCCTGACATTATGTTCGCTTGTATATTTATGTGCTAGATTTCAAGTTAATCCCAAAGAGTCTCATTTAAAAGCAGTTAAACACATTTTTAGATATCTTATTGGCACATCTAAATTAGGTTTGTGGTATCCTCATAACGATACGTTTATATTACATGGCTTCTCTGATTCTGATTATGCTGGGTGTTCATTAGATCGTAAAAGCACCAGTGGCACCTGTCACTTTCTTAGCCCTTCACTTATCTCGTTGTCGAGTAGGAAACACAATTCTGTTGCCTTATCCACCACTGAGGCCGAGTACATGGCATTAGGCAGTTGTTGTGCAAAAGCTTTATGGATGAAGCAAACTTTAGAAGATTTTGGAATAGTTCATGAATCAATTGAATTAAAATGTGATAATAAAAGTGCAATTGACTTAACATATAATCCAGTTCATCATTCTAGGTTCAAACACATTGATGTACGTCACCATTTCATAAGAGACCACATAAAACAAAATACAATCAAAGTCAATTTTTTAAGCACTGTTTCACAGCTTGCGGATATTTTCACGAAACCACTTCTAGATTCCCGTTTTTCTTTATTACGGTTAGAACTAGGAATTCTAGATCTTTCAAATTAATAAATTACCATCGCAAGTCAAAAAAACATAAAATTAGTAATTAAATTACTAAAAACATGAACATTAAACCAAAATACACTTACATAAATCATAAATGAGAACATCACATTCTGAGTCTTATGTTATTACAGAAGCACAATACCACATTTAAGTCCCACATAATATTACAACATAAAATATTACAGGAAATTGAAGAAAATTCACTTGTCGTCGGTGACAGTGACTGTCGTCGGGTGATAGCGGCAAAATGTCCAGCAATCCCGAAATCTTCAAAAATTTCTGCTGTCACCTGCACTGGTATCTCCTTGGTCATTTGTCGAACTGTGCTCGCTGCTCCGCGTCCGACGTGCTCAGCGAGTCGATGTACGGGGCGGCTCCATGACCGGATCTTCCCATTCTGCTGCCCCTGCTGGAGTGGGCTTCAACATCAAACTTTTTGTCAGAAATTTAAAAAATTTCTGAATTCCCAAGAAGTTTTTCTTCACATCCCTCTTATGTTCTTCGAACGACTCTCGCAAGTCGTCTAACCCTTCTTGCAACGATCCACCTCTAGGAATTGGCGGGTTTCGGATAGTGGACACCGGTTCACTCCTCCTTGATGACCCTCCTCGTGTTGATTGACCGGTGGAAGACATTCCACTCGTCGAATATATAGATGGGATAAAATCATTGAAGTATAACTCTGGGTCGATCCACGTATATTTCTTATATAAAATCTATTGTATAACGGCTCCAAGTGGTAGTGTGTTCAATTTCTTTAAACTAGGACTCTTCAATCTAAATGCATAGCGTACTATCGAAAGTACAAAATCCGTCATGTCAAACGGCTCTCGCTCCAAAATAATGTACGTCACATAACTGAGTTTAGCTATTATTTTTCGTGTATCTCCGGATTTCAGTAGGACAGTATGCCTCAGTATATCTTGCACTAGTCGTGCATCCTCCGTAAGGGTGACCGTTGATTGAATTATTGTTTTGATGGAACTTCCATGCAAAACCATATTCAATAATGTCCAATCCTTATCTTTCTAATAGTTCTCCACTACATCTAAAGTGTTTTCATGCTCGATTAATCCAAACTCATCTCTCAGATCATAGTGTGTTATTTCTACCGTCTGTCCTTGAATTTTCGACCGGACTCCACCATTCAATTCCGTAAAATGCGGATCTTTGAGATACGTGTAAAATTCTCCAATCAGTACGAAGGAGAATGTATATGGAATAATAATCGACATTATTCCAGCCATTGCTAACAAATCATGGATATGAGCATGTCGGGCCAGGTCGAATTCGATCACCCGTCCGATTCCTATATTAGCGTTCTCTATTCCAGGAAATGTTTGATATGACGAATATGAGTCACTCCTTGTGCTTCTTCGTGCTTTGGAACTGGAAGCCATTCCTGCATATCAAAAATTTTTTCAACAACAAAAGTTTTTTTTTATATATCGCCCTCCGGTGACACCCAATGTCGCCGGGCGATAGCGGAAAATGGTTTTCCTCCATTTCCGACTACAGATCTGGTTTTCCCCTTCATCACAAATACCAGATCTGAAAGTTCTTTTACTCTCAATCCTCTTACAACTTCTTAAATTCAAGAAACTATACACATTTTTCACTTAAACAAACCTAGTTTCTTATGATCCACACACACACTCTAAACACTTTAAAACCAGGAAATTTCTCATCTAGGATTACATGTTACACTATCCTACCAATTAGATACATAAAAATCCAAAGAATTAAAGCCAAAATCCAAGTTTCATACCTAGGTGTTAGGATTTTGCCGACTTCTGCTCCGCCTTCCGTGATCTATCTTCAGGAAAAAGGGTTGGTTTGATGCCTTTGACTGAATGAGCCCGTTTTTATACTTTTACCATTATCACCGATCGGCGATACCCGGTATCGCTCGGCAATAGTGAATTTTTGTTGTTTCATACCTAGGTGATAGGATAATGTTCAAATTGACAGATTGGCGATACCCGGTATTGCTCAGCGATACCCGGTATCGCTCGGCGATAGTGAATAGTTTCTGTGAATTTTTTCCTTTTGCTACGAGTCTAGCTTTGTTCCTAGTGACCCAAGATTAACTATCTAGTTTATTTTTAAAAATCCACTTAACCCCTACAATAGGATGATTTGACGGTCTTTCTACTAATTTTCAAACCTTATTACGTTCAAATTGATTAAGCTCGTCATTCATAGCTAAAAACAAGAATTATCATTTAAGGCAGCTTCAACACTTTTAGATTCTATACCAGAAATAAAGCACATATTTGAAAATAACTCACGTACGGATGAACGAGTACTTGCCCCTCTTGTTGGTTCTCCAATAACCAAATCTTGGGGATGATCTTTTGAAAATTTTAGTTCACTTGGAGGCACGTATCCTTGCTCTTCTTCTTCTTCTTCTTCTTCTTCTTCTTCTTGTTCGACTCCTTTTTCTTCATCTTTGTCTCCAAGGTTTTCATCGTCATCCACCCTTTGTAGAGGGGAGAGCTCTTCATCTTTACCTGTATTGTTAACTTCTACACAAGGAAAAAACTCATCAAATTTAACATGTATCGATTTTTCAACCATTTTAGTCCTCTTATTGTAAACTCTATAAGCTTTACTTGTTGAACAATAACCAATAAAAATGCCTTCATCACACTTTTTATCAAATTTGCCTAAATTATCCTTAGTGTTCAAAACAAAACATTTACAACCAAAAACTTTAAAATAAGACACATTTGGTTACTTTTGAAAATATAACTCATAAGGTGTTAATTTTAAAGGGGTCGAAGTATAACACGATTAATAACATAACAAGAAGTACTAACAGCTACGACCCAAAAAGATCGAGGTAATTTGTATTCAGATAACATAGTGCGAGCTAGTTCTTGCAAAGTTCTATTTTTCCTTTCCACCACACCATTTTGTTGAGGTGTACGAGGAGCAGAAAATTCATGTTTAATTCCTAACTCATTGCAAAAAGAAACAAATTTCTCATTATCAAATTCACCTTCATGATCTGAACGAATGTATTTTATTTTTAATTCTATTCGTTTTGAACACGTAAACATAATTTGGAAAATTCTAAAAATTCATCAGATTTAGACGATAAGAAAATTGTCCAACTAAAGCGAGAAAAATCATCAATCAAAACAAAGGTGTACTTTCTACCACCTAGACTCAGTGTATTAACAGGACCAAACAAATCCATATGTATGTCACCATTTCATAAGAGACCACATAAAATAAAATACAATCAAAGTCAATTTTATAAGCAATGATTCACAGCTTGCGGATATTTTCACGAAACTACTTCCAGATTCCTGTTTTTCTTTATTACGGTTAGAACTAGGAATTCTAGATCTTCCAAATTAATAAATTAACATCGCAAGCAAAAAAAACATAAAATTAGTAATTAAATTGCTAAAAACATGAACATTAAACCAAAATACATTTACATAAATCATAAATGAGAATATCGCATTCTGAGTCTTATGTTATTACAGAAGCACAATACCACATTTAAGTCCCACATAATATTACAGCA
This sequence comes from Platanthera guangdongensis, assembly GCA_039583875.1. Lineage (NCBI taxonomy): Eukaryota > Viridiplantae > Streptophyta > Magnoliopsida > Asparagales > Orchidaceae > Platanthera > Platanthera guangdongensis. The sequence continues at coordinate 52,330,843 of CM077157.1, read as the reverse complement.
TAAAATATTATAAGAAATTTAAGAAAATTCACTGTCGCCGGGCGATAGTGGCAAAATTTCCAGCTATCCCGAAATCTTCGAAAATTTCTGCTGTCACCTACACTGGTATCTCCTTGGTCATCTGCAGAACTGTGCTCGCTGCTCCGCGTCCGACGTGCTCGGCGAGCCGATGTACGGGGCGGCTCCATGACCGGATCTTCCCATTCTGCTGCCTCTGCTGGAGTGGGTTTCAACTTCAAACTTTTTGTCAGAAATTTAAAAAATTTCTAAATTCCCAAGAAGTTTTTCTTCACATCCCTCTTATGTTCTTCGAACGACTCTCGCAAGTCGTCTAGCCCTTCTCGCAACGATCCACCTCTAGGAATTGGCGGGTTTCAGATAGTGGACACCGATTCACTCCTCCTTATGACCCTCCTCGTGTTGATCGACCGATGGAAGGCGTTCCACTCGTCGAATATATAGATGGGATACAATCATTGAAGTATAACTCTGGGTCGATCCACGTATATTTCTTATATAAAATCCGTTGGATAATGGCTCCAAGTGGTAGTGTGTTCAATTTCTTCCAAATAGGACTCTTCAATCTAAATGCATAGCGTACTATCAAAAGGACAAAATCCGCCATGTCAAACGGCTCTCGCTCCAAAATCATGTACGTCACATAACTGAGTTGAGCTGTTATTTTTCGTGTATCTCCGGATTTCAGTAGGACAGTATGCCTCAGTATATCTTGCACTAGTCGTGCATCCTTCGTAAGGGTGGTCGTTGATTGAATTAGTGTTTTGATGGAATTTCCATGCAAAACCATATTCAATAATGTCCAATCCCTATCTTTCTGATAGTTCTCCACTACATCTAAATTGTTTTCATGCTCGATTAATCCAAACTCATCTCTCCGATCATGGTGTGTTATTTCTACCGCCTGTCCTTGAATTTTTGATCGGACTCCGCCATTCAATTCCGTAAAATGCGGATCTTTGAGATACGTGTAAAATTCTCTAATCAGTACGGAGGAGAATGTATCTGGAATAATAATCGACATTGTTCCAGCCATTGCTAACAAATCATGGATATGAGCATGTCGGGCCGGGTCGAATTCGATCACCCGTCCGATTCCTATATTAGCGTTCTCTATTACTGGAAATGTTTGATATGATGAATATGAGCCACTCCCTGTGCTTTTTCATGCTTTGGAACTGGAAGCCATTCCTGCATATCAATTTTTTTCCAACAAGAAAAAAAATTTTTTGGATATCGCCCTCCGGCGACACCCACGGTCACCGGGCAATAGCGGAAAATTATTTTCCTCCATTTCCGACTACAGATCTGGTTTCCTCCTTAATCCCAAATACCAGATCTGAAAGTTCTTTTACTCCCAATCCTCTTACAACTTCTTAAATTCAAGAAACTATACACATTTTTCACTTAAACAAACCTAGTTTCTTATGATCCACACACACATACTAAACACTTTAAAACCAGGAAATTTCTCATCTAGGATTACATGATACACTATCCTACCAATTAGATCCATAAAAATCCAAAGAATTAAAGCCAAATTCCAAGTTTCATACCAGGTGTTATTATTTCGCCGACTTCTGCTCCGCCTTCCGTGATCTGTCTTCAGGAAAAAGGGTTGGTTTGATGCCTTTGACTGAATGAGACCGTTTTTATACTTTTACCACTATCGTTGATCGGTGATACCCAGTATCGCTCGGCGATAGTGAATTTTTGTTGTTTCTTAAAATTGTCTTCATGACTCAGATTTAGGCCAGGTGTAATGTTTTTTTTTGAGTTTTAATACTAACTTGGGTCTCTAGTTCACCACTATTATGTACGTTCTACATATTTCAGTACTAGTGTTCTTAAACTCGTGAAATTATTTTTGCATGCCTCTAAGTATGAGAAATCTTTTAGTTATGATAATGTTATTTCACTCACAGTTGTGAAAATCTTTGTATGCATCCATCTTATAAAATTTGAATTGTGAATGTTTTACCATAACCACTAATGATGCATGTTTTCTGCTTCTGCTTTATCCGAGTTTGGTGCAGTGCACCATACTATTAAATTATTCTGTATACTCTCGCAAGTGAATTCAGACTCCTTTGTTCAGCTAAAAAAATGTGAGTAACAAAAGTGTATCATCCCAAAAGTGCAAACCTTTGGTGATTGTTTCACACACACAAAAAGAAAACACTCAAATAATACATGGCTGACAAGAAAAACTCCACCAAGCACTACTCACCCTCCTGATAAGTTTTAATGAGCATTGTGAGGTTGACCACCTTGGAAAGAATTCTAAAGTGTCTTGTAACAAACAATAGTATTCACCACTTCTCTTAGTACACTAGATCAAAAAAATAAAAACAAAGTGAAAAATAATAAATGTGATCCCCCAAGCACTACTTCGCTCTCTGATAAGTCTTCATGAGCATTGTGTGTGCGAAGCACCTTTGTAGTTGTACTTTTTATGTATGTGCATAAAAAGTGCTTTATAGTTCGAAACATTATCGCTCTTTATATATGTGCATAAAATGTGCCTTTGATCTGTCAATTTGAACATTATCCTATCTAAACGTTCTTCTTATGAGAATTGGATTGAGAACTGTTTCACAAAAACTATTCACTAGTGTATGTGTTTGTGATATAGTTTGTTGAACGTTGCCAAAGTTATTGTTTACTCATTTTCTTTATTCTACATTGTTCACATGTCTTCTATGAGTCTCTCTTTTGTGTTTTTCCTTCTTTCGCTTCCGCCGCACTTTTACCTCTCTTTTGACAATACCAAAGGGGGAGAAACTTTACCAAAGAAATCATTCACCGAAGTTTGTTCATATATTGAAAAACTTATTTTTATTCATGTCTTTAGTTCAAATGCACGAATTTCCCTATGCTTCCATTTAGGGGGAGATCACATGTAGGGGGAGTGTTTCATCCAGGAGCAATTTGTACACATACACATGCTTCGTCTTGATACTCACATTGGGTGGCCTTTTTTAACATTCATGATTTCTTTCATAATGGATTTGTTATTATCAAAAGGGGGAGATTGTTGGAGCATGCATTCCACGCTTCCTAGTTTGCTAATAACAAATCTTATTTGTATTTGATATTTGGCTATTTTTGGTGTGCAGATAACACAGGTCTATAGCTAATATCTTTTTGGTGCTGAATCGGGTTAGAATTGAACACGGGAGATATCGTCAGGCGATAGTGGTTAGCATTCAACGCTTCCTCAAAGATGGCGATACCCAGTATCGCCCGGCGATAGCGCCAGAATATAAAAGCCTTTGATTTTCTGAGGAAATCACGAATTTCATTACCTGGAGTGTATTTTCCTGCATTGACGTTTCAGAGAGCTCCAGAACTCAGTGATACTACATACTCTCAAGAAGGCCAAAAGAGCGAAAGATTGACGACACATGCAAAGCATTCGAAGCATCTCTAGCAAGGATTCGTCGGCATCTTCAGCGCATTTTTTGAAGGGAGTATCTAGTCTAAAGTGTTAAATTTATTTTTGTTCTTTTCTTTTACTTTCTCATTGTAATCGGTAGAGAAAATCGCCGCCTTGTGCGTGCCGTCTGGGTCCTTGTGTGGCTTAGGAGAGAATCGCCGCCTTGTGAGTGGCGTCCAAGTCCTTGTGTGGCTTAGGGAGAAATCGTTGTCTTGTGTGCAGCGTCTAGATCGTGGTTAGATCTACGAGGAGGCTAGTAGCAAGATCGAGAAAGAGATACACTTTAGTCTGCCGATTCTTAGTAGAAGAACCGGCGAAAACACTAGCAAATTATTTATTTCATGAGTCTTTGTCTCTAGCTCTATAGAGACACTTAGTATTCAATTTATCTCTTTTGCAATATATCATTATTATTTTTTGCTAGTATACATTTGCACTCTTCAATTATATTGATGTTATTCTTCTAGTAAAGTTTGTTTAATTTTTAAGATAAAATTAAAAGAATACTTATTCACCCCCCCCCCCCTCTCTAAGGGCGCCGCAAGATCCAACAGACCCGTCGGCCATTCTTACGATGTGGTGTGCGTCGGAGAAGGAGGCCCTAGATTCGTGGAGAGGAAGGACGCCCTTGATGATCAAGCTGCGGGTCGTCGTTCGTCGAGAGAAAGGAGGTAGGGCAGCGGGTCGTCGTTCGTCAAGAGGGAGGATTTCCTATTTTCGTTGACTCGATCATCCCCTAGTCGGACAGCGCTACACACCCGCCAGCACGCCCACATTTACCACCCGCCCGTACTAGAGCACTCCATATATATATATATAGTGACAGGCACAGGCCTTCGGCTCTCACGCCGTGCGCGACAGTACACGATCAGCAGCGGCTGGCTTTGCTGCCCGCCTCGTTTTAATTATTTTAAATTTAATTGTTTTAAAACGAAATTAGAAATTAATAATTTATATTTTCATTTTAAATTTATTAGAAGTTAATAATTTATTTATTATTATTTTTTTATTTTTTAAATTAAAAAACTGCCCGTGCCACATGCAGTTTCTTCTTCCCAGCCGGCGGCGGCCTGTCCGGCTACCTACGGCGGGTTCGCCGGAGGCCGACGAGACCGCTGGTGGGTGCCGGTCAGGCCGCCGCCAGCTATGCCGGCGGCCTAGAGGAAGAAAATGGTTGCAGCAAACTGCAACAATTTCTTCCTCCCGGCCGGGAGGTTTTTTGGGTGTCGCACGGTTTTTTTTTTTTTTTTGGGGGGAGGGGGGGGGAATAAGTGTGGATTGGGTTTTAGGAGAGAGAGAGGGGGAGGTTTTTTTTGTTTTTTTATGTGCAAACCTAATCCGCTATTTGCAGCCCCGGATCCAACGACTTTGGATCAAAAGATTGTAATCTGACGGCCCTTGTTTTCCCCCTATTTTCGAACTCACGCTATTGGCAGACCACTATATATCTTTTTAGAATAGTATAGATAGATATACATAGATATATACACGCACAAAGATAAAAGGGAACTTTGCATTGCTACAGGAGCCCCGTTCGTTACTTTTGATATTCCAAAAATGCCCCTGCTCCTGTTCGTCGGCCATCCCATCAAAAAAGAACCCTTACATCATCATCTCTTCACACTCCACCAACCCGTTCCCCGCCACTGATGAGAATCTCATCATCTCTTGCCGCCGCCGATGATGGGCGAGAGAGAGACGGAGGGGAGAGAGGGAGGGGAGATAGAAAGAGAGAGGGGAGGAGATCGAGGCCATGGCTGCTTGGAGGGAGGAGCTTGGGAATTTGGAGGTGGCCGGCGGAGGCGGTGGCTGCCTCACCGGACCCCACCGCCGGGGTCGCCAGACCCCGGCGACACCGGCGGGGGTAGGCCGGAGGTGAACCGGCCTCCTCCCTCTCCTCCTACTCCCTCCTCCCTCCTCCTCCTCCTCCTCTTCCTCCCCCCTGCTGTAATTTCCTACCTAAGTTTGAACCGGCCTCCTCCCTCATCCTCCTCCCTCCTCCTCCTCCCCCTCCCCATGCTGTAATTTCCATTATATTATATTATATATATTATATTATATTATATTATATTATATTATATTATTATATATTCTATGATTATATTATTATATTTAATACGAGCATCTTTGCACGGGCTACGCCCGTGCTCGATGCTCTCGGGCGGCCTTCGGCCGTAACAGGCGGGCTTCTCCCGCCTACGAACGGGCTTTGCCCGTGCTTGATACTTCAGGTGGTGTTCGGCCGTAATCCACCATCTCGGCGCCGCACCCGCCACTCGCGGCCCCCAAAGCCCTATGGTTATTTGATTTTGCTCTGGTAGGCCGGGAGTGGCGGGTGCGGCGCCGAGATGGTGGATTGCGGCCGAAGACCGCCTGAAGCATCAAGCACGGGCGAAGCCCTCCTGTTGCGGCCGAAGGCAGCCCGAGAGCATCGAGCACAGGCGTAGCCCGTGCGAAGATGCTCATATATGTATAATATAATTGCAAGTGATGACAGATGTTAAAACGGAAAAGCATAAACGGCGGGGCACATTTAAGAGGTTTAAAATGAGAAGATATGTGACATGATTTCATTTGAAAGCCTTGCCTATTTAAAAGCATAAATCCATGTAGGCGGTAGTAGATTGCGGAAGTATTGCAAGGTTGCGTGAACAATTTAGGCAGACAGAAATCTGCAAACAGCAGTTTAGGCAGACAGTAGTTCCCTGTGATAGTTTTTTCGCTGACAGCAACCTGCGAACTCCTTCCTTGGCGGTAGTTAAGTCAGGAGACTTCAGCGAGTACCTCCGGCATGAACTCTAGCGAACAATATTGTGAACTACTCATTGGCAATCTCCAGCAAGAGAGGCGGTTAAGAAGTGGAGTTTGTACTACCCAGTTTTGGGTTTGTGTTGTGTTGAGTTGTAATTGTTGTTGAAGACAAGTAGTTGTCGTTTGTGTTTTGCAACCCTTTTGTTTGATATATAAGAAATTATTTGATTTCTCATTCTTGTGTTGTTTGCCGATTGATACGCTTCCAATGGTGGTATCAGAGTGAGGTTTCGAACCTTGGAAGTCACTGAGAAAAGTTGAAGAAGTGAAGGGCACGTCGTAATGGAGATGGTAAATACTATGTTGGGTCAAGTTCCCAAGTTGACCAAGACGAACCATGGAAACTAGAGCATCCAGATGCGAGTGTCGGTAGCATCAAAGGAGCCATGAAAGATAGTTGAGGATGGATATGAAGAGCAAACTGCGGAAGCAGAGGCAGCGTTGACTAACACACAGAGGATGACATTGAGAGAGGAAAGGAAGAGAGACTAGAAGGCTTTGTTCTTGTTATATCAAGAGGTTGATGAAGCAACCTTTGAGAAGATCTCAGATGCAAGGAGTTCTAAAGTAGTATGAGAGACCGTACAACGCTCCTTACAAGGTGTTGACAAGGCAAAAAAGGTGAAGCTGTAATCTCTCAGGGCAGAGTATGAAGTTATCAAAATGTAGAACTCTGAAAAGGTTGGTGATTATGTGACTCGTCTGCGAACGCTTGTAAATGAAATGAAGAGTAACAAAGAGACCCTTGATGATGTGAGTTTCATGGGGAAACTTTTGTGGTGTATGTCGAAGAAGTTCAACTATATTGTGGTGGCGATAGAATAGTCAAATGATATCACTCAAATGTCTATCGATGAACTCACAGGCTCTCTGCAAGCTCATGAATATAACATGCTACAAGATGAAGAGTCAAATGGATTAGAGAAAGCACTTCAGACTCAACTGAATTTTGGAGTGAATTCAAGGAGAGGAAGTGGCCAGCAAGGTCGAGGATATAAAGGTAGAGGTAGAGCAAGAAGAGGAGGAAGAAATCAGAACCTCCTGAGAGAGATGGAGCAACATCAAGCAAGAGGGCAAGAAGGAAGAGGAAGATGTCGATGAAGACACTGTGGTGGAATGACCCAAATTCAGTGTTACAACTATAACCGATTTGGGAACATGAGCTATGACTGTAGAATACCCAGGAGGATAGAGAAAGCTAGCCACTATGCAGAAGCAAGCAACACAGGTGGTGATCCAATGATGTTCTTGACTTATAGAGGTACTGAAGGAGGAAAAAATGAAGTTTGGTATTTGGATATGGGAACCAGTAATCACATGTGTGGTGAGAAGGAAATATTCAGTAACCTCGAACCAAGTGTTGGTGAGGTTTAGCTTTGGTGATACTTCAAAGATCTCAGTAAAGGGTTGATAATGGTCACCCTAAATGACGAGAAAGTGTATCTCAATGATGTGTTCTATGTTCCAGGCTTGAAGAGTAACATCTTAAGCCTTTGACAGTTGGTGGAGAAATGCTACTTCATTCAATTGAATGATGTTTTGTTGGCTCTGCAGAATCATCGAGAAAAAGAGGTGATGATGAGAAATTGTCTCTTTACATTGAAGATGGATGTCGAGGAGACAACATGTCTTGAGAGAACTGAAGAAGAAGAAATATGGTTGTGGCATCAAAAGATGGGACACTTAGGATTCAATGGTTTGAAGCTTCTGTCATATGCAAAGATGGTGGAAGGTTTGCCTAAGATCTTATCACCATAGAAGATCTATGAAGCTTGAATGAAGGGAAAAAAGAAGAAACAGAGTTTTGAAGGAGACAAGTCTCGAAGAGTAAGGAGACAACTTGAACTGATTCATTCAGACATTACTGGTCTGTTTTATATTGCCTCAGTTGGTAGAAGTTAATACCACATCACCTTCACTGATGACTTTAGTCGAAAATGTTGAGTTTGAAGGAAAAGTCTGAGAACTTTGACAAGTTCAAGGAGTTTAAAGCGATAACAGAGAAGGACAGTGGACAGTACCTAAAGTTACTTAGAACTGATAGAGGTGTGGAGTATACCTCAAAGTTGTTTGATTCATTCTACAAAGAGCATGAGATTGCTCATCAGTTGACTGCGGCATACTCACCTCAGCAGAACGGAGTAGCAGAGAGAAGCAACTTAATGATTCAGAATTTTGCGAGGAGTATGGTAAAGGGCAAGAAATCATCGAAGATGTTCTGAGCTGAAGCAATATAATGTGTTGTGTACTTGTTGAATAAATGTGCAACAAAGAGTGTGGAGTATGTTGGATCCCTAGTTTGATTTGAGCTAGGTTCACTAAGTTAGGATCTTGTGACCCATCTTGTATAGACAGGGTCATAGTTGTGTCCTAGAGTCTAGGCCAAGTCCTTAGTATCAACATTGCATGGACCAGTCATCATCAGACTGCCAGAGACTCAAGACTTAGAGATTTTCTAAAGACTCAGTAAAATGAGTTCGACGTTCGTAGAACTCAGGTTGACTATTGTCGTGCTCAGCTCGACGATCTCAGAGAAAATTCTCTGAGCTGAGCTCGACGAACTTGATTCTCGGGTCGACGATCTTTGGACTCTATCTTCAGCATTCCAAGTCCAGACTTTGTTCTCTAAACTCAGGTCGATGAACTTAGTTCTCTGCTCGATGAATTCTGGGTTCTCTACTTCAACGTATTACTCCAGAAGTTTCTCAATTTTTCTAAGTCCAGAATCATCTTCATTCGATGAATTCAAGATTTTCAGCTCGACGAACTTTGACCACTTGGGCTAGAGTTATCCAGCAGGAGTTAGTCGTTCTCAGCTCGACGAAACAGATTCTCAGGTCGATGATTTATGGATACTTCAACACTTCACACCAGAAGTTTGTGTCGACACTAGAAGCAAGAGTTGTGTCGACACCAACTGCAATTGTGTCGACACACAGGACTTATGCCAACACATTCTAGAATTCTGTCAACACAACAGCCATGTCGAGATAAGAAGTAATTATGTCGACACCCAGGACTTGTGTCGACACATCCCCCAGAAGTTCTGTCGACAAGTTATCAGCTCGATGAAATCAGCTATCAGCTCGACGAACTCCATACACAGAATAGACAAAGTTTCTAGAGAATGCAGTTCTACTCTCAGCTTGACGATCTTGGAACTTGGCTCGATGAATAGAAGTTATCCGGTCGACGAACACAGCTTCTCAGCTCGACGAACTGTGGACTCAGCTCTACGATTTTTGTTATCTGTTCGACGAATCTAGACTTAATCATTTCTAGTCTTCTGTCCCTTTCCTAAAGCAATAATTATTGAGTAATTAATGCTTCAATATTCTCTGAATATAACCATTATACAAAGCATTAATTATGGCCTTATCTAGGATTATTGCTTGCCGTTTTTCCATAGGACAGTTGGGGAAATAAATCAATGCAGTTTATTGTCAAGGCCGTCAGCATTGATTGCAGAGAAATTCAAATTTTGAAAGACAGTTTTGACAGGAAATATAAAAGATGAAAGATATGGTACCTAAACACCTAGAGGGGGGGGGGGTGAATAGGTGACCTAAACCTTTCTGAAACTTACTTGGCAGCAAGACAGTTATCTCACAGAGTTTTACAGTTAACAGCAACAACAGAATATAAACAGTTAATTCACAGCACAGCACAGCACATCAGACACACAAATTTATAGTGGTTCCCCAATCTTTGGGTACATCCACTTTCCCCCTTCGCCTATCTAGCAGTGTACTAGATTCGGTCAAACTTCTCCACTATCTCAGAACCCAACTAGGTTCCTACACCTCAGGCCCAAAGCCTTACACTCAGCCACAAAGGCCTACACTCAGCCACCCAGGCCTACACTCAGCCAATTAAGGCCTACACTCAGAGTTCTTCAACTCCTACACTCAGGCAACCAAGCCCTACCCTCAGCCTTTATAATATAGGCTTACAATTCTCTCAGATCCAATGGATCCTACAAGTTAAGATTGAATTACAATAACTAACTCTACAACTCAGAAAATAAGAGAGGAGTTGAGAGTTTCTTGAAGAGTTCTTGGAAGAACTCAGCTAGATCCAAACTGACTTAGCTTCCTTCAAAGCTTCTTGAGTTAGAACTGAATTAGTCTGAATCCTCTGCAGTTGATCCTTGACCTCTGCTTCTTGTGATCCAGAAGATTCTGAATCCTTCTTCTCAGCCTTAGTTCCAAAGACTGAATTCTTGATTGGAGCTCTCTCTCTCCAACTTCTTAGATCTGCAGTTGGACTGCCAGATCTTCTTGTGTTGATCCTCTGTGTATCACTTTTCTGATTTAATCTGATCAAACACTTCAATTATTCTCACTACTTGTAATAACAACAATCAATCAGTTTCTGTAAACTATGAGTGCCTATTTATAGGCTTCCTTCATGGTAACCGGCTGGTCCGGTTCATAACAGACTTCTGATTTCTCTGACAGTTGCTGTAGACCGGCTGGATCGGCAGCTGTCATGTCAACCAGTCACTTCTTGAAATTCTCTAACTGTCAGATAGTGTCGAGACTTTCTGTTCTTAAGTGTCGACACTTATAGACTAAGTGTCGACACATGCTGTGTAAGTGTCGACACAAGTCTACAAGGTGTCGACACAATTCCTTGTATGTCTCGACACTAATTCTTCTGCATGTGTCGACACTGAAATTGAGTGTCGACACAAGTACTTGTTCTTCATTCTTTAACTGTATTCTTCTAAGTGTCAACACATCTTCTTTGTGTCGACACATCTTCATGTGTTGAAACTGTCAAGTGTCGACACTGCTTCTTGGTGTCGACACAAGTCTTCAATTTTATTTCTTCAGCTGAGTGTCGACACATTCCCTTAGTGTCGACACTTGTACTTAGAATATTTTGTAAACTTTTCTGTTCTTTGCTAAGTGTCGACACAGCTCCTTGTCTTGACACTTTCTTCAAGTGTAGAGTCTTCAACTAAGTGTCGACACATTGTGCTGGGTGTCGACACTTTCTTCAAGTGTTGACTCTTCTGGTTGTGTGTCGACACATTGTGCTGAGTGTCGACACATACTTCAAGTGTTGACTCCCTTGAGTGTGTGTCGACACATTGTGCTGAGTGTCGACACATTCTTCATATGTTGACTCTGCTGTTGAGTGTCGACACATTGTGTTGAGTGTCGACACTTGTCCTTAGTCTCTGCAGAATTTTGCTGAGTGTCGACACAACTCCAAGTGTCGACACTTTCTGGTGTAGACACAGCTCTTCTGGGTGTCGACACTTCTGTTAAGTGTCGACACAGCTTTTCTGCATACTTCTTCACTGAGTGTCGACACAGCTCCAAGTGTCGACACTTTCTGTCTGGTGTCGACTCTTCATCCCAGGTGTCGACACAATGACTCCAAGTGTCGACACTGCTTGTCTGGGTGTCGACACAAGCTTTCTCAAGTGTCGACACTTTCCCTCTGGGTGTCGACACATGGACTTAGAAACTTTTAGCTTCAATCCAGTGTATACCTAACCTGCACAAATAACTCAAACAAACATCAAATACATTATGATGTATATCATTGAGTTAGGTGAGGCTTCTTCAAATCAGGTACATTTGACCAATGTACCCAACAATCTCCCCCTATTTGGAGAAGTCATAACCCTTAGTCAATGATATACACCACTCATAATTAAAACTTAGAAAATGATGTAAAGCAGGTATATGTCAACAGGGTAAACTTAAACATGTAATAAAGCACACATGTATACTCATTCAGCATTACAGAACAAACAGAAATTAGACACATTCTTCTGAACAATCATGAAATATATTTATCAAAATTGTTCAAACATTGTTTTTAATACATTGTCAATGATTTACAAAAATGTTTAGATGTAACAGATTACAACATTCTTCAGTCTAATCTTAGTCTAATTCTGATCAGGTTCTTTTATAACTATTCCTTTCCCAGCTTGCACTTTGGCCTTTACAGCAGCAGCAGCAGCAGGCTCAGTATCAGCAGTCTTCTTGCCTTTGGAGTCCCTCTTCTTTTGCTCTTCAGCCTTGATTTTCTGCCTCTCAAAATAATGATAGGGCTTAGGAAAGTACTTGCTAGGCTCCACAGCTGTAGGAGGTAGCTTTCCTAACTTAGCCTTCCTTCTATACTGGACAATGGCTTCCTGCCTAATCTCATGCTTCCTCCATTCTGCTTCTGAGAACCATTTGTTCCTCTCATGTGCATTGTCCTTGGCTGCTTTCCAGGCTGTGAGAATGATGTTCCTAGAAGTAGGGCTCCACTGTTCAAAATCAGGTTTTTGCTCAGCTAGTTCCCTGAACTTCTTCTTTGACAGCCTTGTCTCTTCTTCTTTGTCCATAGCCTCTTGCATAGCTGCTGTAACAGGTTGAACAACCTTTTCCAGAACAACATTAGGCTTTCCAGTAGTTGGACTATACATTGTGCTTACTTCTGCATGAACCATGTCAAAATCTGGAGGTGGATAGATCACCTGAGCTACTTCCTGTTGCTCACCTCCAAGATATGCACTTTGAATACCTGATTCAGCTACATTATCATCATCACACAGGGGAGGATAGCCCAGTGTAGCTCTGATGGAGTTAGAAATCCATTTGGCATGGTCAGAGCTAGATTTGACTAACACCCTCTCCCCCTTTATGACTTCTTGTTCAACATGATCTCTGACATCATCTTTCTGGAACCTGATTTGGCTGTCCAAGTACCTGATGCCATCCTTAAAGTAAGGTCTAAGCTTGGTAAGTTGTTCAGAAATGACCTTTTGTGAATCTTTGATTGCAGTCTTGACAGCAGCAATTTCATCTTGAAAAGCTTTATCAAATTCAGCCTTTGCAGCAGCAGATGTGGAAGATTCAGCTGGCTTATTCTTCAGTTCAGTGACTATAGCATTGTGGGATGCAGTCAAATTATCATTCATTCTCAACTGATTTTCCAGCACATAGCCTTGCTTCAGTGCTATATCATCTACTTGAGACTTTATTTTCTCTTGGTGGGTTGCCAGATAGACCACTGCATTAGCACCCTTTGTAAAACAGTCAGTCATCTCCTTTTTATTAAGGTTCATTTCAAACCTTATGGACTTGATTTCCTGTGTCAGATCAGATTGTAGGGTCTTGTGCCCTTCATCAACATAAGTTTCTATAGCCTTCCTGTGTTCATCCATCTTGATTTGCAGTGCAATCAGTAGAGCACTATAGTCAACAGTTGGGGCTTGTTGAACTATGGGCTGTGGGGCTATGGATTGCAAGGCTTTCTTGTAACTCTGACTTCTCCTCTTGAAGACATAGAGTTTCTTCTTTTTAGCTTGTGCAGCCTCATCTTCCTCAGACTCTGAAGTACTGGCTATATTCACCCTGTCCTTAGGGCTTGATGGTTTTTCAGCTTGCACATCTAGTGCCTTCTCACTTTCCTGCCTTATAGGCTCTTCCTGAACTTGCAGTGGCTCCCCTTCAGCAGCAGCACCTTTCTCTTCAGCAGCAGCAACTTTATCCATGTCAAAGTCCTCCTGTTCTAGATTTAGAAATAGATCTTCCATGGTGTATTCAGGAGGTGACTGTGCAGGAGATGTACTTGGTTCTTCAACTACTTTATCAGGAACAACATCTGGTTCTTGATTTACTTGCTGAGTTTGCTGATGGACATCAGACAAATCAGAATCTATTACAGAAAAATCTAAAGTATTGAGGTCAGAAAGTACCTCTTGGATAATGAGTGTAGCTTGCTCACTCTCCAGTGTAGAGGGTTGTTCTACAGCTGGAGGCTCCCCCTGGCTTGGATCCTTTTGCATGGGGCTAGCTGTAGGCAGCTCCCCCTGGATTTCAGCTGGCTCTTGAGGAGCTGGAGACTTCTCTGCAGCCACTTCTATTGGACTATCAGGAGTGAAAACAACTAGTTCTTCACTACCTGAACTGCTGGAGGACTCCTGTGTCACAGGAGCTATCTTCCTCTTCTTCTTTGGAGGGGAATCTTTCTTAGAAACTTGCTTTTCTGGGGTAGGAACTTCCTTAGACAGCACTCTTTCCCATCTAGAAAATATCCTCATATCCATCCTTCTCATGTGATTGATTTTAGTACCAGCAGCATTGCTCATTACCTCTGGTATTATACCAGCCAGGTAGAGACTTAGTATTCTGCCCAGATTGGGCTTCTTCAGACTCTCCTTAACTTTCTCATAGACAACCATTGACCAGTCTGTTTTTAGGTTGAAGATAATTCTGGTCATAATACTGAACATGGAGGCTGACACCCTGTCATGCCCTCCAGTCTTACTGAGAATAACTTTCCCCACAATTTCTGACAGGAACTTTCCTTGGGTATTCATTCCTCTCCTGTTGAATACAGATCCTATCTTCAGCTTAGGATCTAGACCACACCAGGTAAGTGCTTCTCTGGTCTTGGATGTAGTCACTTCCTCTTCTTCTTGAATTTTAGGTAGCTGAAGTACCTTTCTCAGAGATTTGGGTGAAATCTTGACCTTGGTGCCATGCACTCTTGATTTGATTCTGTAACCTGAGTCGTCTACAGAAGCTCCAGTAAGGAATTCTAGAACTTCCTTCTTCCATATTTTGGTTGATTCTGAAACCAGGTACTCCAATCCAGAATCGGTGACTAGGGTTACCACCGATTTGATTTCTTGATCACCATCGTCGAATGCGCCACGAACGAGCTCATAGCCTTCGTTAACATTCTCCTCGAGCTTGGGTGCCATTAGGGTTTGTAGAATTAGTCTTTAGAAGAGAGAAATGTCGACACAGTAGTTTGGTCTCGAAACTCTGAAAGCGTGTCGACAAACAAAGACAGAATCCTATTTATACCTTTCTGGTTTGAAGACGAACAGGCGGGATGGATTACTTAAGATGTGTCGACACTAGCAATAAGTGTCGACACTGATTTATAATGTCTCGACACTCATGTGTCGACACAAGTTTAGTCAACAGACATTATGTGTCGACACTTGGTTATGTGTCGACATAACATAACTCGACACATCGTCGAGACTTTACTTAGAAAAATTCTGAGTAAATACTAAGTGTCGACACCACTTGGGATGTGTCGACACCTACTTGTCATGTGTCGACACTAACATTTTGAAGTGTCGACACTACATTCCTAGATGTGTCGACACCTTTTTCCTGAAGTGTCGACACTTTTATTCTGTGTCGACATAGACTTGTCTATGTGTCGACACCTTTTTACTTAGCCAATTTTTAGTTCTGTAAACTTAGTCTAAGTTTATCATACCTAGTTCAATTTTGAACCTATTGAACTTAGCTTCTTCTAAGGGCTTAGTAAACATATCAGCTATCTGATTATCAGTTTTAACATATTCAAGTGCAATATCATTTCTTTCTACATGCTCCCTAAGAAAGTGATATTTAATCTCAATATGTTTAGTTCTACTATGAGATACAGGGTTGTTAGCTATTGAAATAGCACTTGTAGAATCACAGTAAAGTGGAGTTCTACTTACCTGAAATCCATAGTCTTCTAGCTGATGTTGAATCCACAGAAGTTGAGCACAGCAACTTCCTGCAGCTACATATTCTGACTCAGCTGTGGAAATAGCCACACTGGTTTGCTTCTTACTACTCCATGAAATGAGTCTTCCACCTAGGAATTGACAGGATCCAGTAGTGCTCTTTCTATCTTCTTTGCATCCTGCAAAGTCTGCATCTGAATAGCCTGTTAGATCAAAATCTCCATTCCTAGGGTACCAGAGGCCTAGATAGGGAGTGCCCTTTAGATATCTCAAAATTCTCTTGACTGCAGTCAAGTGAGACTCTTTAGGGCAGGCTTGATACCTGGCACAAACACATGTAGCATACATAATGTCAGGCCTACTTGCAGTCAAGTATAGTAGGGAGCCAACTATCCCTCTATACAAGGTTTCATCTATAGGTTTCCCTGCATCATCCTTGCTCAGAGACATACTTGACCCCATAGGAGTCTTCATGGTACTGGATGAATCCATACCATACTTCCTTATGAGTTCTAGGGTGAACTTGGACTGACATATGGATAGACCACTTCCAGTCTGTTTAACTTGGAGACCCAAGAAAAACTTCAGTTCTCCCATACTACTCATCTCAAATTGACTTTGCATAAGCTTTGCAAACTTTTTGCAAAGGCTACTTTCAGTAGACCCAAATATAATGTCATCTACATATATTTGGACAAGTATGACTTTGCCTCTTGATTCCCTAAGGAATAGAGTCTTATCTATTTTCCCCCTTGAGAACTTGTTCTCAATGAGGAAACTAGATAGGGTTTCATACCAAGCCCTAGGTGCTTGTTTTAACCCATACAATGCTTTCCTAAGTCTATAGACATAATGAGGAAGAGTTGGATCAACAAAACCTGCAGGCTGCTCCACATAGACTTCTTCTTTCAAATTACCATTTAGGAATGCTGACTTCACATCCATTTGGTATACCTTGAATCCTTGATAGGTTGCATAGGCCAAGAACATCCTTATGGCTTCCAGTCTGGCTACTGGAGCAAAGGTTTGATCAAAATCAATACTTTCTTCTTGCTTATATCCTTTTGCAACCAGTCTTGCTTTATTCTTAATGATGACTCCTTGTTCATCTAACTTATTCCTATAGATCCACTTTGTTCCTATCACATTGTGATCTTTAGGTTTAGGAACCAAGTCCCAAACCTTGCACCTTATGAACTGATTAAGCTCTTCCTGCATTGCTTCAGTCCACTGTGGATCTTGTATAGCTTCTTCAAATTTCTTTGGTTCTATTTGAGACAGAAAACTTGAATATACTACAGCATTCTGATTTCTGCTCCTTGTCTGAACACCTTGTCTAGGATCTCCAATAATCAGCTCTACTGGATGATCTCTTAGATGCCTGTTGGCTGGAGGCATCCTTACTTCTGGTTGAACTTCTTCAGCATCTTCATCAAACTGAGTTCCATGTACTTCTTCAGCTCCTTGTACATGTAGTTCTCCCCTTGGACATAAGCCATCTCCTTCTACTTGCTGTCTTGCAGCAGGTACATCTTCTATGGTTAGCTTGTCCATCTTCTTAGTAAGACCTGTGGGGCTGCATACATTGCTAGACAACTCATTGTTAATTAGTTGTGTCTCATCAAAAACTACATGCACAGACTCCTCTACAACTTGTGTAGTCAAGTTGTAGACTCTATAAGCCTTACTATTATTGCTGTACCCAACAAACACTCCCTCTTGGGACTTGGCAGCAAACTTAGTTAGGTAAGACTTTCCATTGTTAAGTATGAAGCATTTGCAACCAAAAATCCTGAAATAGGATAGATTTGGTTTCCTGCCTTTCACAACTTCATAGGGGGTCTTGTTTAACCTTTTAGTGATGGTAGCCCTATTTATCACATGGCATGCAGTGTGAACTGCTTCAGCCCAGAAATATTCTGGCAGTGATGAATCACTTAATAGGGTTCTACCAGCCTCTATCAAGGTCCTATTTTTCCTTTCAGCAATGCCATTTTGCTGAGGTGTTCTAGGTGAAGAGAATTCTTGAAATATCCCATAGTCTTCACACAGCTTTGTCATGCTTTCAGACTGAAACTCAGTACCATGGTCACTTCTAATTTTGACCACTGTACAGTTCAATTCATTCTGAATTTGCTTAACAAAGCTATGGAAGACACTATGTGTTTCAGATTTCTGCTTTAAGAAGAACACCCAGGAAAACCTTGAGTAGTCATCAACAACTACAAAGGTATAGACCTTCCTACCTAAGCTGTGAACTGGCATTGGACCAAATAGATCCATATGCAAGAGGTATAAACACCTCACAGCATCTTTGTTGTCTAAGCTTCTAAAGGTGGATTTAGTCTGCTTGCCCTTTTGATAAGCTGAGCAAATGCCATCTTTGACACACTTAACTTGAGGACCATTCCTCACTAACTCTTTATGAAAGTCCACCTAGTGTCGGCTATGTGCACCTATGGGGGGGGGGGGGAATAGGTGACGTGTGGTTCTTTTGCGGAATTTACAGATGTACCTGCACAATAAAAACAACAAACACAGCACACAGAAAACACAGCAAATTTATAGTGGTTCCCCGACTTGGGTACATCCACTTTCCCCCTTCGACCTATCTCCCCAACAAGGGACGACTCGGTCACTTCACCAACGGGATTGAAATCCAATCCCTTCACTAACGGAAGGAGCCCTTCCACACGTGAGAGTCAACACTCCCACAAATCGGGTTGCACCCAACCCTTACAACACGGAACAAAAGTTCCTTTACAATAAAATAAAAGTAGAATGTACACGTGATACAAACTTCTCTTGGAGACACCGGTGTTCCTCTTTGTTCGACGACGTGTTCTTGAAGTCGATGAAGAGTCTACGACCTTGGTCTCTCTTGGAGAAGATCTCCCCGGAACCGGCGGCGGCACACGAGCGGCGGCTAGCTTCGGGATCGGCGGCTACGATGAAGAGTGGCTGCTGAACTTGGAGATCCAAACTTCGTTGCGAAGCAAGCTCGGTCTACCAACGGTCACACGAGGATCGGTCGTCTCGATCGATTCGGATGGGAAGTGTTTCCGATCGACAAATCGAGAGACAAAGGATCTCTGGATAGACGCGTGAGACTCTAGCCTTGCTAAGCTACTGTCGCCGGAGATCGGGAAGAAGATCTATCGGTGGCGGCGACGGACTTGCGCGAGCGGCGACGGAGGCGGCGGAAAAGAGTGATCGCGATTTTAGGGTTTTGAGCTCGGGTTCTTTCTCCGTGTCTTTACTGTTCAAAATACCCGAGTATAAATACTGTAGCTACCCCCAATAAGACCGTTTGTGGGACCCACAGGAATAATCCACAAATCCCGGTCCAGATATTAGACAGCGGCAGAATCCGGTTCAGCAGCATTCTGAGAAAACGTCAAGTAAAAATCGGCGAGAATCGCAGACGATTCTCGACGAATCGGCGAGAATCACCAAGTGATTCTCGACGATTCGTCGAGAATCGTTTGTGATTCTCGTCGAATTACTTGTAGATTCTCAACGAATTGGACTTTGTATTCATGGGCTGCTTGACCACTGGATCGGCGGGAATTACAAGTGATTCTCGCCGAATCTCACTTGGCACCATTTTGAGATGGCCAGAAGGAGTCGGCGAGATTCACTGACGATTCTCGACGATTCGGCGAGAATCACTTAGTGATTCTCGCCGATTCGGCGAGAATCACTTGGTGATTCTCGTCGAATTTGCCTTGGACGATTTTTCGTCTTCCACCTAGGAGCTGCTCCTTGATCCTCCATGCTCCTTGTCTTCTCTTGCATATGAGCGGCCCTGTACTTGAAAGTAAGTGCACTCCAATAGAGAGAGTGCACATAGGCCAACACACTGATCTGCTCAACGAGGGATTACGTCGTGCAGACCCGTGTATATTGACCTACTGCACCCTGACATTGGTGTGCACTTAGCGTGGAGAGACTGCAAGTACACTTTGAAAAACTTTATCAAATACATAGTCTATTGACCTTAGCTTGTCCAGGGGCTTCTTCAAATCAGGTACATTGTGGATACAATACCCAACAATCTCCCCCTATTTGAAGAAGCCTAAACCCTACAAGCTAAGGTGAATAGAGCAAATGAAAAGGAAAGCAATTGAAGACCATAAACTTAACATCATTAAGTGAAGACATTCCTTACCAATACCGAGTGCTTGGGAGCAAGCTGGAGTCACCTTAGCCTTGACCCCGAGAGGACCCCGAGAGGGTTATCTCCCCCTTTTCGGCTTCGGCAAATCGGGGTCAGGAACCTTTGGCCCTTAGCTCCCCCTCAGTTCTTGCATCTGTACTCACGCTGGAGTTCCCGGCTCCCCCTCAGATTATGCACGAGTTGGGAGCCTCTGTAGTCTTCACTCCTCATAGTTGAGCATTCCCAATTCAGTCTTGAAAAGATTGAACTTGGCCTCGTCTAGGGGCTTTGTGAATATATCAGCAATCTGCTTGTCCGTGGGGACATAACAGAGAGAGATATCCTTGTTCTCCACGTGCTCCCGAATGAAGTGGTAGCGTACTTCAATATGCTTCGTTCGGCTGTGCGACACCGGATTGTTGGCAATGGCAATTGCACTGGAGGAGTCGCAGTACATTGGAACTTCCTTGAACTGAAGGTTGTAGTCGTCCAACTGATTCCTGATCCAAAGAAGTTGTGCGCAACAGCTTCCTGCCGAGATATACTCTGACTCTGCTGTGGAGGTTGCAACGCAATTTTGTTTCTTGCTGTTCCATGAGATAAGCCTCCTGCCGAGGAATTGACACGTCCCGGAGGTGCTTTTCCTGTCATCTCTGCTCCCTGCAAAATCAGCATCTGAAAAGCCTATTAGCTCGACATCATTGTTCCTCGGGTACCACAAGCCAAGATTAGGAGTACCTTTAAGGTATCTTAGAATTCGCTTTGCAGCGACATAGTGAGATTCCTTAGTGTTCACCTGATATCGGGCACATACACATGTGGAGAACATAATATCCGGTCTACTGGCAGTAAGGTAGAGTAGGGATCCAATGATGCTTCTGTATTTGGTTTCATCGAAAGGTTTACCTTTCTCATCCTTATCCAGAGACATTGTGGATCCCATTGGAGTCCTCATAGAGGTTGCACTCTCCATACCGAATTTCTTAAGGAGTTCATTTGTGAACTTCGTCTGAGAGATGAAGATTCCATCCTCAGACTGTTTCACTTGAAGGCCTAAGAAATACTTGAGCTCTCCCATACTGCTCATTTCGAACTTTCCTTGCATAAGTTTAGAAAACTTTTTGCAAAGATTGTTGTCCGTTGAGCCGAATATTATGTCATCGACATAGATTTGCACCAGCAAAATCTTGCCTTTGACTTCCCTGAGAAACAATGTTTTATCTATTTTACCTCTGGAGAACTTGTTCTCAAGAAGAAAACTAGATAAAGTCTCATACCAAGCTCGTGGAGCTTGTTTCAACCCATATAAGGCCTTATTAAGAAAATAAACGTGATTGGGATAAGTAGGGTCGACAAAACCTGGGGGTTGAGCGACGTATACTTCCTCTTTCAGGTCTCCGTTCAGGAATGCCGATTTCACATCCATTTGGTAGACAGTGAATCCTTTGTGTGAAGCATATGCCAGGAATAACCGGATTGCCTCGAGCCTTGCGACTGGTGCGAAGGTTTGGTCGAAGTCAATCCCTTCCTCCTGTCTGTAACCTTGAGCCACCAGCCTGGCCTTGTTCTTTATGATGACACCATGTTCATCCAGCTTGTTTCTGAAAATCCACTTCGTGCCAATGACATGCTGCTTGTATGGTCTGGGAACCAGCGTCCAAACCTTGCAACGTTCGAATTGATGTAGTTCCTCTTGCATGGCCAGAATCCATTCCGCATCCTTGTTCGCCTCATCGAACTTCTTTGGCTCTACCTGTGACAGGAAGCTGAGATGCAATACTTCGTTAGTTGTACCTCTTCGAGTTCTGACGCCTACACGAGGATCTCCGATGATCTGTTCTCTAGGATGATCCCGCACGTGACGGAGCTCTAGAAGTCTGGCGTCTGGAGCTTCAGCTACTTCTTGTGCTTCTCTTTCGTCTAAAAGATTTGTTCCATCTTGATCTTCAACATCTTCAGATGACGTGGAGGTGGAAACTTTGATGTACTTGGGTGCGTCATCTTTAGGGGTCTCGTCCAGATTCAGCTGGTCAAGTCTGGCACCTGCATCTTCAAGAATACGACTGGAAGAGTTGCTGTGAAGCAAACTTCCTTCATCAAATACAACATTTATTGATTCTTCTACCACTAGGGTTTTCTTATTGAAGACCCTATATGCCCGACTATGGGAACTATATCCCATGAATATGCCTTCGAAGCATTTTTCACCGAATTTAGTACGCGGGTACTTCCCATTATTTAGTACATAGCATCTGCAACCAAAAACCCTAAAGTAGGACAAGGTTGGTTTCCTGCCTTTCAGTAGCTCGTAGGGTGTCTTACGATGATGCTTGTTGATCAGTGCTCGGTTTTGTGCATGACAAGCTGTATTGACAGCCTCTGCCCAGAAGTATTCAGGGAGAGAAGCGTCTTTCAACATTGTCGTGCAGGCTTCAATGAGAGTTCTATTTCTCCTCTCCACAACCCCATTTTGCTGAGGAGTGCGTGGGGAGGAAAACTCATGAAAAATACCGTGTTCTTCACAGAATTCTGTCATAGCACCAGATTCGAATTCTGTTCCATGGTCACTTCGGACTTTGACCACGGAGCAGTTAAATTCGTTCTGAACTTGCTTGACAAAATTAGTGAAGATGTCAAAAGTATCTGACTTTCGTTTCAAAAAGAACACCCATGTAAACCGAGAGTGATCATCAACTATCACTAGCGTATATGATTTGCCTCCCAAGCTATGAACTTGCATCGGACCAAACAAGTCCATATGTAATAGGTAAAGACATCGGGAGGAGTCTTTGTCTGCAATGCTCTTAAAGGTAGCCCGTGTCTGTTTGCCCATCTGGCAAGCATGACAGGGGCTATCCTTGATGCACTTGATACTGGGAGCATCTCTTACTAAATTCTTAGAAAATAGCATACTAATTGTCTTATAATTAATATGTGTCAATCTCTTGTGCCATTGTTCACAAAGAGAAGCACTGCCTGTTGCCACAAGGCATACGGGGGTAGATGAATCTATACTAAGAAAATCTAAGCAGAAGATATTTCTGCTCCTAATGCCTGATAATACCGTCTCAGAGGAGGTACGTGAAATTATCAGACATTTATCCTTGCAGAACTTAACGTCATAACCTTTATCACATAACTGACTTACACTGATCAGGTTATGGTTTAACCCTTCAACATAAGCCACGTCGGTGATAGAGATTATACCGTTGGAAATCATACCATAACCTCTGGTGACTCCTCGATCTGACCCTCCAAAAATGACTTTGGGTCCATTCTCGACTGGAGTGTAATCACGCAGCAGGCTTCTTGTCCCGGTCATATGCCGGGAGCATCCACTGTCCAAATACCAGATTGGCGTTTTGGTGGCCTTTGGACATTCCTGCAAAACAAAATTAATTTGCCTTAGGAACCCAATCGAACTTGGGTCCTAGATTCCTGGTTAGCACACTCCCCCTCGGGTGGTTAACCCTACGAGTGGTCGGTCTCGCATTGTTAACATGGGGAGTCTCGTAGTTCCTTGGATTAAACCAACAATCCACGGCAAAGTGACCGACTTTGCCACAGCACCAACAGTCGAACCTGTTGTATCTCTTCCTAGGCTCCTGCCTTACCCTGGGAACAACGGGTACAGCTGGGGCCTTGGATCTGGAGGTGGAGGCCTCATGGTGACGGCAGTCACATGACTTTGTCACCTTCTGAATAACGGGCTTGACTTTTGGCGCCTGCTTTCCATTATGGCCGCTAGAGAACGGACCATAACTTCCTATGTGGATCTCCTCATAAGGTGCCTTGAAGGCACTCTCACCAAAGTTCCGGGGGAAGTTCCAACCTTCATACCGGCTCTTAGGCTTTGCAACCGAGGGCCGGAAATGATGCCCAAATGTTGACTCAAAGTCATGTTGGTTGCAAGGAAAGCCAGGCTTTCTGAACGCAACAGGACTAAGAGGAGCCTTCCCCTTTTCATCAGCAGAGGCCTTCTTGGTGGCCTTATTCTTCCTCTGGTTCTTGTTTCTCCGAGATGAAGAACCAGATGCCCCAACATGCCCCAAGCCAGCTCCTTTGGCCTGAGCAGAGAAGGTGTCAACGACTGGAAGCACTGTTTTAGGCATAGAGAAGCTCTGTACGATCTTCCTTTCTGCCGCAAGTAGTTCTTCCAATTTGTTGACTTCCTCCTGCTTGAGATCAAGGAGCTTCAAAGACTCTGAGTGCTTTGAAGTTAGGTCAATGTTCTCCTGTCTGAGAGAGATCAAGCTAGTGACCTCTTCCCTTAGGGATACACACTCACCCTTAAGGAATTTTACTTCCTTCTTCTCAGCCTTCAGTCTCTTGCGACACTCGTCGAAAGTGTTGAGCAGAAGCTCATACTTTTCGAGGAGCTCAGCTTCACGGGCCGAAGGGCCATCCTCAGGTTCATCATCCTGAGACTCAGGATCAGAGTCGGAGTCGGAAAGAGGGGTGTGAGCTTTTACCTTCCCAGTGAATGGGGGGCATTCTCCTTCTGAGTCTGATCGACCCACCAGCCCGAAGTAGGCTTCTTCATCATCACTGGAGTCTGAGGAATCAGACTCACTTAGTGTCTTTGGCCTTCTGGCGATATAGCTCCGCTCCTTCTTCTTATCTCTGGAGGATTTGAGCTCCTCTCCTTTCCCTTTATCTCTTTTGCTTTGATGGCAGTCGGCCACAACGTGACCTGGCTTATTGCATCCAAAGCAAATAATATCAGAAGAACGATGTTTGTTAGGTTTAGATGCATACCTGTCAGAAGAGTAGTTTTTCTTCTGATGTCTGGAAGAGGAGCCGTCTCTCTTTCTTTGATTCCTCATCTTGAGGAATTTCTTGAACTCTCGAGTGATGAGGGAGAAATCCTCTTCCGACAGTTCTGAGCTGGAGGAGCATGGATCGGAGTCCTCCTCTTCTTCCTTATTTCTGGCACGGTAGGACACCGCACCCTTCCCCTTTTTGGAGTGACTGGCTTTTAGGGCCACAGTCTTTTCTTTTGCAGCAGCCTTCTCTGCTTCTTCCTCTGCCTTCCTGGTGTTCAGCTGAAGTTCATAGGACATCAGCTTCCCGAACAGGATTTGTGGATCAGTTTCTGCTAGTCTGCCAAATTCTCTGATGGCGCAGATCTTTGTGTCTCATTCCTTAGTAAGGGACCTAAGGAATTTGTCATTGAGTTCACCATTGGTGAACACCCTTCCATAGCCCTTGAGGGCGTTGACAATCTTCAGGAAGTTCTCGTATGTGACTCCGATCTCTTCCTTAGGCCCTTGCCGGAAGGCCTCGTACTTCTGGTTCAGGAGGGATCTCCGATCATCCCTTACTTCATCTGTGCCCTCCATTAGAATGATCAGACACTGCCATATCTCCTGAGCTGTCCTGCAGTTGCTGAAGTTTTGCATCATCGAGTCATCAACCGCACTGACCAGGATGTTTCTAGCCTTCATGTCAAGGCCCACTAGGACCATCTCATCCTTGTCCATTTCAGAGAGTGTCTTCGGCACTTTCTTGGTGGGATCAATGGTGGAGGCCTTAGTGGGGACATAAGGTCCCTCCAGCACGATCATGAACAGTCGAGGGTCCACTGCTTCCATGTAGAACCTGATTCTTTCCTTCCAGATAGGAAAGTTGAGTCTGTTGCATACTGGGATCTTGCCGGAGTACTTGAGCCCGTCCATAGTAGATGTATGTCTCCTTGTTGACACTAGTGGCAGGATTCACCTCAAGGTGTTAACCTTTTTGTTGAGGAACCTGGCTTTGATACCACTTGAAAGTCCACCTAGTGTCGGCTATGTGCACCTATGGGGGGGGAATAGGTGACGTGTGGTTCTTTTGCGGAATTTACAGATGTACCTGCACAATAAAAACAACAAACACAGCACACAGAAAACACAGCAAATTTATAGTGGTTCCCCGACTTGGGTACATCCACTTTCCCCCTTCGACCTATCTCCCCAACAAGGGACGACTCGGTCACTTCACCAACGGGATTGAAATCCAATCCCTTCACTAACGGAAGGAGCCCTTCCACACGTGAGAGTCAACACTCCCACAAATCGGGTTGCACCCAACCCTTACAACACGGAACAAAAGTTCCTTTACAATAAAATAAAAGTAGAATGTACACGTGATACAAACTTCTCTTGGAGACACCGGTGTTCCTCTTTGTTCGACGACGTGTTCTTGAAGTCGATGAAGAGTCTACGACCTTGGTCTCTCTTGGAGAAGATCTCCCCGGAACCGGCGGCGGCACACGAGCGGCGGCTAGCTTCGGGATCGGCGGCTACGATGAAGAGTGGCTGCTGAACTTGGAGATCCAAACTTCGTTGCGAAGCAAGCTCGGTCTACCAACGGTCACACGAGGATCGGTCGTCTCGATCGATTCGGATGGGAAGTGTTTCCGATCGACAAATCGAGAGACAAAGGATCTCTGGATAGACGCGTGAGACTCTAGCCTTGCTAAGCTACTGTCGCCGGAGATCGGGAAGAAGATCTATCGGTGGCGGCGACGGACTTGCGCGAGCGGCGACGGAGGCGGCGGAAAAGAGTGATCGCGATTTTAGGGTTTTGAGCTCGGGTTCTTTCTCCGTGTCTTTACTGTTCAAAATACCCGAGTATAAATACTGTAGCTACCCCCAATAAGACCGTTTGTGGGACCCACAGGAATAATCCACAAATCCCGGTCCAGATATTAGACAGCGGCAGAATCCGGTTCAGCGGCATTCTGAGAAAACGTCAAGTAAAAATCGGCGAGAATCGCAGACGATTCTCGACGAATCGGCGAGAATCACCAAGTGATTCTCGACGATTCGTCGAGAATCGTTTGTGATTCTCGTCGAATTACTTGTAGATTCTCAACGAATTGGACTTTGTATTCATGGGCTGCTTGACCACTGGATCGGCGGGAATTACAAGTGATTCTCGCCGAATCTCACTTGGCACCATTTTGAGATGGCCAGAAGGAGTCGGCGAGATTCACTGACGATTCTCGACGATTCGGCGAGAATCACTTAGTGATTCTCGCCGATTCGGCGAGAATCACTTGGTGATTCTCGTCGAATTTGCCTTGGACGATTTTTCGTCTTCCACCTAGGAGCTGCTCCTTGATCCTCCATGCTCCTTGTCTTCTCTTGCATATGAGCGGCCCTGTACTTGAAAGTAAGTGCACTCCAATAGAGAGAGTACACATAGGCCAACACACTGATCTGCTCAACGAGGGATTACGTCGTGCAGACCCGTGTATATTGACCTACTGCACCCTGACATTGGTGTGCACTTAGCGTGGAGAGACTGCAAGTACACTTTGAAAAACTTTATCAAATACATAGTCTATTGACCTTAGCTTGTCCAGGGGCTTCTTCAAATCAGGTACATTGTGGATACAATACCCAACACTTTACTAAAGAGTTTGCTAATAGTCTTGTAGTTAAGATGAGCTAGCCTCTTGTGCCACTTGACACAATGAGAGACAGTCTCATCAGCTACAAGACAAACAGGAGAACCATTGTTCTCAATCATAATGTCTAAGCAGTAGACATTCCTCTTTCTATATCCTGTCAAAATGATCTCTTGATCACTTGACCTCTTGATATGACAACCATTTTTAACAAATGAGATGTCATACCCTACATCACTTAACTGACTTATACTAATGAGGTTGTGTTTCAACCCTTTAACATAAGCCACTTGAGTAATGGTAACAAGGTTTGAAGAGATGTTACCAAACCCTTTGATGATTCCTTTTTCAGAACCACCAAAGGTCACTTTAGGACCATTTTTGATTGGAATGTAGTCCTTCAGTAGTCCCCTTGTTCCAGTCATATGTCTGGAACATCCACTATCCAAGTACCATGTTGGGGTATGGCCACTTGGATTCACCTGCAAAATAAATTAATGAACCTTAGAACCCAAAGTAAACTTGGGTCCTTGGTGATTGTTAGTTTGCAACTTGACATAGCTACCTGCTGACTTTCCACCAGGTAACTTGCTACTCAACTTGGCACTGGCATTGTGCCAACAATCCAAGGCAAAGTGGCCAACCTTGCCACAACACCAGCATTCAAACTTGTTGTACCTTTGCTTAGGTACAGACTTGGCTGTCTTGACTACAGCAGGCTTATTGAATGTTGGGGCTTTACCCTTGGACTTGGACTGATCCTTAACAGTCCTAGCTGGTTTAATAAAACCCAATCCAGCCTTTCCTTTATGATGAACAAATTCATCAATCAAGGGTAGCACTGATTTAGGTTTTGAAAACCTAGCAACTAGCTCTCTTTCCTTCTGGAGATTGATCTCCAGTAACTTAATTTGATCATTTTTATAAGTGATAGTTCCCATCTGAATCACAGTAATGTGTTTCAGTCTGGCTACCTCATTGAGCTTTTGATCAAATTCCTTCTCAAAGTCTGTTGCAGCTGCCTTTAGATCAGCAATTTCCTTTGCCTGACTTTTGGCAAGGGACTGCTTTTATTATAGGCTTGCAACAGTACTTTATATTCATCTAAGAGCTGATGAATATCTCCCTCAGATTCAGAAACACTTCCATCACTTGATGAAGATGAATCAGACTCTGAACTAGAACTGAAATCTGAACTTTGAGTTGGACTTTGTACCTGACTAGGTCCTGGCTGCTCCAGGATTTTGGTACTTTCAGTCAATGTCATCAGTCCTTGGCACTGACACTCTTCTTGTTCATAGATTGATTCCATGATCTGCATAAACTCTTCTTCTTCTTCAGCAAATAGCCCTACGTAGGCTTCAGCATCTGTCTCAGTGTCTGAAGAAGAAATGTCTGAAAGAGTCTTCTCATTCTTTGCAACAAAGGACTTCTCCTTCTTTCCTTTAAAGTGAGTCTTCTTTTTGTCACTGGATTCTTTTCTTCTCTCAGGACAATCTGCAATAACATGACCCTGTCTATTGCAGCAGTAACACACTATCCTAGACCCAGTTGCCTTGCTAGTCTTTGTCTTTTTCTTGTCCTTCTTTGAAGGCTTCTTCTCCTGATACTGAACTTCTTTCCCTTTGGAAAATGAAGGTCTGGACCTCCACTGTTTCTTCTTCAGGAATTTCTGAAAATGTCTGGTGAATGCAGCAAAGTCTTCATCACTTTTACTGCTTGTAGACTTTGTGCTAACAGTCTCATCAGATTCTGATTCAACTACCTCTGGAGGAGGAGTTGATGACTTAGTCCTGCCTTTTCTAGGTACTTCTGACTTGAAGGCAACAGTCCTTTCCCTGTACTCAGTCCTTGTTGATTTTTCTTCCTCTTTTCTCACTGACAGCTGCATCTCATAAGACAACAACTTCCCAAACAGTGTGGGAGGAGGAATTTCTCCCAACTTTGCCATTTCTCTGATGGCACAGATCTTAGTGTCCCAATCTTTGGTTAGGGATCTTAAGAACTTATCATTCAATTCATAGTTAGTGAACTCTCTTCCATAGGACATGAGTTCATTAACAATTCTATAAAACTTCTTGTAGCACTCAGTGATGCTATCTCCTCTTCCTTGCCTAAAGCTCTCATATTCTTGATTAAGCAAGGACTTCCTATCTTGCCTAACTTCTTCAGAACCTTCCATATAGACAATGAGGGTATCCCATATTTCTTTTGCTGTTTTATAGTGAATTAGGTTCTGAAAAGTTGCATCATCAATGGAACTTACTATTATGTTTTGTGCCCTTTTGTCCATAGTGGCTAGGACAATTTCATCCTTGGTCATCTCAGAGAAATCCTTTGGAGTCCTCTGATTTGCATCCAATACTGAGATCTTCATGGGCACATATGGCCCCTCTTTGACTGTGATGTAGATTCTAGGGTCTGAGGCCTCCATGAACAGCCTTACCCTCTCTTTCCAGATTCCAAAAATCTCTTTTCTGCATATGGGCAGTTTCATTGAACCCAATTCCTTGTGATTCTCTGCAGAACCCATGTTTCTTGATTTTCTTGAAACTGTGTTCTGACTTACACTGAATCTGCCAAACTGGATCTCCTCAGACAGTTAGTCCTTTTTGAGAAACCTCCCTCTGATACCACTTGAAAGATATGGTACCTAAACACCTAGAGGGGGGGTGAATAGGTGACCTAAACCTTTCTGAAACTTACTTGGCAGCAAGACAGTTATCTCACAGAGTTTTACAGTTAACAGCAACAACAGAATATAAACAGTTAATTCACAGCACAGCACATCAGACACACAAATTTATAGTGGTTCCCCAATCTTTGGGTACATCCACTTTCCCCCTTCGCCTATCTAGCAGTGTACTAGATTCGGCCAAACTTCTCCACTATCTCAGAACCCAACTAGGTTCCTACACCTCAGGCCCAAAGCCTTACACTCAGCCACAAAGGCCTACACTCAGCCACCCAGGCCTACACTCAGCCAATTAAGGCCTGCACTCAGAGTTCTTCAACTCCTACACTCAGGCAACCAAGCCCTACCCTCAGCCTTTATAATATAGTCTTACAATTCTCTCAGATCCAATGGATCCTACAAGTTAAGATTGAATTACAATAACTAACTCTACAACTCAGAAAATAAGAGAGGAGTTGAGAGTTTCTTGAAGAGTTCTTGGAAGAACTCAGCTAGATCCAAACTGACTTAGCTTCCTTCAAAGCTTCTTGAGTTAGAACTGAATTAGTCTGAATCCTCTGCAGTTGATCTTTGACCTCTGCTTCTTGTGATCCAGAAGATTCTGAATCCTTCTTCTCAGCCTTAGTTCCAAAGACTGAATTCTTGATTGGAGCTCTCTCTCTCCAACTTCTTAGATCTGTAGTTGGACTGCCAGATCTTCTTGTGTTGATCCTCTGTGTATCACTTTTCTGATTTAATCTGATCAAACACTTCAATTATTCTCACTACTTGTAATAACAACAATCAATCAGTTTCTGTAAACTATGGGTGCCTATTTATAGGCTGCCTTCATGGTAACCGGCTGGTCCGGTTCATAACAGACTTCTGATTTCTCTGACAGTTGCTGTAGACCGGCTGGATCGGCAGCTGTCATGTCAACCAGTCACTTCTTGAAATTCTCTAACTGTCAGATAGTGTCGAGACTTTCTGTTCTTAAGTGTCGACACTTATAGACTAAGTGTCGACACATGCTGTGTAAGTGTCGACACAAGTCTACAAGGTGTCGACACAATTCCTTGTATGTCTCGACACTGATTCTTCTGCATGTGTCGACACTGAAATTGAGTGTCGACACAAGTACTTGTTCTTCATTCTTTAACTGTATTCTTCTAAGTGTCGACACATCTTCTTTATGTCGACACATCTTCATGTGTTGAAACTGTCAAGTGTCGACACTGCTTCTTGGTGTCGACACAAGTCTTCAATTTTATTTCTTCAGCTGAGTGTCGACACATTCCCTTAGTGTCGACACTTGTACTTAGAATATTTTGTAAACTTTTCTGTTCTTTGCTAAGTGTCGACACAGCTCCTTGTCTTGACACTTTCTTCAAGTGTAGAGTCTTCAACTAAGTGTCGACACATTGTGCTGGGTGTTGACACTTTCTTCAAGTGTTGACTCTTCTGGTTGTGTGTCGACACATTGTGCTGAGTGTCGACACATACTTCAAGTGTTGACTCCCTTGAGTGTGTGTCGACACATTGTGCTGAGTGTCGACACATTCTTCATATGTTGACTCTGCTGTTTGAGTGTCGACACATTGTGTTGAGTGTCGACACTTGTCCTTAGTCTCTGCAGAATTTTGCTGAGTGTCGACACAACTCCAAGTGTCGACACTTTCTGGTGTAGACACAGCTCTTCTGGGTGTCGACACTTCTGCTAAGTGTCGACACAGCTTTTCTGCATACTTCTTCACTGAGTGTCGACACAGCTCCAAGTGTCGACACTTTCTGTCTGGTGTCGACTCTTCATCCCAGGTGTCGACACAATGACTCCAAGTGTCGACACTGCTTGTCTGGGTGTCGACACAAGCTTTCTCAAGTGTCGACACTTTCCCTCTAGGTGTCGACACATGGACTTAGAAACTTTTAGCTTCAATCCAGTGTATACCTAACCTGCACAAATAACTCAAACAAACATCAAATACATTATGATGTATATCATTGAGTTAGGTGAGGCTTCTTCAAATCAGGTACATTTGACCAATGTACCCAACAAAAGAGATTTTCTCTCTTTTCCTACAACAGAGCAGAATACACACAGAGCAGAATAGAAGATAGACACACAGACAGAAAATCACAATCAGTCTACAACAAGTAACTCTCTGCTCTCTCTCTCAGAACTCTGATTCAGCAACTCAAGAAGACCTAGACCAGAAGAACATCTGCCACCTGAAGAAGAAAAACAATCAATCAAAATCAAGAGTCTTTATTCTTCAACTCTCCAAGACACTTCAAAGGACAACAACTATTCCATCTGTCAAGAAGTTCCTGAAGATCTTTCTGGTCTAGACTTAAAGATTGAAGAGCTATCACACTGAAGCAAAGCTCCAGATTTCCCTGAACCATTCTACATCACAGGGGGAGCAATTTGCTAAAATCATATCCACAAGTCTTCTCAGTTGTATATTGAGAAAGAGAAGACCATATCATCTCTCACCCCCCTACTATATAAAGGGTTATATCTCCCTTCAAAAGTTATTCTTGGTTGCAAGTCACCTGACCAAAAGACTTGAGGTTTGGTTTTTGAGCAGCTGATCAAAAGCTCATTGGTGTCAGGCACCTGATCAAAAATATGAGTGGATTCCTACCAGGGTGGTAGAAGAGTGGATGTACCCAGGTTGGGGACCACTATAAATTTCTTGTGTTGTCTGGTTGCCCCTTCTTTTTGTTCTTGTTGTGTTTGTGCTTTCTAGGATTGCTGTGTTTATATTTTATTAAGTTGTTTATGCACTTTCACAATTACAACAAAAGCTGTAAAAGATTTTAAGGATTTAAGAATACTCTATTCACCACCCCCCCCCCCCCTAGAGTATTTCAGACCTAACACATCACTTTCAATTGGTATTAGAGCAGGATTCCCTTGGTGGTACAAGCTAACCCTTGAATCAAAGATCCTGAGTTAGATCTGCCTTTTCATCTCCATTAGATTTATAGTCACACAGCATGGCACAGAACAAAGACTATGCAAGCACCAAACCTCCAGTATGCAATCTGAATAAGTTTGTCATCTGGAAGGCAAGAATTAGGTTGTACATGAACTCTATTGATGAAGATATCTACAACTCCATTTTGACAGGTCCCCCTCAAGCATATATTTCTGCAACATCTTCAAGAACAACTGCAGTTCCACCACCTGAGTGGACTGAAGCTCAGAAGAAGGCAAAGATTGTTGATGCCAAGGCAATGAATAGACTGGCACAAACAATGTCAGATGATATATTTCAAAAGGTGGCTGAATACACCTCAGACAAAGCCATTTGGGATTCCCTTAACCAAATGGTGGTTGGACCAGCAGATGAAAGAAAGGATAGGAGATCCAATCTCATATCCCACTATGAGAATTTCAAGAAAGAAGAAGCTGAGACAGTAGCTGATATGTACAATAGGTTAAGCTCAATCATCAATGAGCTAAAAACCTTGGACAAGGACATCACCCTCACTAAGGTGAATGATAAGATCCTAATGTGCTTCCCAAGCTCATGGGATTCAAGGATTTTGCCCATCAAGGAGGCTAGAAGCCTAAATAAGATTTCCACTGAATCTCTCTTAGGCAAGCTTAAGTCCTATGAATAGCTGATAAAATCCAGAGAGGCAGCTGAGCAAAGAACACCTCCTCCAGTAAGAAAAGAACAAAGTATTGCATTCAAAGTTATTGAGGAGACAGATACTTCAACCACAAATGAAGAGCTGATGAGTCTTTTTGCCAAAAGATTCTACAAAATGGCAAGGAAAGACTTCAGGAGAAAGTCATCAAGACATGATGACAAGCCAAGGTATGATAAAACACCAACTAAAGAAGTGGTGTGTTTTGGTTGCAGGAAACCTAGACACTTCATCTCCGAGTGTCCAGAGAATCAGAAGAATGAGAAGAGAAGAGAAAAAGACACAAGAAGACAACACAACAGCAGGCCTTCTTCCAGCAAATATAAGAAGAATGAGAAAGGCTTTGTGGCTGAATCCTGGAGTGAGACTGAGGATGAATCAACATCTTCCAGCTCCAGTGAAGATGAAGAAGAGGCAAGGGCCAAAGAAGTCTGCTTAATGGCCATTGATGCCTCTAGAAGTCATTCAGAAGAAGAAGATTCAGACAATGAAGAAGCTTCAGAATCTGAAGCTGACCCGGTATTATCTTCTTTTGATTACAGTTCTGATTTATTTAAATTTGAATTCAAAACCATGTGCATAGAATTAATTAACACAGAAAAGGAAATCAAGACTCTTAGGGAAAAATTAGGAAACCTAGAAAATGTCAATTCTGAAAACAATAAGTTAAATGATGAATTAACCCTAGCTAATGAACAAATCATATTATTAAAAACTGAGTTATGTGATGCTAAACAACTTAAGGAAACTCTCAATGGGAGAAGCCTCAAGTTGATGGACATCACAAGCACTGTAAATGTCAGGCTTAATGGCAAGCTGCGCTTGGGTGCTTCATCAAGGTTTCCTCCCATCCTCAAGAAAAATATTCTGACTACCCCTATTATATTTGTTTCTGCAAAAGGGAAAGAAAAAATAAACAATAAACCAACCTTAGATCAAATCACAAAATCAATAGGTCAGAACAACAAAAATCAGAAAACTACTAAAAATAGGGTTCAGCAGAATTCGCAGAACTCAGATCGATGAAATGTTGTCAGTTCGTCGAACCCCACTCGACGAACGCTAAACGCAAACTATAGCTATAATTATTCGTCTAACTGCGATCGACGAACTCTATATGGTTCGTCGAGCAGAGGTTGATGAACGTGGGGCATAAAAAATTTATATGTTCATTCTATGGGCAGAGATCGACGATCTCAACTCAATTCGTCGAACTCTAGTCGACGAACTTACAAAAATTCATCAAACCCAGAAAGACTTAACAGGAATGTTAATTATAACAGCAACTCTAATAATTCTAGAAAACCATTTAACCCTGTAGCTGATTGGGTAATACCACCTAGAAGATATCACCCTCTATGATATAAATCTCAACCAGAATTCTCTGTTATATCTAGTTTTTCATATCAACAATACAAAGAACCAAGGTAACCTGAGTCAAGAACAATTAATTATTTTTCATTGCAGGTGAAGAGCTGTCCAGTAAATAATCAAACATGGTACTGGACAGTGGATGCTCTAAACATATGACTGGAAGCAAGGACATCTTAACTAACTATAAGTCCAAGCTGGGACCAAAGGTTATCTTTGGTGATTCAAAATGTGGCCAGTCTGAAGGTTTTGGAGAAGTGAAGATTAGAGCAGTCACTTTCAAGAAAGTGACATATGTCAGAGGACTCAAGCATAACCTCATCTCCATAAGTCAGTTATGTGATGAAGGTTATCAGGTACACTTTAACTCATCTTCTTGCACTATTTCTAATAAAGAAAAACAAACTGTTTTAATTGTGAATAGACAAGGTAACATATATTTAGTTGATTTTCTTTCTGCCAATTCTGATATCCGCTTACTTAATATAACTAGTAATCAGAATGATTTATGACATAAAAGGCTAGGACATGTAAACTTGAAAAACATTGCTAGGCTATCAAAAGACAATCTTGTTAGAGGTTTTCCTTCTGGTCCCTACAAGAAGGAAGGCTTTTGCAGGGCTTGTCAACTAGGCAAGCAAACTAAATATAGTTTTAAATCTGTTAATAAAAGTGATTCACCTAGAATTTTGTATTTGCTACACATGGATCTCTTTGGAACCATTGTTGTACAAAGCCTAGGAGGGAAATCCTACACCTTAGTTATTGTGAATGACTTCTCAAGGTTCACTTGGGTGTCCTTTCTGAGATCTAAGTCAGATACCTTTAAGGTTCTTATAGATTTTCTCAGGACCATACAGATTGAGTTCTCTACTCATGTTGCATTGATCAGAAGTGATCATGACATAGAGTTTGAGTCTCTTCTTATGCATGAGTTCTGTGAGAAGGAAGGTATCACGCACTGGTTCTCAGGTCCTAGAACTCCCCAACAAAATGAAGTAGCTGAAAGGAAAAATAGGACATTAATTGAAGCTGCATGTACATTACTTGTAGATGCTTACATGCCACTAACCTTTTGGGCAGAGGCTATAAACACTGCAAATTATGTCCTGAATAGAAGCCTGATATATAAACTAAAGAACAGGAATCTCTATGAATTACTTAAAGGGAAGCAACCTAAAATCAACTATTTTAAAGTATTTGGATGTATATGTTATATTCACAACAATAATAAAAGATACATTAGAAAGTTTGAGGCTAAGGCTGAAGAGGGAATCTTTCTAGGATATTCCCAAGTAAGCAAATCCTATAGGGTTTTTAATAAATCATCTCTAAAAATTGAAGAATCTATTCATGTTACATTTGATGAAGCTCACATGTCTTGCAAGGAGAAAGAGATTTCTACCAAAAGCACTTTTCAAGTACCTCACTTGTGTGAGAGTTTGGATGGACTTAACCTCACCCAAGAGATTCCAACACATCCTTCTCCACAAGTCATTGAAGAAAGTGAAGATGAAGGCACTGAAGGAATTGATCTTCCCCCAACAGCAAACATAATTCCACAAGAGGAATTAGTTCCTACTGTTGTTGCAGAATTAACTCCACCCACTGATCTTGTCACACTAAGGGATCACCCCAGATCTCAAGTGCTTGGAGACATATTAACAGGTATACAGACAAGACATCAACTCAACCAAGATTTGATGCATGCATGTTTTCTCTCTCAGGTTGAACCTCTATCCATTCATGATACAGAGTAAGATCCCTACTGGATCATTGCAATGCAGGAGGAATTAAACTAATTTGAGAGATGTAGAGTTTGGGATTTGGTTCCAAGACCCCCAAAACTACCCAGTAATAAGAACCAAATGGGTTTACAGAAACAAGCTGGATGCCCAAGGAGTTATTGTGAGAAACAAGGCTAGACTTGTTGCTCAAGGATATAGGCAAGAGGAAGGAATAGATTATGACCAAACCTTTGCACCTGTGGCAAGGTTAGAGGCAATCAGAATATTCCTTTCCTATACAACCTTCAAGAAATTCAAGGTCTATCAAATGGATGTGAAGAGTGCATTTCTGAATGGAGTACTAAAAGAAGAGGTTTATGTTGAACAACCTCCAGGTTTTGTCTCTCCAACTCACCCCTCTCATGTTTTTAAATTGCATAAAGCCCTCTATGGTCTAAAGCAAGCTCCAAGAGCTTGGTATGAGACCTTAGCTAGTTTTTTGTTAGAGCATAAGTTCATTAGAGGCATAGTAGATAAGACACTTTTCACTAGACATCATAAGGACCAAATACTGTTAGTATAAATATATGTGGATGACATTATATTTGGGTCTACTGATTCCAAATTGTGCAAGAGGTTCTCTGACCTCATGCATTCTAAATTTGAAATGAGTAGCATGGGTGAGCTCTCCTACTTCCTTGTTCTCCAAATGAAGCAACTCCCTGATGGAATCTTCATCTCCCAAGCTAAATATATAAAAGAGCTTATCAAAAAGTTTGGGATGGCTGATGCCTCAGCAAAGAAAACACCTATGGCTACAAATGTTGTAATAGACTCTGATCCATATGGGAAACCTGTTGACCAGAAATTATATAGGGGCATTGTTGGGTCCCTATTATACCTTACAGCTAGCAGACCTAATATCATGTTTGTCACATGCCTTTGTGCTAGGTTCCAAGTGAACCCTAAAGAATCTCATCTAGTTTTCTTAAAAAGAATTTTTAGATATATAAAGAGTTGTCCTAGTCTAGGCCTATGGTATCCCACTGAATCAGAATTTGAGTTAACTGGATACTCAGATGCTGATTTTGCTGGATGCAGGGTGGACAGGAAAAGTATTTCAGGAACCTGCCAGTTCCTGGGTATGAGATTAGTGTCCTGGTTTTGTAAGAAACAGTCATTTGTGTCTACCTCAACTGCTGAGGCAGAATATATTGCAGCTGGCAGCTGTTGTTCTCAGATGCTGTGGATTAAAAATCAATTACTAGACTATGATCTCAACTTAAATAATTCAACTCTACTTTATGATACACAAGTGCTATAGCCATAGCACAAAATCCAGTCCATCACAGTAGGACCAAGCATATAGATATTAGACATCATTTCATAAGAGAGTGTGTAGACAAAAATAAAATTAAACTTGTCTATATCTACACTGATTTACAAAGAGCTGACATTTCCACCAAACCTCTGGATGAAAGAAACCATCTGTTCTTTATAAATCAGCTTGGAATGATCAATGGAGAAGACTTAGTTTAGTTTCTGTCTGCACTTGATGAATTTTCCAGAGTTCATCGAACGGAGCTCGACGAACTAGGGAAAGTTCGGGAGATATTCGTCAAACGGAGGTTGACGAACTCTCTGTGAGTGAAGTTGTTTTCGTCGAACGAAGATCGACGAATCCACTTCAGAAAACTTTCGTCGAACGGAGCTCGACGAAATATCTTCAAATCTTCAGACTGAGCTCGATGAATCATTTAACTCCAAAATATTTCGTCGCACCCAGATCGAAGAATGTTTTAATTTTCGTGTAACGGAGTTTGTCGATTCATATTCTGGAAAACCTTATATCTAGGTTTTCTTTGACCTCTGTCCCGCACTTTCTATTCCATTGCACTTGATCGTCATTTTTCTCTCTTGCAGGTGATTTTATGGCGATTCCAGCAGGAACATTGGCTGCGATGAAGTTCGACACCGGATTCGATGTTGACTTTGATTCTTTTCAGCATTCGAACCCGATTTTTTTGAGTATTCTGGAACTTATGGAAGGGCAACAACTGAAGAATCTGATGACTACAAGGATCAAACTGTCTGGAATAGAGATTAGAGAATGGGTCTTTACATCTTCAACATCAGAGGAGAATACAATGATTGGAACAATTGCGGGTAACGCTGTTTCTCTATCTCCCGCCGTTTTGACTGAAATTTTTGGTTTGAATAATGGAGAAGCAGAACTGGAAATTGAGAATGAGGAATATGATATGATGTTAAGCATGATGGGTTATGCTAGAGATAACCCTAATAAATTGTTGAAGAAACATTTATCTGCAGAATACAAGTTTCTGGCAGATATTGTTGGGAAGGTCTTGCTAGGAAAGCACACTGCACATGATTATATAACCAGGCATCGGTTTCTAGTTATGTGTGCAGTGGTTAATAAGAAGCAAGTGTATTGGGCTTAGATCATCTTTGATCTCATCAGGAAAAAGAATAACAAAAAGGAAGTGTGTTTTGGAAGGATCTTGGGGATCTTCTTAAAAGAAAAAGCTGCTGAATCACTGGTATGCCCGACCATATTCATAAATGCCAGCAAAAGGCTAACTTGTGCCTTATTTGGCAGGTGGGAGACGACAATCTCCAAGCCCTCTAAGGCTTCAATCTCTTCCACCACAGCTTCTGAGAGCACAATGGCTGTTAGAGCCACTCCCCACCCTACTGAAGAGATCATTCCATCCACACCATCTCTTCCAGCACTCCAAACTCACCTACCACACACCACAGTCCTCCCATCTCAATATCAGACTCAACAACAACCCCAACAACAATCACAACCATAACTTCCCTCCATAGCCCACACCATCATTCATACTCCCACACCTCCATCTTCCCCCATTCATATCTCTCCCATGCATACTCATCTTCCTACACCTCCTCCATCTCCACATGGAACACCTCCTCAATCTCCTCATGCTTCACCAGCTCCAACAACCTTCATCTCCTCTTCCACCCCACTTGTCCTCCATACCATCCTTCAATCTACTGTCATCTCCTCCCACTTCTCCTCCAAATCAATCCCCACAGGATGTCCAAATGCAAGATGCTCCTCCTCCATCCTCCCCAACATCTACCATCCCTCCAAATGTTTCCACTCAACCACCATCTAAAACACCTTCTGTCACTCCAACACTGGACCCCTCCACCATCTCTTCTATCATTGCTCTCATCACACCCCTCCTCAAAACAATCATAGCAGAGGCCATTATACCTCTTGCTACTTCCATTTCCTCTCTATCTGCCCAGATATCTACCATGTTTGCTGCCCCCTCTTCATTTAGGGGCCTGGCTCCAGTTATTACTAAAACCAGGCAGGGAGAGATGCTTGATGAAGAAGCTGCAGCAGCTCCAGAAGTAGCAGCAGTTTAAGTTTCAGTTTCAGCAGCTCCGGCTCCACCAGATGCAGAGGCAGTAGCAACAGCATTAGATACAGATTTTATTGATTTTATTAATTTTATTGAGACTGACATGGATATAGAAGAGTCAGCTCCAGAAAAAATAATTACTGTTGGTGATTTCATCATTAATCCCACAGTAGATTTAGAATATTTGTTGAGAATTTTTGATACTGCATTTTTGAGCTTCCCTCTAGCAAATTATACTAAGCCATCTTTGGCTATTGTTCCATATTCTTCCCCTATCAGTCCTAAAGTTGCCAAGCAACTAAGAGACGGTTTTGTTATTCCAGAACATGTAGTCATCCCATCCTCTCCAGAAATTATTTCTGCCCCCAGTTTTGTTATGGATGACTCTCCAATGCCAGATCTTGATGTCTTGATCTTGGCTGACATTGAAGAAGAGAATAAGGCAGTAGCTGAAAGCACTGTCAGAGTTAGTTCTCCAGTTCTTGTTGAAGTTTCTTCTCCAGCTCCTATTGCAGTTTCCCCTCCAGCTCCATCTAAACCTGAGAAGCCTATTATCTTTGCTGAGGCCCTGAAGGCTTTATATGATATATATGATAATCCTCATGGATCTGATGATGATGAGGATGAGGATTAGGATTCTGATGAGGATCCAAAGAAGAAGAAAGTGTCTAAGAAGAGGAAAGCACCTCCTCCTCCTGCTCCTAAACCAAATCCAATCAATGATACTCCCTACTATATTCTTCAGAAGATAACTCCATATAAAGGGATGCCAGCTTGGATGTGGTTATCTAAAAATGAACAAAAAGAGAGGAAGAGAAGAAGAAGATACTCCCCTCCTCCAACTCAGAAATACAGAAGGGACCCTCCTCCTCCTCCAGCTACTGGTGCTTCATGCACATCTTCTCAAAGGCCCACTCATTTTCAAACTTATCAAAGACATCAGAGTAGGCCCTCCTCCTCAAGAAGCCAGCAAAGACAGTATCCTTTTGGCTAGCAGCAACATCAACAACAAACACAGCAATAATTCTCTGAACATCAACAAGCTGAAAGCTCCAACAGACCTCCTTCTCCTCCTGTTCCTTTTGAAGATCCAGAGACAGCTACATCAGCTAGGATGGCCAGGTTCCAGGAACTGGTTGGCCTTTCTATGATTAACAAAGCTAAAGCTGAAGGAAAGGATCCCTCAGAATATACAATAATGTCAAAATATAGGAAAGAAGAGCTTAAGAGGTATGAGAAAGCTAACAAGTTTTTCAATGTTGATGATTATATGAAATTGCACCCAGAAGCAGTATTCCCCAGAGCCACATCTTTGAAGATTATAGGGGTTGCTGATATGACCATGACCAAAGTGCAATCTTCTGATCCAAATAGAGAGATTTTTTTACCAAGCCTGGAGACAAGAGCAAAGAAGAAAAGCCAAAAGAGAAGATGCAAAAGAAATGAGTTTTGAGCTATTTTAATTTCTGTTATGTTTTGAAACTGTTTTCTTATTTCTCAACAAAGCTTATCTGTATATATATATCTGATGCATGTGTTATTGATCTCTGCCAGATATATGCTTTATTGTTTTGTTTATTTTCAGTTTAGTCTAAGTCTGTAATTATTGACCTCACCCAAATCGGGGGAGATTGTCGGATCCCTAGTTTGATTTGGGCTAGGTTCACTAAGTTAGGATCTTGTGACCCATCTTATATAGCTAGGGTCATAGTTGTGTCCTAGAGTCTAGGCTAAGTCCTTAGTATCAACATTGCATGGACTAACCATCATCAGACTGCCAGAGACTCAAGACTTAGAGATTTTCCAAAGACTAAGTAAAATGAGTTCGACATTCGTCGAACTCAGGTCGACGATTGTCGTGCTCAGCTCGTCGATCTCAAGAAAACTCTCTGTGCTGAGCTCGACGAACTTGATTCTCAAGTCGATGATCTTTGGACTCTATCTTCAGCATTCCAAGTCCAGACTTTGTTCTCTAGAGTCAGGTCGAAGAACTTAGCTCTCAGGTCGACGAACTTAGTTCTCTGCTCGACGAATTCTGGGTTCTCTACTTCAACTTATTACTCCAGAAGTTTCTCAATTTTTCTAAGTCCAGAATCATCTTCATTCGATGAATTCAAGATTTTCAGCTCGACGAACTTTGACCACTTGGGCTAGAGTTATCCAGCAGGAGTTAGTCGTTCTCAGCTCGACGAAACAGATTCTCAGGTCGATGATTTATGGATACTTCAACACTTCACACCAGAAGTTTGTGTCGACACTAGAAGCAAGAGTTGTGTCGACACCAACTGCAATTGTGTCGATACACAGGACTTATGTCAACACACTCCAGATTTCTGTCAACACAACAGCCATGTCGAGACCAGAAGTAATTATGTCAACACCCAGGACTTGTATCGACACATCTCCCAGAAGTTCTGTCGACAAGTTATCAGCTCAACGAAATCAGCTATCAGCTCGACGAACTCCATACACAAAATAGACAAAGTTTCTAGAGAATGCAGTTCTACTCTCAGCTCAACGATCTTGGAACTCAGCTCGACGAACAGAAGTTATCCGGTCGATGAACACAGCTTCTCAGCTCGACGAACTGTAGACTCAGCTCGACAATTTCTGTTATCTGTTCGACGAATCCAGACTTAATCATTTCTAGTCTTCTGTCCCTTTCCTAAAGCAATAATTCCTGGGGATATTAATGCTTCAATATTCTCTGAATATAACCGTTAGACAAAGCATTAATTATGACCTTCTCTAGGATTATTGTTTGCCGTTTTTCCATGGGACAGTTGGGGAAATAAATCAATGCAGTTTATTCTCAAGGCCATCAGCATTGATTGTAGAGAAATTCAAATTTCGAAAGACAATTTTGACAGGAAATATAAAAG
Source organism: Platanthera guangdongensis (assembly GCA_039583875.1). Classification (NCBI taxonomy): domain Eukaryota; kingdom Viridiplantae; phylum Streptophyta; class Magnoliopsida; order Asparagales; family Orchidaceae; genus Platanthera; species Platanthera guangdongensis. The sequence goes on along the minus strand of CM077157.1, from coordinate 52,287,791 downwards.
AGATTTTCTCTCTTTTCATACAACAGAGCAGAATACACACAGAGCAGAATAGAAGATAGACACACAGGCAGAAAATCACAATTAGTCTGCAACAAAAAACTCTCTGCTCTCTCTCTCAGAACTCTGATTCAGCAACTCAAGAAGCCCTAGACCAGAAGAACATCTACCACCTGAAGAAGAAGAACAATCAATCAAAATCAAGAGTATTTATTCTTTAACTCTCCAGGACACTTCAAAGGACAACAACTATTCCATCTGTCAAGAAATTCCTGAAGATCTTTCTGGTCTAGACTTAAAGATTGAAGACCTATCACCCTGAAGCAAAGCTCCAGATTTCCCTGCACCATTCTACATCATAGGAGGTGCAATTTGCTAAAATCATATCCACAAGTCTTCTCAGTTGTATATTGAGAAAGAGAAGACCATATCATCTCTCACCTCCCCCCCTCCCACTGTATAAAGGGTTATAACTTCCTTCAAAAGTTATTCTTGATTGCAAGTCACCTGACCAAAACACTTGAGATTTGGTTTTTGAGCACCTGATCAAAAGCTCATTGGTGTCAGGCACCTGATCAATAATCTGAGTGGATTCCTACCAGGGTGGTAGAAGAGTAGATGTACCCAGGTTGGGGAACCACTATAAATTTCTTGTATTGCCTAGTTGCCCCTTCTTTTTGTTCTGGCTGTGTTTATGCTTTCTAGGATTGCTGTGTTTATATTTTATTAAGTTGTTTATGCACTTTCACAATTACAGCAAAAGCTGTAAAAGATTTTAAGGATTTAAGAATACTCTATTCCCCCCCCCCCCCTCTAGAGTATTTCAAATCTAACACATCACTTTCAGAATATAAGACTCTATATGAGGCATGGAGTGGATGGAAGCCTAGTGTTCAACACTTGAGAGTGTTTGGATGTGTACCTTATTCTCACATCCCTAATTAGAAGAGGAAGAAGCTGGATGACAAGAGTGAGAAGTGTATATTTATAGGTAATGCTCTGATGAGTAAAACTTACAAGTTATACAATCCCGTGACTAAGAAGGAAATCATCTCTGGAGATATGCTGTTTGAAAATGATAGTTGTTGGAGCTAAGATGAGAAGGAGATAAGTGTGAAGGGGATGTTCTATGATGATGATGATGAAGAAGGTGATCATGAAGCTAAAGCTGTGAATGGTGGAGCTGAACCACCATCACCACCGAGCAAAGATTCAGGGGGAGTGTTTGTTAGGTACATTGGTTTAAATATACCTGATTTGAAGAAGCCTCACCCAACTCAATGATATACATCAAAATATATTTGATGTGTTTTGAGTTTACTTGTGCAGGTTAAGTATTTGCAGGAAAGATGAAAATGTTTCTAAGTCCATGTGTCGACACCCAGGAGCAAAGTGTCGACACGTAAGAAGACTTGTGTCGACACCCAGGCAAGCAGTGTCGACACTTGGAGTACTTGTGTCGACACCAGGGATGCAGAGTCGACACCAGACAGAAAGTGTTGACACAAGGAGCTGTGTCGACACTCATTGAAGAGAAGCCCAGTGAAGCAGTGTCGACACTTAGCAGTTGTGTCGACACCCTGAGGAACTGTGTCTACATCAGAAAGTGTCGACACTTGGAGGCTGTGTCGACACTCAGCAAAAGTCAGCAGAGTCTAAGTATAAGTGTCGACACCCAGAGCAATGTGTCGACACACAGCAGAAGAGTCAACACTTGAAGAAAGTGTCGACACAAGAAAGAATGTGTCGACACTCAGCTGAAGACTCATCACTTGAAGAAAGTGTCGACACAAGAAAGAATGTGTCGACACTCAGCTGAAGACTCAACACTTGAAGAAAGTATCGACACAAGGAGTTGTGTCAACACTTAGCAAAGTTCAAGAATATTCTAAGTACAAGTGTCGACACAAAGGAGATGTGTCGACACACAGCAAAAGTCTCAACAGAAGAAGAATGTGTCGACACAAGGAGCTGTGTCGACACTCAGCAAGTATCAACACTGAAGACATGTGTCGACACCAAAAAGAAGTGTCGACACTTAACAAGTTCAACACATGAAGATGTGTCGACACAAAGGAGTTGTGTCGACACTTACAAGAACTCAACAAAGTATTGAAGAACAAAGACTTGTGTCGACACACATTATCAGTGTCGACACATGAAGAAGAAGTAGTGTCGAGATATAAAACCTACAACACAAGGAGTTGTGTAGACACCTTGTAGGCTAGTGTCGACACTTAGTCAACTTGTGTCGACACTTGGTCTATAAGTGTCGACACTTAAAGACAGACAGTCTCGACACTTTCAGACAGTTACAGAATTTTCAAGAACTGACTGGATGACTTGACAGCTGTCATTCCAGCCGGTCTACTGCACCTGTCAGAGTTGTCAGAAATCAGTTATGAACCGGACCAGCCGGTTACCATGAAGAAGGCCTATAAATAGGCTTATACTGTCTACAGAAAAAGATGATTAACGGTTCATTAACAAGAAGAAGATCTAGCTATTCATTGAAGAATCAAGTGAAGATCTAAGTAGTTGGAGAGAGAGAGCTCCATCCAAGAAGTCAGCCGTTGGAACCAGGCTGAGAAGAAGGGTTCAGATTTTGTTTTGAATCTTAAGTAGCAGAGATCAAGGATCAACTGCAGAGGAGATCAATCTTATTGTGTTCTACATTCAAGAAGCTTTGAATAAAGCCAAGTCAGTTTGATCTCAACTGAGTTCTTCCAAGAACTCATCAAGAAACTCACAACTCTTCTCTCTTTTCTCTGAGTTGTAGAGTTTACATTTTTGTATTCATATTATCTTGTAGGATCCTTAGGGATCTGAGTTTGTAAGCCTGTAATTATAAAGGCTGAGTGTAGGGCCTGTGTGCCTGAGTGTAGGAGATTTGTATCTCTGAGTGTAGGCCTGTTGTGGCTGAGTGTAGGCCTTGGTGGCTGAGTGTAGGCTTTGTGAAGAAGCTGAGTGTAGGCTTTGTGAAGAAGCTGAGTTGTAGGGCCTTGGGCCTGAGCTGTAGGAACCTATTTTGGGGTTCTGAGTGTAAGATCTGAGGATCTGAGATAGTGGAGGAGTTTGGCCGAATCTAGTACACTGCTAGATAGGCGAAGGGGGAAAGTGGATGTACTCAAATCTTGGGAAACCACTATAAATTTGTGTGTTCACTGTGTGCTGGATTGATTGTTGTGATTGTTGGTTAATTGTTATGTTAGAATTCTGTGAGAAACTCTGAATTCTGCCTAAAAAGTTAAAAAGATTTAAGTCACCTATTCACCCCCCCCCCCCCTCTAGGTGTTTAGACACAATATCTTTCAAGTGGTATCAAAGCGAGGTTACTCAAAAAGGGACATAACTGTCTGAGTAGATCCTGTTGGCAGATTCAGTCTAAGTACAGTACAGAATCAAGAAAATCAAGAACCATGAGTTCCACTGAGAATCATAAGGAATTGGGATCCATGAAGCTACCTATTTGCAGAAAAGAGATCTTTGGCATCTGGAAGGAAAGGGTGAGACTGTTTATGGAAGCCTCAGATCCTAGAATATATATCACAGTGAAAGAAGGGCCATATGTGCCCATGAAGGTTTCAGTCTTAGATGCAACTCAGAGAACACCTAAGGATTTCTCTGAAATGACAAAGGATGAGATAGTTCTAGCCACAATGGACAAGAGGCCTCAGAACATCATTGTGAGTGCTATAGATGATGCTACCTTTCAGAATTTGATACACTACAAGACATCCAAGGAAATGTGGGATACTCTTATTGTGTACATGGAGGGTTCTGAAGAAGTGAGGCAAGACAGAAAATCTTTGCTAAACCAAAAATATGAAAGCTTTAGGCAAGGTGGATCTGATAGCATAACTGAATGCTATAAGAAGTTCTATAGGATTGTGAATGAGCTAATGTCCTATGACAGAGAGTTCAGTAATTATGAGCTTAATGATAAGTTTTTAAGGTCTCTAACAAAAGATTGGGACACCAAGATCTGTGCCATAAGGGAAATAACAAAGTTAGCAGAAATTCCTCCACCAACACTGTCTGGAAAACTGCTGTCCAATGAAATGCAGTTGATGGTGAGGAAAGAAAAGGAGAAATCTACAAGAAGTGAACATAAATAAAGGACAGTGGCATTTAAAACAGAAGCCCCCAGAAAGTACAAAAGTAAGTCACCAACTCCACCACCAAAAGTAGCTGAAACTGAGTCAGATGAGTCAGCAAGCAGAAAGTCTGAAAGCAGTGAAAGTGATGAGGACTTTGCTGCCTTCACAAGACATTTTCAGAAGTTCTTAAAGAACAAATAGTGGAGGACAAAACCATCTACTTCACAAGGAAAAGATGATTATTATCAGAATAAAAAGTCATCAAAGAAAGACAGGAAAAAGAACAAGTCTAGCAAAGCAACTCTATCTAAAATTGTTTGCTATTGCTGTAATAGACAAGGACATGTTATTGCAGACTGTCCAGAGAAAAGGAAGGAGTCAAATGATAAGGAAAAGACTAAATTCAAAGACAAGAAGGAAAGATCTTTTGTTGCCAAAAAGGATAAGAGCCTGTCAGACATTTCTTCATCAGAAACTGAGTCAGATGCTGAAGCATACATAAGACTGTTTGCTGAGGAAGAAGAACAAGAGTTCATACAGATCATGAACTCTATATATGAACAAGAGGACAGTCAGTGCCAAGGACTGATGGCATTGACAGAAAGTGACAAAATCCTGGAGCAGCCAGGACCTAGTAAGGTACAAAAATGTTCTTTCAGTTCAATTTCTTGTGCTAGTTCAGAATCAGATTCATCTTCATCAAGTGATGAGAGTGCATCTGAGTCTGAAGAGGATATTCATCAATTGATAAATGAATATAAAGTTCTGTTGCAAGCATTTAAGAAATGCAAATCCTTGGCCAAGAGTCAAGCTAAGGAGATTGCAAGTCTCAAAGTGGATGCAACTGATTATGAGAAGTTGTTTGATCAAAAACTTAATGAGATAGCCAGACTGAAGCACATAACTGTGATTCAGATGGGGACTATATCATTTAAGAATGATCAAATCAAAAGTCTGGAGATTAGTCTTCAGAAGGAGAGAGATTTGGTTGCTAGGTTTTCAAAACCAAAGTCTGTTCTACCCTTAATTGATGAATTTGTTCATCAAAAAGGTAAAGCTGGACTGGGGTTTTCGAAACCAGCTAGGACTGTCAAGTCCAAGTCCAAGGGCAAAGCCCCAACTCTCAACAAGCCAGCTGTTGATAAAACAGCTAAGAATGTACCTAAGCAAAGGTACAATAGGTTTGAGTGTTGGTGCTGTGGCAAGGTAGGCCACTTTGCCATGGAATGTTGGCATAATGCAAGTGCCAAAGTGAATAGCAAACTGTCTGTTGGAAAACCTGCAGGTAGCTTTGTTAGGAAGCAAACTAACCAGTACCAAGGACCAAAGAATTCTTTGGGTTCTAAGGTTCACTAATCTGTTTTGCAGGTGAGTCCAAGTGGTCATGCCCCATTATGGTACTTGGATAGTGGATGTTCCAGACATATGACTGGAACAAGGGGATTGCTAAAGGACTTCACTCCAATCAAAGATGGTCCTAAAGTCACCTTTGGTGGTTCTGAAAAAGGAATCATCAAGGGATTTGGTAACATTTCTAGCTCCCATATAACTATTACTCAAGTGGCTTATGTCAAAGGTGTGAAACATAACCTTATTAGTATAAGTCAATTGGGTGATGTAGGATATGATATATCATTTGTCAAAGATGGTTGTCATATCAGGAGGTCAAATGATCAAGAGATCATTTTGACAGGTTATAGAAAAAGAAATGTCTACTGTCTAGACATTATGTGTGAGAACAATGGTTCTCCAGTGTGTCTTGTAGCTGATGAGAAAGTCTCTCATTATGTCAAATGGCACAAGAGACTAGCTCATCTCAAATACAAGACAGTTGGCAAACTCTTTAGCAAAGAGTTAGTGAGGAATGGTCCTCAAGTTAAGTGTATTGAAGATGGAATTTGCTCAGCTTGTCAAAAGGGCAAGCAGACTAGATCCACCTTTAGTAGCATTGAAAACAAAGATGCTGTGAGGTGTTTATACCTCTTGCATATGGATCTCTTTGGTCATATGCCAGTTCACAGCCTAGGTAGGAAGGTCTATACCTTTGTAGTTGTAGATAACTACTCAAGGTTTTTCTGGGTGTTCTTCCTTAGACAGAAATCTGAAACACCTAGTGTCTTCTATAGCTTTGTCAAACAAATTCAGAATGAACTAGACAGTATAGTGGTCAAAATAAGAAGTGACCATGGTACTGAATTTCAGTCTGATAGTATGGCAAAACTATGTGAAGAATTTGGGATATTTCAAGAGTTTTCTTCACCAAGAACACCTCAGCAAAATGACATTGCTGAGAGGAAGAATAGAACCTTGATTGAGGCTGGTAGGACCCTATTAAGTGATACATCACTACCAGAATATTTCTGAGCTGAAGCAGTGAATATTGCATGCCATGTAATTAATAGAGCTACCATTACTAAAAGCCACAACAAGACCCCCTATGAGGTTGTGAAAGGCAGAAAACCAAACTTATCCTACTTCAGGATCTTTGGTTGTAAGTGTTTTATACTTAACAATGGAAAGTCTTACTTGACTAAGTTTGCTGTCAAGTCCCAAGAGGGGATATTTGTTGGGTACAACAATAATAGTAAGGCTTATAGAGTCTACAACTTGTCTACTCAAGTTGTAGAAGAGTCTGTACATGTAGTATTTGATGAAACTAGACTTATTAACAATGAGTTGTCTAGTAGTATATGCAGCTCTACAGGTATAACTAAGAAGTTGGACAAGCTCACTATTGAAGAAGAACCTACTGCAAGACAGCAGGTAGAAGATAGTGGCTGCTGTCCAGGGGGAGTACTACATGTACCTAATGTAGAAGAACTCCAAGGAGTACAGCAAGATGAATAAGTTGAAGAAGTTCAACCTGAAGTCAGGATGCCTCCAGCCAATAGGCATCTTAGAGATCATCCAGTAGAACAAATCATTGGTGATCCAAGACAAGTGGTACAAACAAGGAGCAGAAATCTGAATGCAGTGCTCTTCTCTAGTTTTTTATCCCAAGTTAAACCAAAGAAGTTTGAAGAAGCCATCCTAGACCCTCATTGGATTGAGGCAATGCAAGAAGAGCTAAATCAGTTCAAGAGGTGCAAAGTCTGGGAACTTGTTCCTAAACCTAAAGACCACAACATAATTGGGACCAAGTGGATCTTTAGGAACAAGATGGATGAACATGGAGTCATCATTAAGAACAAAGCAAGATTGGTTGCTAAAGGATATATGCAGGAAGAAAGTATTGACTTTGATCAAACCTTTGCTCCAGTAGCCAGACTGGAAGCCATAAGGATGTTCCTGGCCTATGCAACCTTTCAAGGATTTAAAGTTTACCAAATGGATGTAAAGTCAGCCTTTCTGAATGGTAATCTAAAAGAGGAAGTCTATGTGGAACGGCCATCAGGTTTTGTTGATTCAACTCAACCTAATCATGTCTATAGACTTAGGAAAGCTTTATATGGGTTAAAACAAGCCCCTAGGGCTTGGTATGAAACCCTGTCTAGTTTCCTCATTGAGAATAAGTTCACAAGGGAGAAAATAGACAAGACTCTATTCCTTAGGGAATCCAAAGGCAAAATAATACTAGTCCAAATATATGTAGATGACATAATATTTGGGTCTACTGAAAGTAGTCTTTGCAAAAAAGTTTGCAAAACTAATGCAAGGACAATTTGAGATGAGTAGTATGAGGGAGCTTAAGTTCTTCTTGGGTCTCCAAGTTAGACAGACTGAGAATGGTTTATCCATATGCCAGTCTAAGTTCACCCTAGAACTCATAAGGAAGTATGGTATGGATTCATCCAGTACCATGAAGACTCCTATGAGGTCAAGTATGTCTCTTAGCAAAGATGATGCAGGGAAACCTGTAGATGAGACTTTGTATAGAGGGATAGTTGGCTCCCTACTCTATTTGACTACAAGTAGACCAGATATCATGTATGCTACATGTGTCTGTGCTAGGTATCAAGCATGTCATAAGGAGTCTCATTTGACAGCAGTCAAAAGGATACTGAGATATCTAAAGGGCACTCCTTATCTAGGCCTCGGGTACCCTAGGAATGGAGATTTTGAACTAACAGGTTATTCAGATGCAGACTTTGCAGGATGCAAAGAAGACAGAAAAAGCACAACTAGAACCTGTCAATTCCTAGGTGGAAGACTGATTTCATGGAGTAGCAAGAAGCAAACAAGTGTGGCTATCTCCACTGCAGAATCAGAATATGTGGCTGCAGGAAGTTGCTGTGCTCAACTTCTATGGATACAACATCAGCTTGAGGACTATGGAATTCAGGTAAGTAGAACTCCACTATTTTGTGATTCTACCAGTGCTATATCAATTGCAAACAATCCTGTTTCCCATAGTAGAACTAAACATATTGAAATAAAATATCATTTTCTTAGAGAACATGTAGAAAAAGAAGATATTTTACTGGAATATGTTAGAACAGATAATCAACTAGCTGATATGTATACTAAGCCCTTAGAAGAAACTAAGTTCAATAGGTTTAAAATTAAACTAGGTATGATAAACTTAGAATAAGTTTATAGAAATGGCTAAGTAAAATGGTATCGACACACAGAGATCTCTGTGTCGACACAAACAAGTGGTGTCGACACTTCAGGGAAAAGGTGTCGACACATCTAGGATGTTGGTGTCGACACTTAAGAATATTAGTGTCGACACATGACAAGTAGGTGTCGACACATCCAAGATGGTGTCGACACTTAGAGTTTACTCAGAATTACCTAAGTAAAGTCTCGACTAAATGTCGAGTTGAGTGGTGTCGACACATAAACACGTGTCGACACATATATTCTGTTGACTAAACTTGTGTCGACACATAGGTGTCGAGACATTATAAGTCTGTGTCGACACTTTTCCACAGTGTCGACACAATTTAAGTTAGTTAACCCGTCTTTTCATCTTCAAACCTAGAAAGGTATAAATAGAATTTCTTCATTGTCTGTCGACACACTCACTAAAGTTTCGAGACCAAACTTGTGTGTCGACACCTCTCTTCTCTCCAGTCAAATTCTTCAAACCCTAATGGCGCCAAAGCTCGAGGAGAACGTCAATGAAGGATATGAACTGGTGCGAGACGGGTTTGGTGATGCAGACCCCGGAGATCAAGACTGTGGTAACCCTAGTTGCAGACTCAGAGTTAGAATTTCTTGTTTCAGAGCCGACTAAAATCTGGAAGAAAGAAGTCTTAGAATTCCTGAATGGAGCTAAGGTAGACGAATCTGGACTCAAGATCAAGTCTAGGGTTCATGGTGAAAAGGTGAAGGTATCACCTAAAAGTTTAAGAAAGGTTCTAAACCTGCCAAGGACAAAAGAAGAGGATGAAGTAACTGCTTCTAAGACTAGAGAAGCATTGACATGGTTTGGTCTGGATTCAAAGATGAAAATTGGATCTGTGTTTAATAGGAAAGGCATGAACAGCCAGGGAAAATTTCTATCAGAAATTGTTGGAAAAGTAATCTTATGTAAGCTAGGAGGGCATGACAGGGTATCTGCCCATATGTTCTACCTTATGACAAGGATAATCTTCACAGTGAACACAGATTGGTCTGTTGTTGTCTTTGAGAAGATTAAGGAGAGTCTGAAGAAACCCAATTTGGGTAGAATAATAAGTTTATACCTAGCTGGTAGTATATCAGAGGTTATGGGTCAAGCTGCTAGAACTAAGATCAACCATATGAGAAAGATGGACATGAGGATCTTCTCCCGATGGGACAGAGTTTTAACTAAGGAGATGCCAACACCTGAGAAAATAACTTTTGAGAAGGAAACTCCACTGAAGAAGAAGAAGAAGATAGCCCCTGTGACTCAAGAGTCAACTAGCAGCTTTGAGGAACAAGTGGTCTTCACACCTGATGAAGAAGACACTGGAATTGTTGGGAAGTTTCCTGTACAACAAGTAGTTGCAGAGAGGCAGGGGAGCAACCTCAGGCTAGCCCCATTCACCAGGATCAATTCCAGGGGGAGTCTCTAGTGATAGAAGAGCCAACTCCTCTTGAAAGTGAGCAAGCAACACACATCATCCTTGAGGTAATCACTGAGCTTAATACTTTAGATTTCCCTATAGAGGATAATGTATTGTCTGAATCCTTAAATAATGTTAATCAGCAAACTCAGATTGATAGTCAAGTCCCAGATGTTGTCATGGAGGACACATCTGTTATAGTTCAAGTAGTATCTGATCCAGTGGTAGATGAGCCAAGAGTTTCTCCAGCCCATTCTCCAAAAGAATATACTATGGAAGATCTTTTCCTCAATTTGGATCAAACAGACTTTGACAAGGAAACTGCTACTGCTGAGGGGGAGAATGCTCCAGTTGAGGGGGGGCAAATGGTAATACTAGAAGAAACTACAGGGCAAGAGCCTGAGAAGCCCCAAGCTGTTGAGGAGCTACCTAAGGAGAGGGTAGATATAGCCAGCACATCAGCTTCAGAAGATGAGGAAGCTGCAAGAGCTAAGAAAAGAGAGTTTCAAGTATTTAGAAGAAGGAGCCAGAGTTATAAGAAGGCATTGCAAACCATAGCACCACAGCCAGCACTACAGCCAACTCCAACTGTAGATTACAGTGCTTTGATGGTTGCTATGCAAATTAAGCTGGATGAGCACAGGCAAGCCATTGAGAAGTATGTGGATGAAGGGCAAAAATCACTACAATTTGATCTGGTCCAGGATATTAAGTCTATAAGATTTGAAATGAATCTAAATAAGAAAGAAATGACTGACTGCTTCCACAAAGGAGGGAATGCAGTGGTATACTTGGCTACCCATCAAGAAAAGATAAAAGCTCAAGTAGATGACATTGCACTGAAGCAAGGGTATGTTCTAGAAAATCAGATCAGAATGAATGATAACTTAACTGCTTCACACAATGCAATTGTCACTGAGATGAAGAACATAGCTGCTGGACTGACAACTTCTACTGGTACTGCTAAGGCAGATTTTGATAAAGCACTGCAAGAGATCTTAACTGCTGTTACAACTGCTATACAAGACTCTCAGAAGTTGATAACTGACAAACTCCAAAGGTTAAAACCTTTCTTTAAAGATGGAGTCAACTATTTGGATAACCAAGTCAGATTTCAAAAGGATGATCTAAGAGATCGCATGGAAAGAGAAGTCATAAAGGGGGAGAGGATGTTAGTCAAAGCCAGCTCTGATCATGCCAAGTGGATTTCTAATTTTATCAGAGCTACTCTTGGATATCCTCCTTTATGTGATGATGATAATGTAGCAGAATCTGGAGTTAATCCTGTCTATCTTGGAGGTGAGCAACCTAAAGTAGCTCAAGTAATCTATCCTCCACCAGATTTTGATATGATACAAGCTGATATTCAGATAATGTATAGCCCACCTGAGGGAAAGGAAAATGTTGTCATAGAGAAGGTGGTTCAGCCAGTCTCTGTGGCTTTACAGGAAGCTATTATGAAAGAACAAGCTGAACAAAGACCAGATTTTGAGCAGTGGAGCCCCACTTCAAGAAACATTATCTTAACTGCATGGAAAGCTGCAAAAGATAATATACAAGACAGAAACAAGTGGTTTTCTGAATTGGAATGGAGAAAGCATGAGACAAGGCAAGAAGCCATAGTGCAATACAGGAGTGTTAGAAAGTAGCGAAAAGAAGCGAAAAGTAGAGAACAAGCGAATAAACTTTTGAATAATTGAAATTTTATTATCCAAAAAAGATATCATTTACAAAGGTATGACCTCCCTTATATAGAATGGAGGAGATAAGAAAGAGAGTATACAAACAATGTGGGACTAAACATTTACAGTACTGAGCGGCTAGAATAACGGAGACCGCACAGGCCGCGCGGTTAGACAGATGGGTTAACCGCTTGGCAACTCCAGCAGGATAGAACAGGCCGCAGAGGTAGACTGATAGACTGCCCGGTCTCCAGGCTTCAGAGAGACCGCCAGACCGCTCGGTCAACAAACCGCTGGATCAGACCGCTAAGCCGCCCGGTCTAATACTTCAACACTCCCCCAAGCTGGAGCATAGATATCAATCATGCCCAGCTTGTCACAAATGCGGAAGAAGGAAGTAGAAACCGGCTTGGTGAAGACATCTGCCAACTCCTTGTCAGAGGTGACAAAAGGAGTACAAATCTGTTTCTTCAAAATCTCTTCCCGAATGAAGTGACAGTCAACCTCTATATGCTTTGTTCTCTCATGGAAGACCGGATTTCTGGATATGTGTATAGCGGCCTTGTTGTCACAGAACATAGGGAGAGGACAGTCATATACCTCGCCCAAGTCAAGCATGAGAGCCCGCAACCACTTTAACTCACACGTGGTTGACGCCATACTCCGTTAATGCTTCGGCACTGGATCTGGAAATAACAGACTGTTTCTTGCTCTTCCAACTCACGAGATTACCTCCAACAAAGTACAAAAACCTGATGTGGATTTACGATCGCCCTTGTCATCCGCGTAACTTGAATCTGAGTAGGCCTCAACCCTCAGATGACCATTCTTCTGAAAGAGTAACCCTCTGCCCGGTGCTGCTTTGATATACTCTAAAATCTTCAGGGCGGACTAAAGATGGCACTCCCTGGGAGTTTGCATAAACTGACTGACCTTGCCTACAGCGTAGGCGATGTCGGGTCTAGTCACCGTGAGATAGATGAGTTTGCCTACCAAACGTTTGTACCGTGTGACATCAGATAGAAGAGGCGAATCATCCGTCCACGTTTTGTCTTCTCCAACAGCTATGGGAAAACGAGCTGGTTTGGCACCTGTCAATCCTGCTTCTCGTAGAAGATCAAGTGCATACTTCCGTTGAGAGAGAACCAAGGAGTCAAGTTTCCGAGAGATTTCTATCCCCAAAAAGTATTTTGGGGAGCCCATATCCTTCGTGACCAAGTGCTGACGGAGGTGCTTCTTCGTCAAGTCCATCCCATCTCGGTCATCGCCAGTAAGGAGAATATCATCCACATATACGGCCAAAACCACCAGTCCCGAGGCGTTTTGCGAATGAATAAGGAGTGATCGGCCGAACTCCTTTGAAAGCCGATGGTAGCCACAATACCACTGAATTTGTCGAACCATGCCCGAGGGCTCTGCTTTAGGCCATAAATGGCCTTCTTCAAATGACAGACACGTGTCTCCCCCTGAGCAACATACCTAGGAGGTTGCTCCATATAGACGTCCTCCTGAAGATCGCCATAGAGAAAGGCATTCTTCACATCAAGCTGGGAAATAGCCCAAGCCCGGTTAACAGCCACAGAAAAGAGAACCCGGATGGTGCTGAGGCGAGCAACCGGAGAGAAGGTATCAAAGTAATCAACGCCATAAGTCTGAGTAAAGCCCTTGGCCACCAGCCGGGCTTTGTAGCAATCCACAGTGCCGTCGGGGCGAAACTTCACAACGAAGACCCAGCGACAGCTAACCACATCAGTACCCACGGGAGGAGGAACCAGGGTCCAGGTACCCCGTTCAGTAAGAGTAGCCATCTCCTCATCCATGGCAGACTTCCAATGAGGGAGAGCGAGAGCCTCCTGGTAGGTACGGGGAGTAGAAGTAGCAGAGATAGCCAAGGCAAAACACCTGCGAGAAGGAGAAAGCTGATCATAGGAAACAACAGCCGTGAGCGGGTGTTGAGTACACGCCCGCACCCCTTTGCGAAGGGCAATGGGAACATCCAGGTCAACGGGAGCGTCGGCGACGGAGCGTCAGCGACCGGAGCGTCCGTGGCGGAGAAGGCTGGCCCGGGACTAGAGAGACGACAGCGGAGAGGAGGGGTGGAGGGGTGGGTGGGAGAACGAACTGGGAAGGAGTGGGTGGAGGAGGAGACGAAGGTGGGAAAACGTGGAGCGGTCTGGGGTCTCTCTCTGAAGCCTGGAGACCGGGTGGTCTATCAGTCTACCTCTGCGGCCTGTTCTATCCTGCTGGAGTTGCCAAGCGGTTAACCCATCTGTCTACCGCGCGGCCTGTGCGGTCTCATTTATTCTAGCCGCTCAGTACTGTAAATGTTTAGTCTCACATTGTTTGTATACTCTCTTTCTTATCTCCTCCATTCTATATAAGGGAGGTCATACCTTTGTAAATGATATCTTTTTGGATAATAAAATTTCAATTATTCAAAGTTTATTCGCTTGTTCTCTACTTTTCGCTTCTTTTCGCTACTTTCTAACATGGTATCAAAGCACACGGTCATTTCCTCCTGATTCTGTGCGCTCTCTATTGTTAGCGGCTTGTTTTCCGCTTCTGCGACTTGACTCGCGGCTTGCCTTCTCTTCTGTCTGCGCGGCTTGTTTCTATCCGCGCGGCTTGTTTCTGTCCGCTGCCCTGTTCGCGCGCTTGCTTCTTCTTGGTTCTCTTCTCCTACTGCTCTTTGTCGCAGCGACCTGTTTCCTTGTCGCCGCGCTCCTTCTTCTTTCCTGCCGCTCCGACTTCCTAGTCGTTGCGGTCTGTCTCTGTCCGCGTGTGTTGTCTCTCTACTCGCGGTTTGCTGCTGTGATCTGCCTGACCGTGCGGTTGTCCCTTTCTTACCCGCATGTTGGTCGCGGTCACCTTCTCTTCTCCTCTCTTCTGTTCGCTCGGCCTTTTCAGTCCGCGCGACCTCTTCCCCGCTGTGCCTTTGACCTCTTTCTAGCCGCTGCTGTTCGCGCGACTTCTTCTGTTTTCTAACCGATACTGTTCGCGGCTTCTTCTGCTTGCCGGGTTCTATGACTACCTCCGGTCTCACCACTACTCCTGCAGCTCCTTCTCCTCCTCCTCCTTCGGGCAACCTTGGCACCCTTTCCAAGCTTGTTGGCTCCAACTATCCCGATTGGAGCGTTTCTTTCACCTTTCTCCTTCGTTCTCAACGCAAGCGTCATCACCTCACCGATGACCCTCCTCCTCGCACCTCTCCTGAGTTTGATGACTGGGATGCGAGTGATGCTCTTGTTTGCACCTGGCTGGCCAACAGCCTTTCTGATGAGTGCCTTCCCGTCATTCGCCATGATGAGACGGTCAAGGCCGCCTGGCTTCACCTCGCTGCTCTCTATTCTAAGGGGGGGCCAGACGTCCCGCATTTCTCTATGCGGACCTCTTCGTCCGCCCTTCCATGTCACCGGCTGCGGCTTATCAGCAGGTTTAGGCTCTTGGTGCTGAAATCCTCCAGAATCGCCCCTTCTCCGCGGACTTGGCCGACCAGCACAAACACTTCCAGGAACTCCTGGTTGTTTGTTATCTTCTTCGTCTTCCCGACTCTTATGATATGATCCGCCAGCAGATCTGGGTGAGGCGGAATCTCCTACTTTGGATGCCACTGCGGCTCGCATTGCCGCTGTTACTTCGCTCCTCCAGCGGCCTCTTGGCCTCCCCCCCCTTCCCAGACTCCTTTGCTCACCAAGCTCAGAGGGGGGGCCCTAGTAGCCGTGGCTCCTCTGGCGGAACCTGGATGGTGCAGAGGCGAGCACAGGTCCCAGGATCGGAACCTGGCTCTGATACCATGTTAGAAAGTAGCGAAAAGAAGCGAAAAGTAGAGAACAAGCGAATAAACTTTTGAATAATTGAAATTTTATTATCCAAAAAAGATATCATTTACAAAGATATGACCTCCCTTATATAGAATGGAGGAGATAAGAAAGAGAGTATACAAACAATGTGGGACTAAACATTTACAGTACTGAGCGGCTAGAATAAAGGAGACCGCACAGGCCGCGCGGTTAGACAGATGGGTTAACCGCTTGGCAACTCCAGCAGGATAGAAACCGGCCCGCAGAGGTAGACCGATAGACCGCCCGTCTCCAGGCTTCAGAGAGACCGCCAGACCGCTCGGTCAACAAACCGCTGGATCAGACCGCTAAGAAGCCGCCCGTCTAATACTTCAACAAGGAGAAAGGCCAAAATGGGAAAGCTACCTCCTACTGCCCAGGAGCCTAACAAGTACTTTCTCAAGCCTTATCATTATTTTGAGAGGCAAAAGATTAAAGCTGAAGAGCTAAAGAAGAAGGAGCTGAAAGGGAAAAAGCATGCTGAAACTGAAGATGCTGAAGCTTCTGTGCAAGCAAAGATACAGTCTGGAAAAGGTTAGTGATCAAAGATGCTGATCAAAAATAGCATAGAAATTTCTTAAGTTTACAGTTTAATATTTTGATTGTTAACACTTTGTAAACTTTTGGAAAATGAATATGACAAGATATTAGAACAATGTGTTATATGTTAAATCTATTTCATAATTGTTCTGTGATGATATCTGTGTATGCATGTTTGTTTAATACATGATAATTTTTCCTGATTACATAATGCTGCTTTACATCATACTATGATTTTATTCTGTATGGTGTATATTATTGACTAAGGGTTTATGACTTCTCCAAATAGGGGGAGATTGTTGGGTACATTGGTATAAATGTACCTGATTTGAAGAAGCCTCACCCAACTCAATGATATACATCAAAATGTATTTGATGTGTTTTGAGTTTACTTGTGCAGATTAAGTATTTACAGGAAAGATGAAAAAGTTTCTAAGTTCATGTGTCGACACCCAGGAGCAAAGTATCGACACGTAAGAAGACTTGTGTCGACACCCAGGCAAGCAGTGCCGACACTTGGAGTACTTGTGTCGACACCAGGGATGCAGAGTCGACACCAGACAGAAAGTGTCGACACAAGGAGCTGTGTCGACACTCAGTGAAGAGAAGCCCAGTGAAGCAGTGTCGACACTTAGCAGTTGTGTCGACACCTTGAGGAACTGTGTCTACATCAGAAAGTGTCGACATTTGGAGGCTGTGTCGACACTCAGCAAAAGTCAGCAGAGTCTAAGTATAAGTGTCGACACCCAGAGCAATGTGTCGACACACAGCAGAAGAGTCAACACTTGAAGAAAGTGTCGACACAAGAAAGAATGTGTCGACACTCAGCTGAAGACTCGTCACTTGAAGAAAGTGTCGACACAAGAAAAAATGTGTCGACACTCAGCTGAAGACTCAACACTTGAAGAAAGTGTCGACACAAGGAGCTGTGTCAACACTTAGCAAAGTTCAAGAATATTCTAAGTACAAGTGTTGACACAAAGGAGATGTGTCGACACTCAGCAAAAGTCTCAACAGAAGAAGAATGTGTCGACACAAGGAGCTGTGTCGACACTCAGCAAGTATCAACACTGAAGACATGTGTCGACACAAAAATAAGTGTCGACACTTAACAAGTTCAACACATGAAGATGTGTCGACACAATGAGTTTGTCGACACTTACAAGAACTCAACAAAGTACTGAAGAATAAAGACTTGTGTCGACACACATTATCAGTGTCGACACATGAAAAAGAAGCAGTGTCGAGATATAAAATCTACAACACAAGGAGTTGTGTCGACACCTTTTAGGCTAGTGTCGACACTTGGTCTATAAGTGTCGACACTTAAAGACAGACAGTCTCGACACTTTCAGACAGTTACAGAATTTTCAAGAACTGACTGGATGACTTGACAGCTGCCATTCCAGCCGGTCTACTGCACCTGTCAGAGTTGTCAGAAATCAGTTATGAACCGGATCAGACGCTTACCATGAAGAAGGCCTATAAATAGGCTTATACTGTCTACAGAAAAAGATGATTAACAGTTCATAAACAAGAAGAAGATCTAGCTATTAATTGAAGAATCAAGTGAAGATCTAAGTAGTTGGAGAGAGAGAGCTCCATCCAAGAAGTCAGCCGTTGGAACCAGGCTGAGAAGAAGGTTCAGATTTTGTTTTGAATCTAAGTAGCAGAGATCAAGGATCAACTGCAGAGGAGATCAATCTTATTGTGTTCTACATTCAAGAAGCTTTGAAGAAAGCCAAGTCAGTATGATCTCAACTGAGTTCTTCCAAGAACTCATTAAGAAACTCACAACTCTTCTCTCTTTTCTCTGAGTTGTGGAGTTTACATTTTGTATTCATATTATCTTGTATGATCCTTAGGGATCTGAGTTGTAAGTCTGTAATTATAAAGGCTGAGTGTAGGGCCTGTGTGCCTGAGTGTAAGGAGATTTGTATCTCTGAGTGTAGGCCTGTTGTGGGCTGAGTAGTAGGCCTTGGTGGCTGAGTGTAGGCTTTGTGAAGAAGCTGAGTGTAGACTTTGTGAAGCAGCTGAGTTGTAGGGCCTTGGCTGAGCTGTAGGAACCTGTTTTGGGGTTCTGATTGTAAGATCTAAGGATCTGAAATAGTGGAGGAGTTTGGCCGAATCTAGTACACTGCTAGATAGGCGAATGGGGAAAGTGGATGTACCCAAATCTTGGGGAACCACTATAAATTTGTGTGTTCACTGTGTGCTGGATTGATTGCTGTGATTGCTGGTTAATTACTATGTTAGAATTCTGTGAGAAACTCTGAATTCTGCCTAAAAAGTTAAAAAGATTTAAGTCACCTATTCACCCCCCCCCCTCTAGGTGTTTAGGCACAATATCTTTCAGTGTTGACTCCCTACTATAGTGAAGTAAGCACCAACAAAAGCAGTTCTAATGGAGCAAGCACTAGCAGGAGCAGCTCTGAAATTCCTCAACCAAGGAAGAGAAGGTTCGAGGAGATCTACGAGGAGACGGAGCTGATTCATGCTAACTTTTCTTTATATTATCTTTTAGCAGATTGCGAATCATATTCGTATGATGAAGCTGCTAAGGAGAAGACATGGAGGAAGGGGATGGATGAAGAGATAACATCCATAAAAAAGAATGATACTTAAGAGTTAGTCACTCTGCCGACAGGTCACAAACGCATAGGAGTAAAATGAGTGTACAGAGTGAAGACTAATAAATGGAGAAGTGGAGAAGCATAAAGTAAGACTCATCGTGAAAGGATATCGATAAGTCCAAGGAGTGGACTACGATGGGGTCTATGCTCTGGTAGCTTAGATTGATAGCATCAGGCAAATCATCACACTGATAGCTCAGTATAAGTGAAAAATCTTTCAGATGGATGTAAAGTCTGCTTTTCTGAATATATACTTGGAGAAGATGTGTATGTCCAACAACCTCCTGGATATGAAGTGAATGGTCAAGAGAAGAAGGTTTACAAGCTAAAGAAGGCACTGTATGGGTTGAAGTAAGTGCCTCATATATGGAATGAAAGAATAGATACATACTTTCAGAAGAACGGGTACATGAAGAGCCCGTATGAGTATGCACTCTATATGAAGGTGGAGAAGAATGAGGATATCATTGTTGTATGTTTGTATATTAACCACATGATATTCACTGGCAACAACCCTCTCATGTTTGAGGAGTTTAAGAGGATGATGAAGAAGGAGTTCGAGATGACTGATCTGCGAGATCTCACTTACTTCTTGAGAGTTGAGGTACATCAGAGTGAAGATGAGATCTATATTTCTCAGAAGAAATATGCGGAGGAGATTGTAAAGAAGTTTCGAATGGAGAATAACAAGGTCATCTCTACTCCCGCAGATCCAGGGATGAAGCTGAGAAAGGAATCAAAGGAGGAAGCAGTTGACTCAACGTTGTTCAAGAGCCTAGTTGGAAGTCTACGCTACTTGACTTTTACTAGACCTACTATCATGTATGCTGTCCGCAAATATTTATCGGCAACATTGTCGAGCCTTTCGTCCTAATTTTTACTTTTGTCTTCCGCCTATTTATAGATTTCTTCAAACAATTGAAACAAGCCACGTATCCCACTATTCACGCCTTTATCTCTCTCTTCCACCATTCCTTCAATCTTTTGTCTGCTTTCACGTTTTCATGCGCCTCATCATTTTAGATTTATTAATATATTAAGTATGTCATAGACCCGGTCAAAGACCTCAATTTCAATTCAGCCAAAAAATAACTTTATATATATATACTCGTCATGACTTCTGTCAACGCCGCTATATTTTGCCAACAATCTTCCCCTCAAACACGTCAGCACATGCCGAGTTTCCTCTTGCACCCCTGAAATGTCTCTATCTTCAACGCCTTTATGAATATGTCTGCTATCCGCTCTCTTGTGGGACAATAAACCAACTACACCACCTTCTGTTGCACATGTTTGCGAAGAAAGTGATACTGTCTCTATATGTTTGCTACGCCCATGCAACACAGGGTTCTTCGGTAACTGCATTGCATACATGTTATCAACATACACCGTCATAGGAACTTCTTGTGTATGGTGCAACTCCTGCAAGAGATTTCTTAACCAAATCACCTGATAAGTACAGGCTAGCGTAGCAATGTACTCAGCTTTACAAGTAGATAAGGCAATCGTTGTCTGCTTGTTCTAACTCCATGCGAACACAGCTGTTCCCACTTGAAAAGTATACCCGGAAGTGTTATTCGGTTCATTTACATCTCCTCCATAGTCACTATCGGAGTATCCGACCAGCTTTAACTCTTCTGCAGTCGAATACATCAAACAATGATCTCTCGTCTCATTCACATACCTCAAGATCCTCTTAGCTGCTGTGAAGTGAGCTTGCTTCGGCTCCTCCATATATCTACTAACAACTCCAACCGCATACATGATATCAGGCCTAGTGAAAGTTAGGTTGCGTAGACTTCCAACTAGACTCTTGAACAACATAGAGTCTACTGCTTCTTCCTTAGAATCCTTCCTCAGCTTCATCCCCGGATCTGCAAGAGTAGAGATAGCCTTGTTATTCTTTGTCGGAAACTTTTTTAGAATCTCCTCCATATATTTCTTTTGAGATATGAAGATCTCATCTTCACTCTGTTATACCTCAATGCCTAAGAAGTAAGTGGGTTCTCCCAGATCAGTTATCTCAAACTCCTTTATTGTCCTCATAAACTCCTCGAACATGCGAGAATTATTGCCAGTGAATATCATGTCATCAACATACAAGTATACGACCATGAAATCACCGTTCTTCTCCACCTTTGTGTAGAGTGCATACTCATACGGTCTCTTCATGTACCCATTCTTCTGAAAGTATCCATCTATTCTTTCATTCCACGTACGAGTTGCTTGTTTCAACCCATACAACACCTTCTCCAACTTGTAGACTTTCTTCTCTTGGCCTTTCACTTCATATACAGGCGGTTGCTGGAAATATACATCTTCCAGATAACCATTCAGAAATGTGGACTTGACGTCCATCTGACAGATCTTCCACTTATACTGAGCAGCTACTGCAATGATCAGTCTGATAGTATCAATCTGTGCCGCTAGAACAAAGACCTTTTCGTAGTCCACTCCTTGGACTTGCCTATAGCCTTTCACGACGAGTCTTGCCTTGTGCTTCTCCACTTCTCCATCCTTGTTTTTCTTCACTATGTACACCCATTTCACACCAATGGGCTTGTGACCAGCAGACAGATTAACTAACTCTCAAGTATCATTCTTCTTGATAGATGTCATTTCTTCATTCATTGCTTTCCTCCAAGTCTTCTACCAAACAGCTTCTTCATACGAGTATGGTTCCAAATCTATTAAAAGACAATACAAAGAAAAATTAACATGAATCGGCTCCATCTCCTCGTACATCTCTTCCAACCTTCTCATCCTAGGTTGAGTACTTTGAGAGCTTCTCTTACTAGTGCTTGCTCCATCAGAACTGCTAGACTTCTCCTTCAAGAAGTAAACCCAACACTTCCGACTGAAGTCATCAATGAAGGTGATGTAGTATTTGCTTCCACTAACTGAGGCAATATCAAACGGACCAGCAATGTCCGAATGAACTAGTTCAAGCCGTCTCCTTGCTCTTCGAGACTTTCCACCTTCAAACGTCTGTCTTTTCTGCTTGCCCTTCGTACAAGCTTCACAAATTTTTATGTGGTGGCATGTTCTTTGGAAAACCTTCCACCATCTTTTCATGTGATAGAAACTTTAGACCACTGAAGCCTAAGTGAGCCATCATATGGTGCCACAACCAAGCTTCTTCTTCTTCAGTTCTTGCTAGACATGTCATCTCCTTGGCATCCATCTTCAGCGTAAAGAGACGATTCATCATCATCTTTACTTTCACTGCTTTTTTCCTTGATGGTTCTGCATAGCCAACGAACCATCCTTCAACTGAATGCAGTAGCCTTTCTCCACTAACTCTCCAAGACTTAAGATGTTACTCTTCAAGCACGGAACATAAAACACATCATTGAGATGCACCTTCTCGCAATTGAGGGTGACCATTATTAACCCTTTGCCTTCTACCGAGATCTTCAAAGCATCATCAAATCTTACCTCACCAGCACTTGGTTCAAGGTTAGTGAACAACTCCTTCTCACCACACATATGGTTTGCTTGCGCCCGTGTCTAAGTACCAAACTTCATTTCTTCCTCCTTCAGCTCCTCTGTAAGTCAAGAACATCATTGGATCACCACCAGTGTTTCTTGCTTCAGCATAGTGGTTGGTCTCCTCATTCCTCCTCGAAAGTCTACAGTCCTAACTCATGTGCACAAACTTGTTACAGTTGTAACATTGGAAGCGTTTATAGTGGGTGTAACAAAAGAAATGAGCAAACCACTTCTTTAATTATAACAACAATGGATTGCAAAGAAAATATAATACTTGATTCACAAGTTACAACTCAACTCAAGCACACTACCGCAAACTCGGGTATTACAAATTTCACTTCTAGACACTTCTAAATGTGTAACCGCTAAGGCAGTTCGTAAGATGACTTCACCAAAAGTTGTTGGTGGATTTTGGAATTGATGTCCGCAAGATGTTGTTCGCAAAGGCTGTCCGTTGTTCTTAAAACAATCCGCAAAAGGCAGGCCGCACTTCTATTGTTTTTGGCGCTACCTAGGCTCTCTTTCGTCACTACTTATGATGTACGCAGTCCGCCATCTTTTCCTGTTTGCAGGAAATATCGCGAAAGGAGATTGCCGCAGCAATCCGCAAATCTTTATCAGCAACATTGTCGAGCCTTTCGTCCTAACTTTTACTGCTTTCTTCCGCTTATTTATAGATTTCTTCAAACAATTGAAACAAGCCATGTGTCCCACTATTCACGCCTTTATCTCTCTCTTCCACCATTCCTTTAATCTTCTGTCTGCTTTTCACTTTTTCACGCGCCTCTTCATTTTAGATTTATTAATATATTAAGTATGTCATTGACCCGGTCAAAGACCTCAATTTCAATTCAGCCAAAAAATAACTTTATATATATATACTCGTCATGACTTCTGTCAACGCCGCTATATTTTGCCAACAATCTCCCTCTCAAAAACGCCAGCACGTGCCGAGTTTGCTCTTGCACCCCTGAAATGTCTCTGTCTTCAACGTCTTTATGAATATGTCTGCTATCCGCTCTCTTGTGGGGCAATAAATCAACTCCACCACCTTCTGTTGCACATGTTCACGAAGAAAGTGATATTGTCTCTATATGTTTGCTACGCCTATGCAACACAGGGTTCTTTGGTAACTGCATTGCATACATGTTATCAACATACACCGTCATAGGAACTTCTTGTGGATGGTGCAACTCCTACAAGAGATTTCTTAAATAAATCACCTGACAAGTACAGGCTAGCGTAGCAACGTACTCAGCTTCACAAGTAGATAAGACAATCGTTGTCTGCTTGTTCGAACTCCATGAGAACACAGCTGTTCCCACATGAAAAGCATACTGGAAGTGCTCTTCTGGGCATTTACATCTCCTCCATAGTCACTATCGGAGTATCCGACCAGCTTTAACTCTTCTGCAATCGAATACATCAAACCATGATCTCTCGTCTCATTCACATACCTCAAGATCCTCTTAGCTGCTGTGAAGTGATCTTGCTTCGGCTCCTCCATATATCTACTAACAACTCCAACCGCATACATGATATTAGACCTAGTGAAAGTTTGGTTACGTACACTTCCAACTAGACTCTTGAACAATGTAGAGTCTACTGCTTCTTCCTTAGAATCCTTCATCAGCATCATCCCCGGATCTGTAAGAGTAGAGATAGCCTTGTTATTCTTCGTCGGAAACTTTTTTAGAATCTCCTCCATATATTTCTTTTGAGATATGAAGATCTCATTTTCACTCTGTTATACCTCAATACCTAAGAAGTAAGTGGGTTCTCCCAGATCAGTCATCTCAAACTCCTTTATCGTCCTCCTAAACTCCTCAAACATGTGAGAATTATTGCCAGTGAATATCATGTCATCAACATACAAGTATACGACCATGAAATCATCATTCTTCTCCACCTTTGTGTCAAGTGCATACTCATACGGGCTCTTCATATACCATTCTTCTGAAAGTATCCATCTATTCTTTCATTCCAAGCACGAGGTGCTTGTTTCAACCCATACAACGCCTTCGCCAGCTTGTAGAATTTCTTCTCTTGGCCTTTCACTTCATATACAGGAGGTTGCTGGAAATATACATCTTCCAGATAACCATTAAGAAATGTGGACTTGACGTCCATCTGACAGATCTTCCACTTATACTGAGCAGCTAGTGCAATGATCAGTCTGATAGTATCAATCCGTGCCGCTAGAACAAATATCTTGTCGTAGTCCACTCCTTGGACTTGCCTATAGCCTTTCACGACGAGTCTTGCCTTGTGCTTCTACACTTCTCCATCTTTGTTCTTCTTCACTATGTACACCATTTCACACATCATGGGCTTGTGACCTGCAGACAGATTGATTAACTCCCAAGTATCATTCTTCTTGATAGATGTCATTTCTTCATTCATTGCTTTCCTCCAAGTCTTCTCCCAAGCAGCTTCTTCAAACGAGTATGGTTCCAAATCTGTTAAAAGACAATACAAAGAAAAATTAGCATGATTCGGCTCCATCTCCTTGTACATCACTTCCAACCTTCTCATCCTAGGTTGAGTACTTTGAGAGCTTCTCTTACTAGTGCTTACTCCATCAGAACTTCTTCTATTTGTGCTTACTCTACTTGAGTAAGGAGTAAAAGCTCCCCTTGAGTCTCTGCTCGGTGATGATGGTGGTTCAGCTCCACCATCCACAGCTTCAGCTTCATGAACACCTTCTTCATCTTCATCATCATAAAATATTCCTTTGATGTTTCTTTCTTTCTCATCCCGGCACCAACAACTATCTGCTACAAACAGCACATCTCTAGAGATGATTGCCTTCTTCATCACAGGATTGTATAACTTGTAAGCTTTACTCATCGGAGCGTAGCATAAAAATATACACTTCTCGCTCTTATCATCAAGCTTCTTCCTCTTCTGATTAGGGGATGTGAGCTTTAAAAAATTCCTGACAATTCCAAAAGAGTTGTCCTAGAAGTCCACTCCACTTTGGCCTTTTAACTCTCTCAAGACCTAACCAAAATTTAATAAAGACTGAAATCAATAGAGCATAGCCAATAATGTGGAGAAGATTTTTGTGAGTTAGAAAGCAATGTTTAACTCTTCTTCTATGGTACGTCCTCGCAGCGCTGCTAATTAATTGTATTGCCATGTGCAGGATTCAATATCCATAATTATGCACACAAATTTGAACATTAATTAGCTGCTCTAATTAATTATACTAAAGCTAGCTGCTGCAAGGTCAATTTTTTTCATATGTTCACTACGGCTAATTATTTTATTGCACCATGGAAGAATCAATATCCATATTTCATTATGACAAAGCTTATGCAACATCAATTCCAGAGGACTTCAGAACATTATCTGATGAAACATCAATGGTAACAACAAATTCAGCAAGAGTGGAAATCTCAAAGTTGCAATTACACAATAAGCAAACCTGTTTGGAAGATTCAGATTCTGAGATCAGCTGTGAAATGAAGGCGGGGAGTGGTTTTTTCCATCCAAATGGAAGCTTCAGATTTGAGATAGCTGTGAAATGAAGCGAATTGCTGAATATTAAAGAAATAGGGGATCAGTTTCAAAGCCAAATAGGAGATTAAGCATATTCCACGAGCACCAATATATTTCTTGTAGTTGCTGCAAATATGAAAAATGCCCGCCGAATGTTGCAATCGCCAATGTGCAGATGCCTTTTGGCAGACTCTTATAGAAGTTGTATGATTGATCACAATCTTCGATTGAATGCAGTAGAAGAACAAAAGAGGCAATGAAAGCTAACTGAGATTTTTTGTTGAGCAAATCTGGGATTGTGCCACATTACAAACAAAGCATGTGTATATCATTCAAAACCCGAATTGTCAACTCCAGATAAACAT